>JARQOC010000008.1:115554844-115875933 GCA_033576535.1 Allobates femoralis
AGCTAATGGCGGCCCCCCCCCCTGGAAGGGGGGAGTTTCATCGCTTGGCAAGGTGATCAGAAAAAAGGGATTAGTTCCCTTGTTTGTTTCAACCGTGGCCAACAATGGATGTCACCTGACTCTGTGTGCCTGGAAATTTTGTGTTTCAGGTTCCTGGCTTTGACAAAAAGACTATGAAAAGACATATGTCGCGTGTTTGAAAAACAGGCACACATTGACCAACGTACCATGGTCCATGCACAAACACTAAAATGTGCTCAGGCAAATAAGAGAACGTGAGTCCCCATTTTCCGTGCCTTGCTGTGTACGCACGGCAAACACATGTGCATTGGGCACGTGTTTTAATGAGCCCTTCTTTAAAGCTAAAATTTTTTTTTTACCACGAACGCCGGGAGTCATGGACCGCAAGACAGATTGAACTGCCTCCTCGCTGTCCTATTTGCAAGGGTGCGTCTTGGGGTCCGTTGCCCTTCCCAACTGAAACTGGCTTCATCTTTTTCCTTGGGGCCCCAGAGACGCGGGGGACATTTGCAAACATTTTTTCCCCATCTCTGCCCCCCCTGGCGGCTGTTGGATTAACCAGTATCGCCCGCTTGACGCCCAGGGGGGGGGAGATAGGAAAGTTTGCCCTGAAGTTTTAAACCTCTGTCGGCCCCGGATGTTGGGACAATTGTCAAAAAGTGACAAATGGTTTTGAGGACCCACATCGACCTGATGGGGTGAAAGGGAATTTAAAAGACCGGACCGTAATGAAGTATCACGGCGTGAAGCGAGGTGAGTATGAAATACATGATACCGTGTGCTTCGTGGAAAAACCGGATGCACAAGGACGTTCCCACGGTGGTGAAAGGTTTGTGATTGAAAAAGGTGTTTGGCCCCCCCACCCAAACATCCGTTTATTGATGCACGTTTAATTACCTACACATTTTGAACTTTAATAACATTAAACAAATTAACAACCAAAAAAATCCCCTAATAAATGTATACTTACCTTCTAGAAATCTCATGGTGCAGAAAATTAACGCACGGGAGTTAAAAGGTACCGGGATTTCTTTGAAGACCGGACCCTGCAAATCCGCATGTCCTCATTGAACGCTCCGATAGGTGTCCGAAGTTGTTCCATTTGCTCTTGTGATTTACCTACAAAAGAACAAAAATTGTAGACAAAAATTTTATAAATAAAAAAGAAATATTTTCTTGCAAACTTACGGTTCCTTGCTTTCCTCCAAACCTCCCTCTTGGGCCCCTGCACTGGCTGGCTTCCCTCTATACGTTCACAGGGTGTCTTAACATTCTGCTCGTACTGCACTGCCTAACTCCTCCCCTGGGCTGAATTTATAGGGGACCTTCCTGAAGCATGGTGGCCCTCCTTCAGGTTGGGATGGAGGTGTTCATGTGTAGGGACCGATGGAAATCCCACTGGCCCAAAGTGGCCGTGGTACCTTTTCATGGGTGCCACACTGGCTGGCGGTGGTGAAATAGCCTTTTTGGAATTACGGCCAGGTCCTTAAAAAAAAGCCAATTGGAAGACCTAATATTGTCTGCAATTCCGTCGTGTTGGTGTTACGGGGAAAGCTTCCCCTTTTCTGTTGTGGCTACCCACGCTTCTTTGCCTGTTGGGGTTCTATGCTCCCCCCCTTGCACTGCTGTCCTCACTCTGCATGACCTCCTCCCAGGTTGGATCAGTTACTATACATCCACCACTGTTTCCACTTTTCCCCACCTTGGTCCTCCCCCCGCTTCTGGCAATTGTGTCCATCTCTCCACCACTTGTGACTTTTCCCACGTCACCTTCGTGTGACTGTGGCTGCTTAAATACTTGGGTATCACCCTTCTGATCGTACCCCTCTGAGAAACCCTGAATGTAAATATAGAACAAGATTAAACTTGTAAAAAAAAAAAATTTATTTTGTCTTAATTAAATTTGTACTTGCACGGCCCCTACCACACCCGCCTCTACCCGACCCTGGGCCTCCTCGAGCCGATCCCCTTTTACCGGTGGTCTCTGTGGAAAAAATGTGTGAAATTACAATTAAATTAGTAAGTAAACTGCGCTAAAAAAAATAACAAATAAAAAATATAAGCTTGAGGGGAAAGGATCCTTCAGTCCATTTCCCCTGTCTCCATTTGCAAGGGGCCCTGGTTGACTTGTGTCTTGGCTTGGTCGACATTTTTAATATTTCCAAAACAACTTTATGAAAACAATGTCAGCAGACGAAAACTTGAGTGTTGGAAAACCAAAAAAAAAAATTATTATAATTTCAGTTATTACTCTGTTTGGTAGGGCACACTTGGCATATTTTTTAGTGCCTAAAAATAAGCTTCGTTTTTTTCATTTCAGCAGGTTTTTTTAAGGTGTCGATGGCACCCTGCTTTTTGCTGCTTTTTTTAAAACAGCAACAAAAATAGCGCATGCAGGTTTTTTGTGCTGTTTAAAAACGCATGCATTTTTTTTAAATGGGCCCCTATGGAAAACTGCGTTTGTTTTTGGGTGGTTCTAAATGGTACTAAGTAACATGCTTTTTGCATGGTTTTTTATATAGCTTATCAATAATTGCAAAAACGACACAAAAGCGTTTTTGCTTTTAACACATGGTTTTTGCAATTAGGGCAGCGTTTTTTAACATGGGGGCCTATGGTGCGGTTTTAATGCTTTTTAAAAAAATTTTTTTTTGGTTGTTATATGGAAAAGGACCTTCCTTATTCTCAGTGCCAACAAAGAAATGCCAAAAATGGTATAATGTGGGTTGCTTTAAAAGCAAATTTTAATTACAATCCCCAAAAAAATATTCCTGTCCCTGATACCTGGGGCTATTCAACAGATTTGTAACAGGCTAAGCAGAAGCAGACTAACTAAAGGAGCATCCTGTTGTATAACAAGCTTCGCTTACACTCTCCGCCTTTTAAAAGTGACTGATAGGCAAACAGCTGATTATCCTGAATTGACTGTTTTATCAATTCCTGTGTAACAGGAACAGCGCAAAGCGATTGGAATCGACCCTTCTGTGCTATACGCACCGTAGCTGCTATATACCCTGCCTGCATTATTTACAGCCTGTATACAGTGGTTAGTCCGGAAAGGACTGTTTGTTTAGATGGTTGTGTAGTGGCGCCCCCCATAGTAGGTGCCACAAAAAGGGTACTGCAACCAGAAAAGCGGTTTAGTACTCCAGCATTTGGGACATGGTCCTAAATGGAAACCCTAGAGCAGCACTCACCACTGAATAGTGGGGGGGGGAGGGACCCCCCGGGAGGGTCTTAGCGCCTCTTAGGGAACCAAAGGCCCAGCAGTCAGGAGATCGGGAAGGGGGATATGGAAGGAGCCAGGCACCCCAGCCTGAAGGAGCAAGGAGGGCCCCTCGGCTGGGGCCCACAACTGTGAGACCTTCAAGGATCAAGAAAATCCGGAACGGGATATTAAAAACGGCCAGACTCCCAAGGGACCCCAAGGGGGAATCAAACGCGGTAAGGCCCTGATTCAGTAAAAGGTTACCTGACGGGACAAGGGAGGAAAGAAAAGAGGCAGCAGGAGGTCGATTGTTTTGGGGAAAGCAGCTTCACAGTAGGGGAAACAAGGGAAGGAAAAAAAGGAACATAAAGGAGGGATCCATCTCAAGAAATCCCAACTGCAGCATGAGCATTTGCCTTATAAACATAACTGCGAAAAGACTGTATTCTGAATAAAGTTTTTCAAGTAAAGTTACCCTTGAAGTTAATTTTGCTTTTGTGCATCCTTTCCATAAAAACTGTTTCTTTACAGCATCACTGCCCTGGAGGCCAATGCGCCGCGGGGGACTAACCAACTAAGCCGCAAACATCACCACCAGGGACTGTACCGCGCTGGTGAACATCACCAACCTCAGGTGGCGTCCGATGAAACAACTTTGTCATAACCCCTGTAAATAATCCCCTTATTCGCGACCCCCAGGGTCCCCCCGGGCTTCGGGGGCCACACTGCTTTCCCGGGGCTGAGAGGCCCAGAGTGAGTACCCCAGCCTGGGCGGTCATGTACCCTCCACAACCTAAAACACACACAAATCTGTCCCTAGTCTGCAAATTTCTCCCTTTAAACTGCTCTGGGTACGTGACGACACGGGGCCGTAGGTCTGTTATAGCTGATGATGCTTGCAGCCAAACCATCATAAATGCCACAACCAAATGGCTGTGGCTTTACGTTTGGCACCCAAACCCTACTGTGGGCCGACTGTAAAGACGCCAACAAATGAAGGGGAAGCCGGCATCTACAAGATCTCGCCGGTTCTGCAGCGCAAGTACGCGGGTACAGTATGCTCGGGCAAAAAGAGTATGGCAGCCTGTCGCCCTCACTATTAACCACTGATCATCAGTTAAATTTATTCCTACTAAGTAATATGAAAGCTGAGTACTCACTTAATTATTTTACTTCTATTTTTAAACTTTGAATCATTATTTTCTTTACTTCCTTCTTAGCCCTCTTTCTGGCAGTAATTTTTAATTCTTTACTGTGTTCCAAAGGGCAATCATGGAAGTTTGTCTTCTTCGGGGCCAAGTCAAAGGGACTTAAATGAAGGTATGTCATGGGTTCACAGCAATTATGAAAATATATTCAAGTGGGTGAGATGCACTGATGGCACCCTAAAGGTTGCAATTATTTTGACAGAGGAAAAATGGACTAACTGTACAGCTGGTTACTGTATTATTTCTTGTCAAAAGTTTCACTAAAATAGTGAGATCAAGGAAATTGACTTATTGAAACATGCGAAAATTACATAAACAAAGACAATCCTAGTCATGCTAACATTCTAATAATTTTCCACTCGGGCCATTCATTTCATTTAATTAGAATTGAAAATGTTACCACTTACCATGATTGATCTTTAAGATAATGGATAAGCTGTTCTCTTTAAGGGGAACCATCAGCTATTTTAACCCATAAGATCTGAGATCGTCCCTGCACTTTGTGCATCCTAAGTATCCTGTTTGAGCTAAAAGTGTATTTAAAAAAATTGCAAAAACATTTTAAAACTTAATTTTGTGGGTAATGAGGCACCATTGTTCATGGGGCATTGTTCCAGTGCCCATGTCCGCCCTGGTTCCGTGGTTTTAACCCTGGTGGGCATAAAAAACCAATTACAAAAGGGTCTTTTTCTTAGGCTGGCTTCCCACGCTGTTTTTCGTGATATGTCCATCGTTTTGGGTTGCCAAAAACCAGGAGTGTTCCAAAATCGAAAGGTGTCAACTTTCTTTATATTTTTCCTCCAAGTTCCTCTCCTGGTTTTGGCACCCAAAAACTCAGTGAGAACCAACCTTGCAGATTCTAAAATCATAGGCTGCTTCCAATTGAACCCTACCCATATTTCCAGTTCTGGCATTGTGGGTGAGTAAATTTTGGGGGTAATTGCCAACTTTAAAATACACAACACACCAATCTCCTCACAATGTGCAAACCAAAATAGATGCTCCGGGTGCTCTACCTAAAAAGACAAGATTTTGAATGCACAAAGAAGCGGCTGACTTAAAAAATTATTTATCCTCCACCGGGGGTGTAACCACACAACAAGGGGGAACATGGAACTGAGAAGAACCCCCTGAGACTAGACAGTCCTCTTACCACACAAAAATGTTCCTTAATTTTTGGAATATAAACGCACTTTTGTGCCCCCAAATTTTAGGGGAAAGTTGGGGGTTTGTCTTTAATCTACCTTACTTTGGCGGGGGGGCCTGGGGCAGTGGTTCCATGGGCTGTTTAGGAGGCTGGTTGCGGGCTTTAGAGACCTCGCCAGGTGGCCCCCCTCATTAAAATAAATATTCACTGCACCCGTTTCCAACTTCAGTGCTGAAACACATGGGAGGATGGACAGGGGGGCAAGCGCATATTTTATATCTGCTCTCATCCCCTCCATTCTTTGCGTGCACCCGCCGCTGTCCAACTTTGTTTGAAACCGCGCTGGGAGAGGAAGGGTAGCGCGCAATATATAGTCTCTTCTCCCCTCCTTTCTAGATATGTCCCCTCCATTTATATGTTAAATGCTGGCGTGCACACAAAAAGATAAAAAAATTTTAAAAACTTTAATTCCACTCACAGCTCGCCACTTTCATCCTTCTCTGTGCCTGGATCTTCCAACATGTGACCCCCCAGGATGATGCATCGCTGTAGCCCCAGTCACATGACGGTATTAGCACACAGGACAAGACAAAAGTGGCGAGTGTAGCACGGAGGACGGAAGGTAAGTTTAAGTTTTATTTTTTTACTGTGTGCGGTGCCCACATGGGGACAAATAATGAAGAGGGATTCCAGAATGGGGGGGGGATGGAGGGGGGCCATACCAAGGTGGGGGTATGTCCTCAATGGGGGCATATCAAAGGGGGTCTAGTACCTCACGGGGGCCTATCCAGGATGGGGGGCTTGTGTACCTAGGGGGCCTATCCGGGGGGGCATGAACCCCACTATTGCTTTCAAGGATGGATATGGCCATCACTGGGGCCAAATATCATGGGGGCCCCATTGTACCGGAAGGGGGAATATATACACCGGATGGGAGATATTTATACAAGGTGAGGGACATATTATAATTGTAAGATGGACACTTCATTAAAAAGAAGATCCATTTAATTAAACATTTTTTTTCTTTCCCTTAACAAAATTTGGGGTGCTTTATAATAGGTGTCTTTAAAGCGAAAAATACAGCAAAAATGTTTATTTTGCAATAGACAAAATAAGACAAAGTTTTTGAAAGTGTTCCTCTTTTTCAAGGTTTCTGGTATGTTTCCCTTATTCCTTGGTACCTTAATATGGTTAGAACACATCACATTTTCTTCTTTTCCAAAAATGTTCAAAAATATTATGTGACAAATTGAACAATCAAGAAGATGAACATTGTTAGTTTGGAATAAAGGCTCTATAAGGTAAAAAATGTTTGCACGTGTTAGCCATAAATAAAAAAATATTAAAATCGGAAGTCCTCAGTGGTTATACCTTTTATTGGTTACTGAAAAAATGTAATAAATACAATTTTTGACACTCAGGTTTCTTCATAGGCTCAAAAACACAAAATCACAAAATCTGAAGTCAACATTTAATCCAAAATAAATTACAAATGTCGTAGGGGAGAACCAGGGCTGGCTCCTTTTTATATAATAATATGCAGTTGTGGCCAAAAGTATTGACACCCTTGCAATTCTTCGATTAATACTCTTTTTCCTGAAATGATTGCAATCAAAATTCCTTGGTTTATTATCTTCATTTAATTTGTCTTCAATGAAAAAAAACAAAAGAGAATGAAGCAAAACTTGACATTTCAACAAAACTCCAAAAATGGGCCAGCAAAAGTATTGGCACCTAGCCTAATACTTGGTTGCACAATCTTTAGCCAAAATAAACTGGTCAACCCGCTTCCTAACTCAATGAGTTACTTACAATCCTTGCTGGAATTTTAGACATTCTTCTTTGGCAAACTGCCCAGGTCCCTGATATTTGAAGGGTGCCTTCTCCAAACTGCCATTTTTAGATCTCCCACAGGTGTTCATGGGATTTTGGACTCATTGCTGGCCACCTTAAAGTCCCATGCTTTCTCTCAAACTTTTCTAGTGCTTTTTTGAAGGGGGTTTTGGGTCATTGTCGCTGGAAGACCCATGACCTCTGGGGAGACCCAGCTTTCTCACATGGGCCCTAATTATGCTGCAAAATTTGTTGGTAGTCTTAGATTCATAATGCCAGCACACGGTAAGCAGTCCATGCCGAGGCAGCAAACAACCCAAAACATCAGGGAACCTCCACCTGTTTGTGTAGGGACGAATTTTTTATGGAATGCCTCTTTTTTTCTCCTTAAAACTTTTTTTTTTGATGCTTTGCCCAAAAAGCTCACTTTGTCTCATCTGACCAAGAAAATCTTCCAAAACGTTTTAGGCTTTCTTAGGTAATTTTGGCAAAATCCACCTGGTTTTTTAGTCGGGGAAAAAGAAGGGTCTTCCGGGGGGAAACCAACCAACATCCCTTTTCATTCAACGGACGGATATTACATTGACACTGTTGTACTTCGGACTGAGTGCAGCTTAACTTGTTTGGATGTCGAGGTTCTTTATCCCCATGCCCAAATTTGAGTTGAAATCTTTGTCAATTTTTCTTTTCTGCCAAATTAGGGGTTAGCCACAGTGCCATGGGCTTTAAAACTTCTTGATGACATTGGAGAAGACACAAGAACATTCAGGTCTTTTTATCCTTGAATTCCCTGCTTCCCACAATTTGGTTTCTCAAGTCCCAACAGTTTTTGGTTTTTTTTTTCTCCATACTCATTGGGTACACCAAGGACAAGGCCAGGGTTAAGTTAACTTTAATATGTAAATGGTGAAGTGTGATTTAGTTATTCCAACACCGTTAGGGCCACACTAAGTTACGGTGCTGTTAGTTACACAAATTAAGAAGCACACCATATTTTTCTAACCTTGCCATTACTTTGTCCACCCCCTTTTTTATTTTGGTGTGGAATTAATCCAATTTGGCTTTGGACAATTCTTTTTGTGTTTTTTCATTGAAACAAATTAAATGAAATAATAAAACCAAAGAATTTGATTTGCAATCATTTCAGGAAGAAAAACGAGTATTATCTTTCAGAATTGCGGGGTGTAATTTTTGGGCCACAACTGTATATATCGCTCCCAAATTTAATCCCTACCAGCTGTCCCAACTCTCTGTGATATTCTACTCCTTGTGCAGTCTCTCTCCCCTGTGGTGTCTCTTCTCCCTTTGAGCATGCTTTACCTGTTTTGTTCCTCTCCCTGGTGCTGGTCCCTCCCCCATTATTTCGCACTGTGCGCCTGTCTCCCCCCTGGCACTGTGTCTCTCCACTGCAACCTGTTCCAACCTGGCTTGTTATCTTCCCCTGCGCCTGTCCCTCCCCTGTATGCTGTTCTTCCTCCTTACATGCTGTCTACCCCCTGCACGCTGTTCTCCCCCCTGGTGCAATTTGTCCCTGACAAGGCCCCCTGAGTGCTGCCCCGCACCCCACCTTTGGGGGCCCTGCGCAGCCCCCACACTTTACTCTTGCAGGCACCTGAGCACCTGCCCCCCACACAAGGGGGCCCCTGAGCACTGCCCCTACTCCGGGGGCCCCTGAGCGCTTCCCCTAACATTGGAGAACCCCGGAGCGCTGGCCCCTACACCAGGGGTCTCCTGAGCGCTGCCCCCAATTACGGGGGGGCCCCTGAGTGCTGCCCCCCACACCGGGGGACCCCTGAGTGCTGTCCCCACACCAGGGGATTCCCCAAACAGCAGGGGGACCCTGAGTGCTGCCCTTACACCGGGGGGCGCCTAAGCGCTTCCCCCAACATTGGGGGACCCCTGAGCACTGCCCCGCACCAGGGGCTCCTGAGCGCTTGCCCCCAACAACCAGGGGGGCCCCTGAGGGTTTCCCCCTAACACCGGGGGGCCCCTGAGCACTTCCCCAATACAGGGGGGCCCTGAGGGGCTGCCCCCAATGGGGGGACCCCTGAGCGCTGCCCCCACACCAGGGGGTTCCCCCAGCACCAGGGGGACCTGGTGCTGCCCTAACACCGGGAGGACCCGGAGCGCTGCCCCAACACTGGGGGGCCCCTCAGCGGCCCCAACACCTGGGGGCCCTGAGTGCTGCAGAATCTGCAGGGCGCTACAATGTCAAACATACCGTATGAAACGCAGCCCTCTCCATACCCCTCGTACGCACGTAGTTCCGCTCCAGACACCTTGTAAGCACTTGGTTCCGCTCTGTAACCTGTGCACACTCGGCTCCGCTCCGTACACCTCGTACACACACGGCTCTGCTCGTACACCTCGTACCACACACGGCTCCGTCCGACACCTCGTACATTCTCAGCTCCGCTCCGTACCACCTCGTACACTCTCATTTCAGCTTCTGTACACTCATACACACTCGGTTCCGCTCTGTACACCTCGGACACTTCAGCTCAGCTCTGTACACCTCATACACACTTAGCTACTCTCTGTACACCTTGTAGACTCTCAGTTCAGCTCTGTACACTCGTACACTCTCAGCTCAACTCTGTACACCTCATTCACACTCGGTTCCGCTCCGTACACCTCGTACACTCTCAGCTCTGCTCCATACACCTCGTTACACTCTCCGCTCAGCACACCTCGTACACACACGGCTCCGCTCCGTACACCTCGTACACCGGTTATCTGCTCTGTACACCTCGTACAACCCCCGGCTCCGCTCTGTACACCTCGTAACTCTTAGCTCCGCTCCGTACACATCGGACACTCTCAGGCCCCAGCTCTGTACACTCCGTACAACTTGTACCAACTGGCTCCACTCCGTACACTTCATACACACGCGGCTCTGCTTTGTACACCTCGTACACACGGGCTCCGCTCCGTACATCTCGTACACACGCGGCTCCGTCGGTACATCTCGTACACACATGGCTCCACTCCGTTACACCTCGTAGACACTCGGCTCCGCTCCTTACACCTTGTACACTCTCACTCTGCTCCGTACACCTGTACACTCTCAGCTCAGGGTCTGTACACGTCGTACACACACGGATCCACTCCGTACACCTCGTACACCCACGGCTCAGCTCTGTACAACCTCGTACACACAAGGCTCTGCTCCATACACCTCGTACACACACAGCTCCACTCTGTACACCTCGTACACACATGGCTCCGCTCCGTACACCTCGTACACATGCGGCTCGCTCCGTACATCTCGTACAACACACGCATCCACTCCGTACACCTCATACACACTCTGCTCCGCTCCGTTACACTTGTACACTCTCAGCTCAGCTCTGTACACCCCCACACACTCGGTTCTGCTCCGTATACCTCATATACTCTCAGCTCTGCTCCGTACACCCCCAGTACAATCTCACTCTGTACACCTCGTACACTCTCAGCTCCGCTCCGTACACCTCGTTCACATGTGGCGTTGCACCCCAGGGTATGGGGTCTCGGGTATCAGGCGGCAGTAAGGGGGTTAAATTTGTCCGGGGAATGGCGGCCGTGCCTGATCCCTATCCTGGGGGCGATACTCTTGAAAAAGGGGAATATTATTTACAAGGATTATGTACAGTTTGTCGTGAACGCACCTGCAGTACCTGGTGAGATGTTACCAGCGCGGCCACAGTCCTCCGGAGGTCGGTGGTATTGCGGCAGTGTTGGTGTAGTCCTCCACGGCAGGACTGGGACCTCCGGGGCAGCGTAGTGAGGGTGAGCAGGTTGTATGGAGCTGAGATTGTAGAGCAAGGGTGAGAATATCTATAGAGGGGCACAGTGAGTGAGAAGGAAGGATGCACGCACACAGAGAAAATCTCTTTTACCTTTTTACTGGTGTTAGGCAGGTAAAACTTTCCAGGGCACTGACGGGTAACCGGGCTGCACAGTGGGTTCCCACAAGTGGGTATAAAGGTCATCCTTTCCTTGTGTAGTTGATGAAGCACAGCTGCTGTAGCCGGACTTGCCTCCACTCTCTCCTCCTGTCGGTCTCCGGATGACCCTCTCTGGACACTGTAGCGACCTGCTGTTCTGGCTCCCCTTTTGACCCTCCTGGGAGAACGGGTAGTTGGGGCTTCCACGGTGCAACAGGGTTTTCTGTGACTTGCGTTGTGACCCTAGCCGGACGCAAATATTTTCCGCTGCAGCGCATAGCGTTTAATGCTAACGTTTAATGCTAAAGCGCTGGAGCCCATTGAAACCCGCTGTTTACCAGTGGTTGGCAAGGGTAAACAGTGGGTTTCTATGGGCTCTGTTGTCTGTCAGTACAAGCAATTAAACGCTCTGCGCTGCAACGGAAAATACTTGTGTCAGGCTAGGGTCACAACGCAAGGTGACCCTAGCCCTCAGTGGCCCAGTGGGCTCACTCCAAACAGTCTGGGCCCTGGGCATGTGCTGGGTGCTGATGCCAGCCTCACTTTGTGCACTGTAGGGAGCTGTATATTTGTGTCACATCGATAATATTTAGTGATGAGTAAGAGCACCTAAGAGGTGGTCAGTGCTCGCTGAGCATCCCGAGTACCGGGATACTCGTGCAAGTACCGAGTAACGGCGAGCATGCTCGCTCATCACTAGTAAAGACCCTAAAATTTACAATAAATTTAAAAAGAAAAAAATTTGAGCAGAAGGGATAAAATATAATCCCAAACCGGTCAATTTTGACCTGGTGACAGGTCTTCCTTAACATCTTAATAAATGATCTCCATTGCTTTCACTGGATGGTAGAGGTTTCAGTTTTTCCACTATAATTCTAAACTCTGAGAACTGGATTGTCCTTAAAAAATCTTTGCAAAATAATATTTCTAAGATGAGAAAGTTCTTATTGTGCAGACAGCAATAGGAGGCAGAGACTATGATATATGTAGACCTGCTACGACCCATCATTTACTTGCCAGTGCACAAGTACCACATTTAAATTCCCTTGCTTTCTCATAAAAGTGATATATGTTGGCTTGTGTCATATATAAAAACATAAAGAAATAATGGCTGTCAGCACTAGGACACATAGAGGCTGATGTCTCTAGTCAAAGGTTTTTCATTGATGTTACTGTATTTTGCACAGTTGTGGGTTTTACAATGTTTCTCATGTTAAATTTATTTTCCCACATTGTATATTTATCAAAAATAAATTTCAGATGCAAATAGAAGTATACAATCTACTAGAGCTAAACTAGGTATCTGGGGCAATATGCACTCAAGAGATGTATATTATGGCTACATTGTTAAAATAAACTGATTTTGTGAATGTCTCCTATTGCTTTTAAAGAGGTCTTGTGAGTTTTTGTTCCTATTTTATTCCCAATTCTCTAAGTATTCTGTTTTTTAATCAGTTTTTTTTTGTGTAATCCATCAAACAATTCCAGAGATATGGGTCTTTTTATTAAGTTTTATGATCTTTACCAAGGGGATGTTGCTCGCAATGTTAAAATGCAGAGTAGTTTAAATACAATCCCCACCCAGAATAGCATACCAAGAACAATGCCTGCTTGATAAAGACCTTAAAATTAGCACATAGGGTGCACTGAATAAAAACTCCCATATCTCTGGAACCATTGCAAGATGGTGACTGGCTATATTGTTAATGGCTGGTATGTATCACAGATTTGGTTGTCCTCTGTAATGTGAACCTAGAATGTCTACTCTGGAATATGTAGTGCCATGAGTCTTGTTAATAATGCATTCAAGACTAGGTTTATCGATAGCTGGAGAGATGGGCAGGTCTGGCTTTCCACATACCTCCACCCATAGGTATATGTCATATCTTTTATTGGTGTTAGTTTGTTTGAACGTCTTTATCATGTTTATGTTCCTGTAAAGTCAAAAAAAGGTTCATGTTTACTTTTCTCTGTGCCAGTTTAGGAACTATATCCTCTGTGTCTGTGAGAATGTATAGGAAGTGCTGATGAAGTGCCACAAATACATGGAGAAGTTGTAAGTGGCAGATCTTTGCTGTATACTAATGGCGCTCTTTTATTCAAGTCTTTCACCTCTTTAAAACTCCATAATCATTAGTAAGTTTGTCAACTCCCAGTTAGGGAAAATACCTTTATTTTGCCAATTCTAAATAGGGAAACCACTCTGTTCAGGAGGAGCCATAGTAGCCATACTATTTAGAGCAGGCATAACACACCACTAGCGCCCAACCCTTTCATGTTTCCTGTCTCCTACCAATGGCAAAATTGTGACATCCCTGATGTACTTCAACAGCACAATGTATAGAGGACAGAGCTACACCCATTGTGAGCTGAAAATTTAAATCATATCTCAATGCTCATGAAATAGGTAAACATTTTCTAAAATGACACCAGTAAATTGCTAATTTGCATACTTTTTTAATGTAACTCTTCCCTACCATTTGTATCTCTGAAGCTATTCAAGTTTTTCTAATGTCCCACAGCAGCAGAACATAAAAACTGGATACCTAGTCAAGGTTCTGCCTTTTACAGTTATATGTTGGATCTGTTTGAAGAAGGGGTCAGACTTCTTGTTGGGGTTAGGAAGGTGTTTCAGCATAGCTAAGTGATCACTTAGTTTCAAGAGCTGGTACTCGGTCATAGTACCCCATTGAGGTGGGACAGTCTCTCATATCTGATTAGTGCTGGTCATGCCTCCCCTGGATTGGTTGTTGGGGGTGCTCTCCATTTGTCCCATCTACTTCTAAAGACCCAGATTCCAGTCTACAATATGTAACAGATGCATCTGCAGTAATTCCATCTAGGGCTCGTAAAATTTAATTCAGAATTCCACTTGCCCTTTCAGCCCAGGACACATGAAATACCCAAGTGTTTTGCTACTAAATAGACTAAGGAATAATATATTTATAATCCACATTTTCCTTGTATAGATTATACAGCATTTTTCTGCATGTTTTTTCAATTCATGTAAAAAGTTATATCCAACAATACAGAATGTAAAAAGCATTGAAAAACCAACATACAGTAGGTGTGAAAAAGATTTCAACACTTAGCAAAAGTTCTGCAGTCCCTTGTCTTTTCTCTTCTGTGCAATGAAAGAAAGGTTCTATATAAAAGAAACAATATACCAACATGCATTGTCGTCAACGGTGTATAAATAAATGTTCTTCACACTTCAAATAACATGTTTTGCACTTTCCTTTAGAAATGGATTTACCGAAACCTACCTAAACAGAAATTGAACCGATAGGATGGCAAATTGAGTAAGTTTCACGCTATCACTGCCCATACACACAAACATAAAAACACATGAATATTGTTTATTGCAGCGTCATTTTAAAAACATTCTCATTGTCTGAATAATATACCAAAGATATTAAGCATGTGTCACGTATTTTAATGGTTATGATGTCAATGAGGTTTGATGCATATAGTAGAACAAGTGTATAAATGGATGTAAATTCTATTAAAGGTAAGGCTACATGGTGACTTGGATTGTGACTTGTGTGTTGGGGTAGGGACATCTTTTAGGCTACAACACAATCCTATTCATTTACATTATGCAGTGGTAAAGCAGCAACATAGCACAATCCTTGGATGCACAGCCTGTGTCATGGCCAAAGTTGACATGAAGCCACAGTATATTACTTATTCAGACAGATTTACTGTTAGAATATGATCAATTGTTTGAAAACGTTTTTCAGACACACAGTGTTAAATATTAATGCAGGATCTTCATAATTTATTAACTGATTCTGTCCTAGTCCTGAGCGGCCACACGTGCCCATACAACCTCCAATCCTGTAGTGTCTGTTGCAGTCTTTTAAAAGCACAGAGTACAGAAATTTCCTGTCTGCGCTTTGAACTTGACATAACATAATTACAAGACCTACCTGCAAGGGGCAGGGCTCAGCCAGCAGCAGAAAGATGATGTTATGGTGGCTGACCAGAGATCCTTAGCAAATAGAGAGGCGCTGTGAATGTGTTTATGGAGGAAGGAGACTAGAATCTATATATGCAGCGAAGTCAGAGGAGGATAGTAAACTTATCAACAGGTGACTTGGGTCAAAAGTGAAGTTGCAGAGCGATCTATGGTGCTACATTACATTATATCAAATTAATCCATTATATGACTCAAAGCTTCCTCACAATATACTGATCGTGTGTGATGCCACTGCCAGCAACCTTAAAGCTATTGTGAGGTAGCGCCGGGGTTGCAAGACAAACGTCAGTGAGCCCGGTATCAGTTCATACAGATTTATTGATAAGGCACAGAAGTGGCACACGCCGTCGGGTTGCGGGACGCAGCCGGGTACAATGCATATATCCACCGTACAGTAACACGGTCCCTTTGGGTTAGGAGTTCCCTCCGGTCTGGGTCGCACTGGGCTCCCAGGTTAGGCCGCGTTGTAATAGCAAACAGCCTCTCACAGCCCTGACCTGACTGCTCAGCAGGTTCTTCTGCCTCAGCTCAGGCCTCAGCTCTCCACAGAGAACCCCGCCCTGTCTCCTAACCTAGCATTTAACCCTGTGTCTCCCTCCGGGAAAAAACCTACAAGACCCGGCCTAGAGTGGAGTGTCCCTCTATCCTACCTTCCATACCGGGTTCAATACTTGACAGTGCACATTCTGGGGGACACATAGCGGCCCTCGCATATGATCCCCCTCACTGTCTCACACTCGGTATTCTCGTCAGCGTTTGTGTCTGACCGGTCCACCTGCTGAGATTTAATCTCTAATATCTGTGTCTAGTTGAAAACCAACTCTTGACCGTCTTCATTTACCATTTTTTGAGGCAGGAGTGGGTTGTACCTGAAATTTCCATACGCCAAAACACTCAGTATACCCGTCTCAGCGTTTGTGACTGACCGGTATACCTGCTCGGATTTAACGTCTATTCTGTAATCTGTGTCCAGCTAAAAACCAACTCTTGTCTGCCTTCATTTACAATTTTTGTGCGGCAGGAGGGGGTTGTAGCTCCAATTTGCATATGCCAAAACACTCAGTATACTCGTGTCAGCGTTTCTGTCTGACCAGTATAGCTGCTGTAATTTAATCTCTAATCTCAGTATCCTGCTCAAAAACAACTGGTCAGCATTTTCAGTTCACAGGCGAGTGCGTTTATCAGTAATGATTCCACCTGCGGCAATAAAAACACGCTCTGACAAAACGATAGCGGCAGGGCAGGCCAGGACTTCCAAGGCATAGAGGGACAATTCCTGCACGTGTCCAGCGTGGATACCCAATAATTATAAGGCACAGAGGAATCTAAGAGCACTTTCATATGATTGGCAAGGTACTCCTTCAGCATCTTTACAAACTTTGCAGTCCTTGTGATAGTACTCCGCACCTGAGGGCCTGTGCTATGGGAGGGGCTGAGAAAACTCTCCCAGATCTTTGAGAATGTTCCCCTACCTCTGCTGGATTGGATTTGTGCCTCTCTCGGCCGGACGCCTTAGTTGTCCACCGAACCGTGACCTTTGCCGCAAGCGTTTTCAGAAGGAAATTTTTTGACTAATTCTGCAACTAGGGCCTTCTGGTACTGAAGCATTTTTGAAGACCTCTCCGCCTTGGGAATAAGAGAAATAAAGTTCTCCTTGTAGCGTGGGTCTAAAAGTGTCACCAACCAGTAATGAGTGTCCGCCAAGATGTTGATAACATGAGAGTCACAAGACAGGCAGCATCACATAAAGTCAACCATGTGCGCCAGACTGTTAACACGCAAGACTTCAGGTCCTCACCAGCAGGATGACTGACCATGCTATCTTCATTCTTCTTCTCCTCTCCCCTGTCCTCTGGCCATCTACGCTGAACCGACGGTATGACGGTTGTGCATGTATTACCATCAAATCCGCATTAAAGTAGCTCAATTTCTTTATCCTCCTCCTCGTCATAGTCCTCCAATGCACGTTGGGATGAGATCAGGATGGGCTGTGTGTAATCACCCCATACATTTTATTGCTCCAACTCATCGTGCTCCGTCTGCAATGCATCATCTTTGATTTTGAGCAGACAGCATTTTAGAAGACAGAGAAGCGGGATGGTGATGCTAATCATGGCGTCATCGCCCCTCACCATCTTGGTGGAGTCCTCAAAGTTTTGGAGGACGGTACATATGTCGGACATCCATGTCCACTCCTGAGGTCTTATGTGTGGCGTTTGAACAGTATACCGACGGTCTAGTTGATGCAGGTAGTCAACAACTGCGCTCTTCTGCTCACAAATCCTGACCAACATGTGCAGTGTGGAATTCCAATGCGTGGGGACATCACACACCAGTCTGTGAGCCGGAAGCTGCAAACGCTGCTAAAAGCTGGCAAGGGCGGCTGAAGTAGTAAGTGACTTTCTAAAATGGTCACACAGGAGGCGCACTTTTGCAAGAAGATCCCACAGAAGCTCCGGGTAGGATTTAAGAAACTGCTGAACCACGAGGTTGAGCATATGGGCCACGCATGGAATATGTGTCAGCTCGCCTCACCTCAGAGCCGCCACCAGGTTCCGGCCATTGTCAGACACGACCATGCCTAGCTGTAGGTTCACCGATGTGAGCCTTTGGTCTGCCTGCTGTTTCAGAGCTTTCCACAACTCTTCAGCATTGTGGGGTTTGTCACCTATGCATATTAGCTTCAGCACAGCCTGTTGCCGCTTAGCCAAGGCAGTGCTGCAGTGCTTCCAGCTTGGGACTGGTGTAGAGGGTGAAGTGGAGGAGGAGAAGGCTGAGGATCATGACGTTCCGGAGCTGTACACTGTGGGTGCAACCCTGACTGAGTTAGGGCCTGCAATCCTTGGTGTCGGAAGGACGTGTTCCGTCCCAAGCTCAAACTGGGTCCCGGCTTCCAGAATATTAACCCAGTGTGTCGACAGCGAGATATGCCCACAAGCACTTGTCCACGTGTCCGTGGTTAGGTGGACTTTTCCAGAAATTACGTTGTTAAGGGCACGTGTAATGTTTTGTGACACGTGCTTATGTAATGCAGGGATGGCACATCTAGAGAAATAGTGGTGGCTGGGGACCGAGTAATGTGGGATGGCCACCGCCATCAGGTTGCGGAATGCTTCCGTCTCCACTAGCCTAAAAGGCAACATTTCCATCGCAAGCAGTCGCGAAATGTGCAAATTTAGAAGTGTGGCATTTGGGGCGTTGGCAGCGTATTTGCGTTTGCGTTCCAAAGATTGGTGTATGGATAACTGAACGCTGCCCTGGGACAAGGACGTGGTTGATGATGGTGGTATTTCTGCTTGTGCAACTACAGGTGCAGGACAGGAGGCATCTTCACATGCAGTATGGACAGGGGATTGGCTTGCACTCACAACAGTGGAAGATGCAGTGGTGTCACACGCAGACACTGCTTCTGGACTCTGGTGTACATTCCACAAAGTCGGGTGCTATGCTGACATGTGCCTGATCAAGCTGGTAGTGGTCAGGCTGCTAGTTTTGCTACCCCTGCTGATGCTGGCATGGTAGGTGTTGCAAACGGCCTTTTTGGAATTATCTGCAGACTCCTTAAAAAACAGCCAGACTCGGGAAGAACTAACAGTTCTTCTGTCATGTTGTTGTTCCGGGGAACGGTTGCCTGCCTTCTGCCTGCTTTCGGCCTGTTGTGATGCTACGCCTCCCTCCCCCTGTGCACTGCTGTCCTCGCTCTGCATGTCCTCCTGCCAGGTTGGGTCAGTTACTGGATCATCCACCACGTCGTCTTCCACTTCCGCACCCTGGTCCTTTTCCTGACTTTCTGGCAATTGTGACTCATCATCGTTCACCTCTTGTTGAGACACGTTCCCACCGTTGCCTTCGTGACACCGTGGCTGCTCAAATATTTGGGCATCGGTACATGCGATCTCCTCATGACCCACTTCAAGTGGAGCTGGCGAGAGGCCAGAATCTAAGAATGGATAAGTGAACAGCTCTTCAGAGTGTCCAAGTGTGGGATCAGTTATGTCCGGGGCCGGGCATTCGGCATGGTGGGGGGAAGGAGGATCAGGTTGTGGAATGTGCGGTCCAGTCTCACAGCTACTGACACTTGACCGTGTGGATGACAGGGTGTTTGTGGTGGTGCCAAACTGACTGGAAGCATTATCCGCTATCCAACTAACAACCTTTTAAAGAAAGCGAAAGAAGATGTTTTTGTGCCCTAGATTAAATTACCCGATTGTCCACACTCAATTTTGCAATACAAAATAGTTTTTAATAAAGTTACTGGTGTTCGGCGGGGGGCAGGCCACTGCCCCCCATGCGCTGTGCTGGCTCCGCTACATTGACGACATCCTTGTCGTCTGGAGTGGAGCCGTCCCCGAGCTCGATGAATTTATCTCATCTCTAAACTCAAATAGCCTGAATATAAAACTCACGTATAAATGGGCGGTTGACGAGATTGATTTTCTGGACATCAAAGTCAAGGTCAGGGATAATGGTGAGGTTACCACTGACTTATATAGAAAAGACACGGCCGTGAATTCTCTCCTGCACGCGGGTTCCTCACACACTCCCTCCACTATCAGAGCCATCCCCGTGGGCCAATTTCTTAGGCTACGGCGGGTGTGTTCTGATGGGAGGGTGTTTGAGGAGCGAGCAGTGGAGATGAGAGAGAGATTCTTGGAACGTGGGTATAGCAGGAGGAGTATTAAAACAGGCTATCAACGGGCTAAGAAAACCTTACGCCGTGATCTCCTAGCTAATAAACCCACCAATGCATCTAATACTGATAATACCCCTGTTTTGAGATTCATATCAACTTACTGCAATCAGTGGCCAGAAATGAGGGGTATTCTTGCACGCCACTGGAGTGTCTTAAAAACTGATCAGTCATTGGCTCCACTTATCCCCGATAGACCATTGATGACAGCAAGGAGGGGCAGGAGCTTCAGAGACAGGCTGGTATACAGCCATTATATAAAAAAACCACTTGCTCCGTTTAATACGGGGCGCCCACTTGTGGGCTGCTATCCCTGTGGCTCCTGTCTCTCCTGTAGGAGCAGCATCTTTCGTACCAAAAAGTTTGGTAATCATGATGGCAGCAGAGAATTCGATATCAGAAAATACATCACCTGTAGCACCACTTGTGTTGTGTATCATGCCACGTGTGGTTGCGGCCTTACTTATGTGGGCCTCACCACCCGTGAGTTTAGGCGACGTATAAGGGAGCACGAGAGAGATATTATTGCGGCAGCAGACGTTGAGGACGTAACAACTCTCCGTACAATCCCCCGACACTTTAAAAACTTTCACGATTGCAATCCTGAGACTCTTCGAGTCTGCGGTATTGATAGACTGAATTTAGGTATTCGGGGTGGAGATGCGAGCAAAGAGCTCGCGAAACTTGAGTGTAGGTGGATTGTGACCTTAGGCACAATGGCACCTGCTGGTCTCAACTAGTGATGGGCGAATCCTAAATTACTCGGAATCGCTTGACTCTAGCGAGTCCGAGCCCAGGACTCGCTACTCGTTGCGAGTCTAGCGAGTCCAATGTTAATGAATGGGGAAGCGAGTAATAGCGAGTAGTGTGAGATTTACAAATCGCAGATGTGTCTCGGAAGCTTCAGCCTGAAGCAATCCTAGTTGTGTCATTTATTTGCATTGCTCGTTTACTTTGTAAGTAATCGCTGACTCGCACAGATAAGATCCTGTCTTCTCTGTGTTCTGGCTGCCCCAGCTCCAGGGTCCTAGAGCCTGCCTGCTGCCTGATGTAGCAGAGCTGACATTGTTCTCAGTCTGCTCATTCCCTGTGTACAGACATGAATGTCTGTGCACAGAGATGATGTAGCAGAGCTGAGATTGTTCTCAGTCTGCTCATTCCCTGTGTACAGACATGAATGTCTGTGCACAGAGATGATGTAGCAGAGCTGAGATTGTTCTCAGTCTGCTCATTCCCTGTGTACAGACATGAATGTCTGTGCACAGAGATGATGTAGCAGAGCTGAGATTGTTCTCAGTCTGCTTATTCCCTGTGCATAGACATCTATATTTATGCACAGGGGATGTAGCAGAGAGGACATCGCGTTTTGGACTGCGTCGGACGGAAGAGGATTTTTTTAATTAAAGATGGAGTCCCTAATGGCTTTTTTTTTTATTTCTAATAAAAAATTTTCCTTGTGTTGTGTTTTTTTTAAAACAATTTAATAGAAATTCATGGCGGTCATGTCTAATATCTGCGTGACCGCCATAAATTTCGGGCTTAGGGCCAGCTGATAATACAAAGCTGGCCCTAACCTCTTTATTACCCAGCGTGCCACCGCTACCAGGGCCGCTGGAAGAGCGGGGTTCAGCGCCAGAGGATGGCGCTTCAATGAACGCGCCATCTTCTGGGGCGGCTGCAGGCTGCAATTTGCAGCGGGGGGTGCCCAGAAAGCTTGGGCATCCCTGCGCTGCGGATTCCAGCCCCCAGCTGCTTAGCTGTACCTGGCTAGACATAGAAATTGCGCGGAGCCCCACGCATTTTTTTTTAATTATTTCATGAAATTCTGAGATTCTGACTCTGAGACTCTGACTCTGACTCTGAAATTCATGAAATAATTAAAAAAAAATGCGTGGGGCTCCGCGCAATTTCTATGTCTAGCCAGGTACAGCTAAGCAGCTGGGGGCTGGAATCCGCAGCGCAGGGATGCCCAAGCTTTCTGGGCACCCCCCGCTGCAAATTGCAGCCCGCAGCCGCCCCAGAAGATGGCGCGTTCATTGAAGCGCCATCCTCTGGCGCTGAACCCCGCTCTTCCAGCGGCCCTGGTAGCGGTGGCACGCTGGGTAATAATACAAAGCTGGCCCTAACCTCTTTATCAGCTGGCCCTAAGCCCGAAATTTATGGCGGTCACGCCAATATTAGACATGACCACCATGAATTTCTATTAAATTGTTTTAAAAAAAACACAACACAAGGAAAAATTTTTATTAGAAATAAAAAAAAAAGCCATTAGGGACTCCATCTTTAATTAAAAAAATCCTCTTCCGTCCGACGCAGTCCAAAACGCGATGTCCTCTCTGCTACATCCCCTGTGCATAAATATAGATGTCTATGCACAGGGAATAAGCAGACTGAGAACAATCTCAGCACTGCTACATCATCTCTGTGCACAGACATTCATGTCTGTACACAGGGAATGAGCAGACTGAGAACAATCTCAGCACTGCTACATCATCTCTGTGCACAGACATTCATGTCTGTACACAGGGAATGAGCAGACTGAGAACAATGTCAGCACTGCTACATCAGGCAGCAGGCGGGCTCTAGGACCCTGGAGCTGCACAGAGAAGACAGCTGGACTCAGCTCGCAAAGAAACAGCAGTTATCTGCGAGTTTCCCTGCTATCACTGGCACAGTAGCCAGTGATTACTGGCGAGTCTAATGCAAACAATGGCAATCCTAGTTTTGTCAGCGTTTCTGACAAAACTAGGATTGATATTGATATGCATTGGACTCGCGAGTAATCACTGGGAAACTCGCAGAGTACCGAGTCCTGCGAGTCCCTTACTACTCGCCGAATAACGAGTCCTAGCGAGTAGATTCGCCCATCCCTAGTCTCAACGAGAGATTGAGCTTTGCCCCCTTTCTCTAGTTCCCTTTTGAAGTAATCCCGGATACGCACAGAGTCTTGTGTTTTAGGCGGATTTTTGATGGCTTTATTTATAGTCCCTTCCTGTGCCGCCTCTCTGCTGTTTTAAATCATGGTAAATTTTACCTCAAAATATAAAATGTATTATCTATACTTGAAGTGTATTCTGCTGCTGCTAGTGTCCAGGGTCTGATCTTTTTCATCCGCCCTGGATACTCTGTTTTGATTTCTTTTGCCGTTGAGAGATTGATATGTCCTGCATTGCTTATTTGCCAGTTAAGAGAGGTTATCATGGCACCCTGTACCTCATTTGAGGATAGTCAGCTTTTTTAACTTCGCTCTTTTTTACCCGTCTATTTTAGCTTTGCACCTTCCCCCTTTCATGAACTGGCCTCTGTGTGAGCGATGGACAGCTGTGTTGGGGATATAACTGGAGATACACCTCGGCCTGGAGATACCGACAATAACTATGGAGAGCAGATACATATGAAGCAGACATGAGGGAGGATTGTGGAGGCGCATTATGCGGACACACTTTTTGATATTGATGATGTTTTCCCACTTTGCCTCCCCCTCCTTCCTTTGTCTATATACCTCCTACTTCTTTGTTTTGCTATCGCTTTCTCCCCTCCTCTTTTGGTTCGGTCTCTAAGCCCGTGTGTTACCGATATAAACCCCTTCACTTGCCTCCTTTTGATAAATGAACGATCATATCATAATACTAAGAATCCAGGAGAGGGGCAAGAAAGAGCTCCTCTTGCCCTTCTCCAAAATGGCGACTAGCAGCGTGCGCATGCGCGCCGGACCGCCGGAAGTTTGCGGTGACGGGGACCTCCACAATGGTTGCGCCCGGATGTGACGTTACGGGAATCTTTGCTCCCGACCACAGCGCACCCAGGAGAGCCCTCCCCGCCGCTTTACTTCCGGCGTAATGGCGTGTCATGCAGCCGAACAAGCTGCAGCTGTCACTCGCTCCCCTATATAGGCCAGCTACTTAGAGCACTGAGCACCACTCGCCCCTTGATAAAGCCGGACGCCAAACACGTGTCGGGGCCCCTGAGACGAGGGCAGGAGAGCACTGGACCCCTAAACTACACCCATGGGTAAGACTTAGCTGGATAGCCTGTAGCTTTGACTTCATAGTTAGGTGACACCATTCTACCTGCGTTCCTGCTGGTTAGTGGTCCCATGTAGAGCACATGCTTCCTTCTTTAGGTACCAGGGTGAGGGCATTTTGTCCATCTGCATCTCCTGCTTTCCTCTCTGACCTCCCTCTTCAACACTCTTCCTATTTACCTCTGACTGTTGCCTGTTTTTGTACCACCAGTAACTTTATTAAAAACAATTTTGTATTGCAAAATTGAGTGTGGACAATCGGGTAATTTAATCTAGGGCACAAAAACATCTTCTTTCGCTTTCTTTAAATGGTCTATTTTGATGTGTGCTCAGTAGTATGATTGTTCCTGGTTCTTTATGCTTTTATGTCCAACTAACAACCTGTTGACACTGGTCTTGGTTTAATAGTGGTGTACTGCTGTGGTCCCCTACAAATTGGGACAGGAAGGTTGAGCCAGATGATGTGGGCATTTGTCATGGCGCAATTCGAGCTTGCACATGGCCTCAGCCTCTGCGTGCACCACCATGACGTCCAGTTCCTCGTCCCTTGCCACCGGCCTTGCACATTTTCAATGGTGTGCTGCCTGTATACAGCTAAATGAAAGCGTCCAAAAGATGGTTTTTAGCTGGACACTGAGATGACAGATTAGAGATTAAATTACAGCAGGTATACCGGTCAGTCACAAACAATGAGATGGGTATACTGAGTGTTTTGGCATATACAAATTGGAGCTACATCCCCCTCCTGCCTCAAAAAATGGTAAATGAAGGCGGACAGGCTGACTCTGATCAAGATGAACAAGGGTTGGATTGGGCCTGACTTCACCACACCACCACCAAATGATAGCATAATCTAAAGTCATAGGCATTGTATTTTTTGTGCCGGTAAATTGCCATGCCCCTCCTCACACCCACACATGGGTACACGCTTCATGACTTTGGCTACTTGCTGTACTGTTCCTCCTTCTCCGCATCCGCCACCATCATATGATCAGTGCGACCGTGGTCCATGATGCCACGAAAACATTATTTATTTACATCATATTTATGATGATGATGACCCTAACCGTTAAAAAGTTAGACAGTAGTTTCATGCATACACCCCAAGGGTAAATGTTTTAGTCCATACTTAGAGAATGGGCATTACAAGTACAGGAGACCCGCTCCTTTGTAATGGGAACAATATTTAGAGGCTCTCCACCATGTTTCTTCCCAGGGGCATCGCAATGCCTCCCAATTTTTGGCAGCCCTTCCTAGGGAAAACTATGGAAGACCCACTTCCTAATAATGGGAACCATATTTAAGTAGACGCTCATCCACGTCTCTATCTAGGGGCATTGAAGTGCCTCCCAACTTTTGGCAGCCCTGCCTAGGGCAATACTACAAATGACAAAGTTCCTTAACATGGGCACAATATTTAAAGAGGCCCTCATGCACGTCTCTATCCAGGGGCATTGGGGTGCCTCCCAACTTTTGGCAGCCCTGCCTAGGGCAATACTACAAAAGACCCACTTCCTTATAATGGGGACATTATTTAAAGAGGCCCTCAAAAACGTCTCTATCCAGGGGCATTGAAGTGCCTCCCAACTTTTGGCTGCCCTGCCTAGGGCAATACTACAAAAGACCCACTTCCTTGTAATGGGGACAATATTTAAAGAGGCTCTCAAAAACGTCTCTATCCAGGGGCATTGAAGTGCCTCCCAACTTTTGGCAGCCCTGCCTAGGGCAATACTACAACAGACCCACTTCCTTCCTTATAATGGGCACAATGTTTAAAGGGAACCAACCATCAAAAAATAGCTATCTAACCTATAAATATCTGTCCCTGGGGTCCTAAATGACTATTCTAACCATCCCTGACTGACTAAATCTAACTAACTACAGGCACATTAAATCACTTTTTATACTTACCAAATTCTTGTCGGCTGGGCGTTCCTCCAGGCTCTTTGTCAGCGAGGCGGGTCTCCTTGCTGCTGTCCGTCTTCTTTCCAGGGTGGCATCTTCTTCCAACGGATTCAAATTACCTGCCCATTGCGTCCTTGCAATGAGCGGGTCACGTGCTGCAGGCCCCGCGTCACTTCCACCCGCCGCGTCACTGGTACACTCAGGCCGCCTTCTGAGCATGCGCAGATGGCATGCTGAAGCCGGTCTGGGCGCGTCACATTCCCAGCGATGCGGCGGGCGGAAGTGACGCGGGGCCTGCAGCACGTGACCCGCTCATTGCGAGGACGCAATGGGCGGGTAATTTGAATCTGCCGGAAGAAGATGCCGCCCTGGAAAGAAGACGGACAGCAGCGAGGAGACCCGCCTCGCTGACAAAGAGCCTGGAGGAACGCCCAGCCGACAAGAATTTGGCAAGTATAAAAAGTGATTTAATGTGCCTGTAGTTAGATTTAGTCAGTCAGGGATGGTTAGAATAGTCATTTAGGGCCCCAGGGACAGATATTTATAGGTTAGATAGCTATTTCTTGATGGTTTGTGTTCCCTTTAAAGAGGCCCTCATGCACGTCTCTATCCAGGGGCATTGGGGTGCCTCCCAACTTTTGGCAGCCCTGCCTAGGGTAATACTACAAAAGACCCACTTCCTTATAATGGGGAAATTATTTAAAGAGGCCCTCAAAAACGTCTCTATCCAGGGCCATCAGAGTGCCACACAATTTTTGGCTGCCCTGCCTAGGGCAATACTACAAAAGACCCACTTCCTTAAAATGGGCACACTATTTAAAGAGGCCCTCATGTACGTCTCTTCCCAGGGGCATCGGAGTGCCACACAATTTTTTTAAATAAAATCTTTCATGTAATCCAAAAAACTAACGTAAACCAACTCTGTCTCACAAGAGGGTATGATCCCTTAACATTTTCTCCAGGAAAATCCATTTTGGTTTCATTTTGTAACGTTTTCTTGACAGTCGGTAAAAGTGGCGTAATAGTCTGACAACATTGTTGACATCAGTGACCTTGGGTCTGAAATGCTTCCAGGGGTCTTCCCATGGTGTTACCATGTCATTTGAGCACTGATCTGATACTTTTGTTACATTTTTAGGGTTTTTCCATGCTGCCGGGGGTCATGCCAGAAAAATACTCGGGTTTCCCATAGGATAACATTGGGCTCGGTGCTCAGGCCGAGTACACGAGTATCTTGGGATGCTCGGCCCGAGCTTCGAGCACCCGAGCATTTTAGTACTCGCTCATCTCTAATCACTATATCGTAATACTGACATAATAGTGTGATGCCTCAGGTCGGTACGAGTTCCAAGATACCAATCATTTATACCTTTGCTGGTATCTAAGTGGTGAAAAAAAATTTTGAAGTTTGAAAAAAAAAAAAAAAAACTTTACTTTTTGTGCCATGTTCTGCGATCCGTAGCGTTCTCATTGTTCAGGATCTGGGGCTGTGTGATGGCTTATTTTTTGCGGCTTGAGCTGACGTTTCTAATTATAGCAATTTTGGGTGAATGCGCTGTTTTTACTACCCGTTATGACATTTTATAGCAATGATGCGGTGATCAAAAAAACACGTAATTTTGGCACTTAGACCTTTTTTTCCGTTATGCAGTTTACGGCTCTCATTAATTGATTTTATGTATTGATGGATCTGGGATTTCTGAACGTGGCAATACCAAACGTGTATTTTTTTTTATACTCTTATTTTGAATGGGGGAAAAGGGGGTGATTTGAGCTTTTAGGTTTTTTTTTTCATATTTTTAAAAACTTTGTTTAGTCATTCATTCTTTTTTTACACAGCCCATTAGGGTGCCACAGTACTGCACATCCGGGATCCGATTGATGCTGGAAGCCCGACATCTCAGCTATTAAGATTAGCTGAGATGTCGGGGAAATTATGTGAGCTCCGCGCCAGAGCTCACATCAAACCCTGGTAACCGGCCCATGACGTCCTTTTAAGTCATGAGTCAGGAAGGGGTTAAATAAATTATCATCCTGGAATCTTGCAGTTTCCACTTCAGGATACCCTGAAGAAGAAGGCCGCCCTGACTTCAAAATGCATTGGACATCTGACAGCCAACCCATCATTTTCTGATTGCTCCCCTCCACTCCCGCACAGTTCTGCCCAATCCCTACCTACTTTGACTCGTGACGGTGATGTAACTCATGACTTACACGTCACCTAACTACAGATACAACCACCAGAGCCACACATATGTTTGCATATATATATATATATATATATATATATATATATTATATAATTGCCGTAACTGACTTCCGTCGGAGCGGCGCTGCTTCCGGTGGCTTGGTTAGCGAGTCCAAGGTGCTTCTCCCGGACTCTGTCCGTGGCCGCGTAGCGGCCACGGCGACTCCCGAAGCAATGCCCGCAAAGCGGGCATTGCGTGTCGTTGCAGCCTTGCGAAGCAATGCCCGCGAAGCGGGCATTGCGAGTCGCTGACACCCACCACTAACCAAGCCACAGAAGCCCATACTACTGTAGTGTACACCGCTATAGTATACTACAGTCCCATGCCCATAAGCGCCATGGGACTGTAGTATACCATCACGCTGTACACTACAGCCCCCTGCCGCTCTAAGCCACTACACGCTGTACACTACAGCCCCCTGCCCCCGCACCCCTACACCCTGAGCCCCGACCCGCCGCACCTATGCCCCTACCCCGTAAGCCCCGTCGCACCTAACCCTGTACACCGCTATAGTATACTACAGTCCCATGCCCATAAGCGCCATGGGACTGTAGTATACCATCGCGCTGTACACTACAGCCCCCTGCTGCCCTAAGCCCATACCGCTATAGTATACTACAGTCCCATGCCCATAAGCGCCATGGGACTGTAGTATACCATCACGCTGTACACTACAGCCCCCTGCCGCCGCACCCCTACACCCTAAGCCCCGACCCGCCGCACCTATGCCCCTACCCCGTAAGCCCCGTCGCACCTAACCCTGTACACCGCTATAGTATACTACAGTCCCATGCCCATAAGCGCCATGGGACTGTAGTATACCATCGCGCTGTACACTACAGCCCCCTGCCCCCGCACCCCTACACCCTAAGCCCCGACCCGCCGCACCTATGACCCTACCCCGTAAGCCCCGCCGCACCTAACCCCCTACCCTCTAAGCCTCGCCGCACCTAAGCCCCTACCCCCTAAGCCCGCAGCCTCCTAAGCTCCCGCCGCCAAGCCCCCACCCGCCGCACCTAAACCCCTACCCCCTAAGTCCGCCGCACCCCTACACCCTAAGCCGCCCTAACCCCTAACCCACTACCCCGCCGCCGAAGCCCCTACCCCCTGCCGCCCTAACCCACTACCCCGCCGCAGCCACTACCCTCTGCCGCAAGCCCCTACCCCCTGCCGCCCTAACCCACTACCCCGCCGCTCCCACTACACTCTGCCGCACCTAACCCCTAAGCCACTACCCCGCCGCCGAAGCCCCTACCCCCTGCCGCCCTAACCCACTACCCCGACGCAAGCCCCTACCCCCTGCCGCCCTAACCCCTAACCCACTACCCCGCCGCCGAACCCCCTACCCCCTGCCGCCCTAACCCACTACCCCGCCGCAAGCCCCTACCCCCTGCCGCCCTAACCCCTAACCCACTACCCCGCCGCCGAAGCCCCTACCCCCTGCCGCCCTAATCCACTACCCCGCCGCAGCCACTACCCTCTGCCGCAACCCCCTACCCCCTAAGCCGCACCTAACCCCCTACCCCCGATTCCGCACCTAAACCCCTACCCCCCCCTGCCCCCTAAGCCCCGCCGCACCTAAGCCCCTATCCCCTAAGCCCCGCCGCCTCCTAAGCTCACACCGCTAACACCTAAAGCCCTACACCCCAAGCCCCCGCCGTCCCCTAACCTAACGTCCCCGTCGATCACTTACATGCCTTCAAGTCATCTGATCGTCCGTCCGATCCACAAGTCCTCCGTCCGGCCAGGCGTCCTCTTCCTCCGGCCCCGGGGGTCTTCTCTCTTCTTTCCGCCATCTCCGCCTCTTCGTCCGGCCCCGGGGATCTTCTGTCTTCTTTTCGCAAACTTCCACCTCCGACGTCCTCTTCCTTCTCATTAAGATAGAATGGACGAAAAATCCGCCATTCTACCTCAATGAGATCTGAGACCCTCTTCTGATTGGTCGCTGTATACTGCCCTCAGCCAATCAGAAGAGCCCCTCATTTTTTAATTATTTTTTAATTATTTTTAAATTATTTTTTTTATTATTTAATTTATTTATTTTTTAACTGAGAGTGAGACACAGTTCTCATTCAGGTCCGCCTTTTTTTTTCCCCATTGACATACATTACCGGTGTGTCGGCGATTTTATGGCCGGCCACCTGGTTCTATTTGTCGGCCCTAAAATCGCGGACACACCGCTAATGCATCTCTATGGGCAGTCAGCCCGATTTCGGATTGAACGCCGACCAATCAGAATTCGAGCTGACTGCCCATAGAGATGCATTAGCGGTGTGTCCGCGATTTTAGGGCCGACAAATAGAACCAGGTGGCCGGCCATAAAATCACCGACACACCGGTAATGTATGTCAATGGGGAAAAAAAAAGGCGGACCTGAATGAGAACTGTGTCTCACTCTCACTTAAAAAAATAAATAAATTAAATAATAAAAAAAATAATTTAAAACTAATTAAAAAATAATAAAAAAATAAATTAAAAATAATAAATAATTAAATAAAAATAATAATAAAAAAAAAAAAAAAAATGCGGACCTGAATGAGAACTCTGTCTCACTCTCATTTCAAAAAATAAATAAATTAAATAATATAAAAAATAATTTAAAAATAATTAAAAAATAATAAAAAAATAAATTAAATATATTAAATAATTAAATAAAAATAATAAAAAAAAAAAAATAAAAAAAAATGCGGACCTGAATGAGAACTGTGTCTCACTCTCACTTAAAAAAATAAATAAATTAAATAATAAAAAAAATAATTTAAAAAGAATTAAAAAATAATAAAAAAATAAATAAAAAATATTAAATAATTAAATAAAAATAATAATAATAATAAAAAAAAAAAATGCGGACCTGAATGAGAACTGTGTCTCACTCTCACTTAAAAAAATAAATTAATTAAATAATAAAAAAAATAATTTAAAAATAATTAAAAAATAATAAAAAAATAAATTAAAAATAATAAATAATTCAATAAAAATAATAATAAAAAAATTAAATATATGCTAATTATATCAGCCCTTTCAGCGGACCTGAAAGAGAACTGGGTCTCAGCCTAAATAATAAATTTAATAATAAAAAAAATAATTAAAATATAATAAAAAAATAAATAAAAAATAATAAATTATTAAAGAAAAAATAATAATTAAAAAAAAATGCTAATAATAATGATATTACTGCTAATAATAATGCTATTAATGCTAATAATTATGCTATTAATGCTAATAATAATGTTATTAATGCTATTATTAATGCTAATAATGCTATTATTAATGCTATTAATGCTAATAATAATGCTATTAATGCTATTAATAATGTTATTAATGCTATTATTAATGCTAATAATGCTATTATTAATGCTATTAATGCTAATAATAATGCTATTAATGCTATTAATAATGCTATTAATGCTATTAATTATGCTATTAATGCTATTAATGCTAATATTTATCCTATTCATGGTATTATTAATGCTATTAATGCTAATAATAATGCTATTAATGCTATTAATGCTAATAATAATGCTATTAATGCTAATAATAATGTTATTAATGCTATTATTAATGCTAATAATGCTATTATTAATGCTATTAATGCTAATAATAATGCGATTAATGCTATTAATTATGCTATTAATGCTATTAATGCTAATATTTATCCTATTAATGCTATTAATGATAATAATAATGCTATTAATGCTATTAATAATGCTATTAATGCTATTAATTATGCTATTAATGCTATTAATGCTAATATTTATCCTATTCATGGTATTATTAATGCTATTAATGCTAATAATAATGCTATTAATGCTATTAATAATGTTAATAATGCTATTATTAATGCTATTATTAATGCTATTAATAATGCTATTAATGCTAATAATAATGCTAATAATGCTATTAATAATGCTATTAATGCTATTAATTATGATATTAATGCTATTAATGCTAATATTTATCCTATTCATGGTATTATTAATGCTATTAATGCTAATAATAATGCTATTAATGCTATTAATGCTAATAATAATGCTATTAATGCTAATAATAATGTTATTAATGCTATTATTAATGCTAATAATGCTATTATTAATGCTATTAATGCTAATAATAATGCGATTAATGCTATTAATAATGCTATTAATGCTATTAATTATGCTATTAATGCTATTAATGCTAATATTTATCCTATTAATGCTATTAATGATAATAATAATGCTATTAATGCTATTAATAATGCTATTAATGCTATTAATTATGCTATTAATGCTATTAATGCTAATATTTATCCTATTCATGGTATTATTAATGCTATTAATGCTAATAATAATGCTATTAATGCTATTAATAATGTTATTAATGCTATTATTAATGCTAATAATGCTATTATTAATGCTATTAATGCTAATAATAATGCTATTAATGCTATTAATAATGCTATTAATGCTATTAATTATGCTATTAATGCTATTAATGCTAATATTTATCCTATTCATGGTATTATTAATGCTATTAATGCTAATAATAATGCTATTAATGATATTAATGCTAATAATAATGCTATTAATGCTAACAATGTTATTAATGCTATTATTAATGCTAATAATGCTATTATTAATGCTATTAATGCTAATAATAATGCGATTAATGCTATTAATAATGCTATTAATGCTATTAATTATGCTATTAATGCTATTAATGCTAATATTTATCCTATTAATGCTATTAATGATAATAATAATGCTATTAATGCTATTAATAATGCTATTAATGCTATTAATTATGCTATTAATGCTATTAATGCTAATATTTATCCTATTCATGGTATTATTAATGCTATTAATGCTAATAATAATGCTATTAATGCTATTAATAATGTTAATAATGCTATTATTAATGCTAATAATGCTATTATTAATGCTATTAATGCTAATAATAATGCTATTAATGCTATTAATAATGCTATTAATGCTATTAATTCTGCTATTAATGCTAATATTTATCCTATTAATGCTATTAATTATGCTATTATTGCTATTAATGCTAATATTTATCCTATTCATGGTATTATTAATGCTATTAATGCTAATAATAATGCTATTAATGCTAATATTTTTCCTATTCATGGTATTATTAATGCTATTAATGCTAATAATAATGCTATTAATGCTATTAATGCTAATAATAATGCTATTAATGCTATTAATAATGTTATTAATGCTATTAATAATGCTATTAATGCTAATGTTTCTCCTATTAATGCTATTAATGCTATTAATAATGCTATTAATGCTATTAATTATGCTATTAATGCTATTAATGCTAATATTTATCCTATTCATGGTATTATTAATGCTATTAATGCTAATAATAATGCTATTAATGCTATTAATAATGTTAATAATGCTATTATTAATGCTAATAATGCTATTATTAATGCTATTAATGCTAATAATAATGCTATTAATGCTATTAATAATGCTATTAATGCTATTAATTCTGCTATTAATGCTAATATTTATCCTATTAATGCTATTAATTATGCTATTATTGCTATTAATGCTAATATTTATCCTATTCATGGTATTATTAATGCTATTAATGCTAATAATAATGCTATTAATGCTAATATTTTTCCTATTCATGGTATTATTAATGCTATTAATGCTAATAATAATGCTATTAATGCTATTAATGCTAATAATAATGCTATTAATGCTATTAATAATGTTATTAATGCTATTAATAATGCTATTAATGCTAATGTTTCTCCTATTAATGCTATTAATGCTATTAATAATGCTATTAATGCTATTAATTATGCTATTAATGCTATTAATGCTAATATTTATCCTATTCATGGTATTATTAATGCTATTAATGCTAATAATAATGCTATTAATGCTATTAATGCTAATATTTTTCCTATTCATGGTATTATTAATGCTATTAATGCTAATAATAATGCTATTAATGCTATTAATGCTAATAATAATGCTATTAATGCTATTAATAATGTTATTAATGCTATTATTAATGCTAATAATGCTATTATTAATGCTATTAATGCTAATAATAATGCGATTAATGCTATTAATAATGCTATTAATGCTATTAATTATGCTATTAATGCTATTAATGCTAATATTTATCCTATTAATGCTATTAATGCTAATAATAATGCTATTAATAATGCTATTAATACTATTAATCATGCTATTAATGCTATTAATGCTAATATTTATCCTATTAATGGCATTATTAATGCTATTAATGCTAATAATAATGCTATTAATGCTATTAATAATGTTATTAATGCTATTATTAATGCTAATAATGCTATTATTAATGCTATTAATGCTAATAATAATGCTATTAATGCTATTAATAATGCTATTAATGCTAATATTTATCCTATTAATGCTATTAATACTATTAATAATGCTATTAATGCTAATATTTATCCCATTAATGCTATTAATGCTATTAATTATGCTATTATTGCTATTAATGCTAATATTTATCCTATTCATGGTATTATTAATGCTATTAATGCTAATAATAATGCTATTAATGCTATTAATGCTAATAATAATGCTATTAATGCTATTAATAATGTTATTAATGCTATTATTAATGCTAATAATGATATTATTAATGCTATTAATGCTAATAATAATGTTATTAATGCTATTAATAATGCTATTAATGCTATTAATTATGCTATTAATGCTAATATTTATCCTATTAATGCTATTAATGCTAATAATAATGCTATTAATGCTATTAATAATGCTATTAATGCTATTAATTATGCTATTAATGCTATTAATGCTAATATTTATCCTATTAATGGCATTATTAATGCTATTAATGCTAATAATAATGCTATTAATGCTAATAATAATGCTATTAATGCTATTAATAATGTTATTAATGCTATTATTAATGCTAATAATGCCATTATTAATGCTATTAATGCTATTAATAATGCTATTAATGCTATTAATTATGCTATTAATGCTATTAATTCTAATATTTATCCTATTAATGCTATTAATAATGCTATTAATGCTAATAATAATGCTATTAATGCTATTAATAATGTTATTAATGCTATTATTAATGCTAATAATGCTATTATTAATGCTATTAATGCTAATAATAATTCTATTAATGCTATTCATAATGTTATTAATGCTATTATTAATGCTAATAATGCTATTATTAATGCTATTAATGCTAATAATAATGCTATTAATGCTATTAATAATGTTATTAATGCTATTATTAATGCTAATAATGCTATTAATAATGCTATTAATGCTAATAATAATGCTATTAATGCTATTAATACTGTTATTAATGCTCATAATACTGCTAATAATGCTATTAATACTGCTATTACTGCTAATAATAATGCTATGGCTTATATTATTGCTATTGATGACGCGATTATTATTTAAAAATATTTAAAAAAACAATAAACATATTTTAGATACCCGATGCATTTGCATCAGGCTAACAGCTATAACTACTATAATCAAATTAATGCACGTTCTAGAATCCCGATGCATTTGCATCGGGCTCACAGCTAGTATATATATATATATATATATATATATATATATATATATATATATATATATATATACATATACAGGGCCGGCGTTAGGGGGGGGCAGACTGGGCAGTTGCTTAGGGCTCCCACTCTCTTAGGGGCCCCCAAAGGAGCTGAACTGAAAATAGCAATAAAACAGTGAAAAAAATGTAAAAATACACATATTTGGTATCGCTGCGTTCGTAAGAATCTAAGCTATCAATATATGAAGTAAATTAATCCAATTGGTAAATGGCGTAATGGGAAAAAAATAAAAACACCAGAATTATGTTTTTTAGGCCACCACGTTGTTACAATAAAATGCAATAAAAGGCGATCAAAATGTTGTATCTGAATCAAAATGGTATCAGTAAAAATGTCAGCTCAGGGCACATAAAGTAAGCCCTCACATATCTATGTATCTTCAAAAATTAAAACATCATGGGTCTCGGAAAATAAAAAAAATATTTTTTTTTTTTACAAATTTCTTTTTTTTTTTTTTATGATTGAAATAAAAATGATGTTCAGTATGTTCTTATTCTGACCTAGATAATCAACTTATGAAGTCACTCTTACCATATAGCTACGGCCTGTTCCACATCTACGGTTGGTGTGCGTTTTGCTAAAATTGCCTTTCTAGCCGTTTTTTACCGCTAAAAACGCATTAAAAACGCTAGCGTTTTTTCCCCCATTGATTTCAATGGGAATGCATGCATTTTTGCGAACGCAGCACAAAACGTCTTCCCCGATGTTTTGGGTAGCGTTGGCAAAAACGCATGCGTTTTCTGTTTTTGAAAACGCACATGCGTTTTTACATGCGTTTTTGCATGTGTTTCCATTAAAATCAATGGGAACAAAAACGCATGCGTTCTGATGCGTTTTTCTGGTAAAAACGCACGGAAATGCAAATTGAGCAAAATGCACAAAGCGTTAGATGTGAAAGTGGCCTGAGCATTTAGGGCCCACTTTAACCTTTTGCCTAGGGCCCCACTTTGCCTAAAACTGGCCCTGTACATATATATATATATACAGTTAGGGCCAGAAATATTTGGACAGTGACACAATTTTCGCGAGTTGGGCTCTGCATGCCACCACATTGGATTTGAAATGAAACCTCTACAACAGAATTCAAGTGCAGATTGTAACGTTTAATTTGAAGAGTTGAACAAAAATATCTGATAGAAAATGTAGGAATTGTACACATTTCTATACAAACACTCCACATTTTAGGAGGTCAAAAGTAATTGGACAAATAAACATAACCCAAACAAAATATTTTTATTTTCAATATTTTGTTGCGAATCCTTTGGAGGCAATCACTGCCTTAAGTCTGGAACCCATGGACATCACCAAACGCTGGGTTTCCTCCTTCTTAATGCTTTGCCAGGCCTTTACAGCCGCAGCCTTCAGGTCTTGCTTGTTTGTGGGTCTTTCCGTCTTAAGTCTGGATTTGAGCAAGTGAAATGCATGCTCAATTGGGTTAAGATCTGGTGATTGACTTGGCCATTGCAGAATGTTCCACTTTTTTGCACTCATGAACTCCTGGGTAGTTTTGGCTGTATGCTTGGGGTCATTGTCCATCTGTACTATGAAGCGCCGTCCAATCAACTTTGCAGCATTTGGCTGAATCTGGGCTGAAAGTATATCCCGGTACACTTCAGAATTCATCCGACTACTCTTGTCTGCTGTTATGTCATCAATAAACACAAGTGACCCAGTGCCATTGAAAGCCATGCATGCCCATGCCATCACGTTGCCTCCACCATGTTTTACAGAGGATGTGGTGTGCCTTGGATCATGTGCCGTTCCCTTTCTTCTCCAAACTTTTTTCTTCCCATCATTCTGGTACAGGTTGATCTTTGTCTCATCTGTCCATAGAATACGTTTCCAGAACTGAGCTGGCTTCTTGAGGTGTTTTTCAGCAAATTTAACTCTGGCCTGTCTATTTTTGGAATTGATGAATGGTTTGCATCTAGATGTGAACCCTTTGTATTTACTGTCATGGAATCTTTTCTTTACTGTTGACTTAGAGACAGATACACCTGCTTCACTGAGAGTGTTCTGGACTTCAGTTGATGTTGTGAACGGGTTCTTCTTCACCAAATAAAGTATGCGGCGATCATCCACCACTGTTGTCATCCGTGGACGCCCAGGCCTTTTAGAGTTCCCAAGCTCACCAGTCAATTCCTTTTTTCTCAGAATGTACCCAACTGTTGATTTTGCTACTCCAAGCATGTCTGCTATCTCTCTGATGGATTTTTTCTTTTTTTTCAGCCTCAGGATGTTCTGCTTCACCTCAATTGAGAGTTCCTTTGACCGCATATTGTCTGGTCACAGCAACAGCTTCCAAATGCAAAACCACACACCTGGAATCCACCCCTGACCTTTTAACTACTTCATTGATTACAGGTTAACGAGGTAGACGCCTTCAGAGTTAATTGCAGCCCTTAGAGTCCATTGTCCAATTACTTTTGGTCCCTTGAAAAAGAGGAGGCTATGCATTACAGAGCTATAATTCCTAAACCCTTTCTCCGATTTGGATGTGGAAACTCTCATATTGCAGCTGGGAGTGTGCACTTTCAGCCCATATTATTATATAATTGTATTTCTGAACATGTTTTTGTAAACAGCTAAAATAACAAAACTTGTGTCACTGTCCAAATATTTCTGGCCCTAACTGTATGTATATATATATATTATACTTACACTAGATGGCGGCCCGATTCTAAAGAATCGGGTAGTCTAGAATCCATATATAGTTTATTTACTAATAGTTAGGGGAGTGCGGTGAAATTAATTGTGTGTATACAGGTGGCTCAGTGGGTAGCAGAGTATACGGTGGCTCTGTGGTTAGCACTGCGCGGTGGCTCAGTGGTTAGCACTGCGCGGTGGTTCAGTGGTTAGCACTGCGCGGTGGCTCAGTGGTTAGTACTGCGCGGTGGCTCAGTGGTTAGCACTGCGCGGTGGCTCAGTGGTTAGCACTGCGCGGTGGCTCAGTGGTTAGCACTGCGCGGTGGCTCATTGGTTAGCACTGCGCGGTGGCTCAGTGGTTAGCACTGGGCGGTGGCTCAGTGGTTAGCACTGCGCGGTGGCTCAGTGGTTAGCAGTAAGTGCGGTGGCTCAGTGGTTAGCAGTGAGTGCAGTGGCTCAGTGGTTAGCAGTGTGTGCGGTGAGATTGGCCAGCGCAGAGCCGTGGGCAGAGTGGTCAGCGCAGTGCCGTGGGCAGAGTGGTCAGTGCAGCGCTGTGGGCAGAGTGGTCAGCATAGCGCTGTGGGCAGAGTGGTCAGCGCAGCGCCGTGGGCAGAGTGGTCAGCACAGCGCCATGGGCAGAGTGGTCAGTGCAGCACCGTGGGCAGAGTGGTCAGTGCAGCGCCGTGGGCAGAGTGGTCAGTGCAGCGCCATGGGCAGAGTGATCAGCACACACATACACACACACAAACACATACACACACTCCGCTATACTTACCACCGACCCTGCGTCTTCCCCGCCGCCTGGATACTGAGTCGACATGTCGCCGCCCCCGGACGACTGGATCCAATATGTCTTCCGGGTAGTTTGGCGAGACATCTGGGACGCTATATTGGATCCAGTAGTCCGGGGGCGGCGACATGTCGACTGAGGATCTAGGCAGCGGACGCAGGGCCGGTGGTAAGTATAGCGGAGTGTGTGTGTTTATGTATGTGTACAAAGTGAGGGAAGTGCCTACATACACACATATATACACATACGGTACATTGCATATGGAGGGGTGAGGAGAGCGGAGGCTGGAGGGGTGAGGAGAGCGGAGGCTGGAGGGGTGAGGAGAGCGGAGGCTGGAGGGGTGAGGAGAGCAGAGGCAGGAGGGGTGAGGAGGGCAGAGGCTGGAGGGCAGAGGCTGGAGGACAGAGGCTGGAGGGCAGAGGCTAGAGGGCAGAGGCTGGAGGGGAGAGGCTGGAGGGGGGAGGCTGGAGGGCAGAAGCTGGAGGGCAGAGGCTGGAGGGCAGAGGCTGAGGGCAGAGGCTGGAGGGCAGAGGCTGGAGGGCAGAGGCTGGAGCGGGAGGACTGGGCCAGAGGAGAGAGGAGGCATCGGGACAGACTTCCGAAAGCGGAACGTTCCTGGCCGGAACGTCCGAAAGCGGAACATTCCTGGCCAGAACTTCGGGTCCCTGTAGGCACACAGACGAAGGCCTCCGCCGGTCCCTGTAGCCGGGCACCGCCCGGCTACCCCGCACTGGTGACGTCACCACCATGGTCCGGAGGCCATCACGGAAGTAACCTTTGGGTTTTCCGGAAGTGGCCTTCGGGTTTTATTATTATAGATACTCTCAGGTTCACATGAGCTACAAACTTGAGCCATAGAAGCCATGAAGCAAAGAAACGAGTGTGATCACCAAAAGATCAACAACCTAAAGCCCTAAAAAGTAAAGTTTGTTTTCTAGGAATTATATATTGAACGGTCGCATGTAGCATACAATCTAAACAAACTATACATACTTGCATATGTAGGGACCATCTAAGAGCACCGTAGAGATCAAGCTACCAAAAAACAAACCTTTAAAGTCCAAGGTAATACCATGAAGCAGTCGTAGTAAAAATTGTTTCTAGAAAATTTGGATTTTGACACGTTTTCTACTTTATATATAAAGACAAAGCCCAATATTGCTTACAAATGTCCAAGGAGACCCCCACATAAACATTTACATGAGAGGGTCATTATATGCATGTACATACTCCAAAAACCATAATAATTATAGAAGAGACAGGAATATCATGCAAAACGTACAATTTATTATAGGACAATGGATGTTACAATACACAAACAGTGGATACAAAGTGACAGAAGAAAAGTGATTACTTAGATCCCAGTAATTGTACAAAGTATTGACAGGGATCTAAAGAGGACCTGTCACCCCCCTGGTGCATGGCAATATAAATGCAGCACTGAATGAAGCATGTCTGCTGCATTCAGGGAAGGGGTCCCCCATGTCTCTAGCGCACCTGTAAGCTTTAAAAAAGACTTTAGAGACCTTACAGTTTAGAGGTCACCTGGGTGGGATCTTATTAAGAGGTCCTGGCTGCTGGCACAGTCCTCCTGCCTTCTCCTTCTGTATTCCGCCCCCTCTATGTGTGTGCAGCCACCTCCTCTTCTTCTGGGTTTGCCCTCCTCTTCTGCTCCTGATGTCACAAAGAGCAGGAGCAGAAGAGGAGAGCAGACCCAGAAGAAGAGGAGGCGGCTTCAGACACATAGAGGGGGCGGAATACACAAGGAGAAGGCAGGAGGACTGTGGCAGCAGCCAGGACCTCTTAGGGTATGTGCACATATGCCGGGTTAGGGTCGGTTTAGCTGTGTAAACCGCCGGTCGGTTTACATTAGTTTTATGTAAATTTATGTTAATCCAAACCGGCGTTTGGATTAACATTAAAACCTATGTAAACCGACACCCGGTGTGCACACACCGGCGGTTTACACATGCTCATCTGTTGCTAACCCGCTGGGTTCCCAGCGGGTTAGCAACGAATGTGCATGTTCTATAAACCGGCCGGTTCTGCAGCGGCTGCAAGCAGAATCATGTGCTGCTTCCAGCCGCTGCATAACCGCCGCCACTAACCCGCTGTGCACCCGCCCGGCACCCGCCCGTCACCCGCCCGTCACCCGCCGCACATACCCGACAGGAAGCCGGAGGACGGCTGCAGAGCTTCCTGGCGGGTCCGCCCAGCCGCCGCCGACCCTAACCCGCTGTGCGCCCGCCAAAGTGTGCACATACCCTTAATAAGATCCCACCCAGGCAACCTCTTAACTGTAAGGTTTCTAAAGTCTTATATAAAGCTTACAGGGGGGCTAGAGACATGGAGGACCCTTCCCTGAATGCAGTAGACATGCTTTATTCAGTGCTGCATTTAGTTTGCCATGCAGCAGGGGGTGACAGGTCCTCTTTAATACAAAAATAGGATGCCCAATGCAAAGCTTGCATATAACACAGTCCAGAATATACAAGATAAAGAGTAAATACCCTGGACCCAGTTACTATACCTTCCCTAGTCATAGTCCACCAGTCATAAAGTGCATGTGCTCGTATTGCTATGTCCAAAGGACAGAAACCTGATATGTTATTACTGGTAGACATAGAATAAGGGATCAAAAGCCCATATATTCAATACAGGATACAAGCATTAGCTACAAAACTTCAGCAACACATACTCACAATACCAAGTTACACAAAGTGCGGGCCAAGTAACCACCACAGAAATGGAAATACAGAGACGTTTTTTACTTTGTCCCTAAGCCCCTTCAAGCAAAATCACAAGCACCTACTTCATAAACAATCACATATCAATAGGGGCGCAATGATAGCAGTCGCAGGGGTCGTGACTGCAACAGGGCCCCTATGTACAGGGGCCCACACTGCTCACCGCCTCTGTGACCGCTGATCCCTGCGCCAGACGCCCGCTTCATGTGGCTGTGTGGCACTGCGCGGCAGCGCATTACATGTAGCTATGAGGCCCGTGTGTAAGGGAGAGGGGGGGCAGGGAGGGGTGGAGAGGGGAGTCTCCTGCATCCTACTGCTGCTGTTCCTCCCCTTGCTTCCTCTTACCACTACCTGCTTTCCTTCTGCATTCCACTGTGGAACGCATGTGGCTCTTGCCGCCTCCTCGCACCTCCTCATTCTGAGTCTTCTCTTCAGTTTTTATGAGGAGAATGAAGCAGTGGGGAAACCAAGAGAGGGAGACATAAGTACAGATCTATTTTCTTTTAATAAGTGAATGCAAGGTGGCTAGAGGACTATGGGAGAAGGGGTGCATGATATTATATGGAGAGTTATGAGGCTGCACTATACGGAGAGTCATAAGGCTGCACTATATGAGGCTGGACTATGTGGAGAACTATGAGGCTGCATATATGAGGCTGCACTATATGGAGAGTTATGAGGCTGTACTATGTGGAGAGCTATGAGGCTGCATATATGACGCTGTACTATATGGAGAGATATAAGGCTGCATATATGAGGCTGCACTATACTATATGGAGAGATATAAGGCTGCACTATATGGAGAGTTATAAGGCTGCATATATGAGGCTGCACTATATGGAGAGATATAAGGCTGCATATATGAGGCTGCACTATACTATATGGAGAGATATAAGGCTGCACTATATGGAGAGTTATAAGGCTGCATATATGAGGCTGCACTATATGGAGAGATATAAGGCTGCTTTATATGGAGAGTTTTGAGGCTGCATACTGTATATGAGACTGCACTATATGGAGAGCTATGAGGCTGCATATATGAGGCTGCACTATATGGAAAGATATAAGGCTGCACTATATGGAGAGTTTTGAGGCTGCACTATATGGATAAGTGAGCCTGCATTATACTGTATAAAGGACTATGAGGCTGCATAACACAATATGGAGAGATATGAGGCTATATTATACTATATAAAGAGGCTATGAGGCTGCATTATACTTTATGGAGGGTTGTGAGGCTGTATTATACTATATGGAGGACTATGAGGCTGCATTATACTATATGTAAGATAATGAGGGTGCATTATAATAATTGGATGACTATTGGGGCAACCTTATGAATGAGGGACTATGGGCTGCATTATAATACATAGAGAACTATGGGGGTACATTGTAATATATGGAGAAATATGGGGGTGCAATATCATAATTGGAGGACTATGGTGACAGGAGGAGAAAGACTATATATACCAGGACGGGGGCATATATACCACGATAAGGGCAATATTCCAGTAGGGCGACATATATTGCTTGATGAGAGACATTAATACATAATGAAGAGGGAGAGGGGTAAATCTGTGAGTCTTTAAAGTATTTAGAATGTTACACAAGGCCCGTACATCTGAGCGACATGTGTGCGGGGGTACCCAGGTCTAAATTTCACAACGGGGCCCACCAGACCCTAGTTACACCACCGCCTAGCAAGTTGCTACTAGAACTAGTGAAACACAGATTCAAAACCACACACCTAGCACTCATATGCTTCTTTGTATTAAATTTCCAAGGGCATGAGTAATCCAGAAAACCCCCATAACACCTGAAATTGAGCCATTAACAACCATCGAAATCCGTATTACAGAAACATCTTAATAAAGAAGCATAGAGTATAGGACCACAATATAAAACCAAAAGAATCCTTTGCACTTGCTATCATTCACTTTTAAGTGTTAAGTAATCCATACCTTAAATGTATACATAATTTTAAATGTTTTTAATTGTTTTACTATTTTAATTAAAAAACATTCGGAAAAATGGTTAACTATACACGTTGCAGTGTCCCTTTACTACATCCGTTGGATAGGGGTCATAGATAGCACTGAAACAACAATATATCTTAATTAATATGTTACAAGTTTAACAGGAGAAAATGCAGACGGTATTCTCCTAGGTTTTCGAGCAGCTACTGTAAAACTCCAAAATCCCCCACAGCTAGCTCCAGTGTTAATCATTACATAGTGAGTAGGGATGGGCGAATCTACTCGCTAGGACTCGTTACTCGGCGAGTAGTAAGGGACTCGCAGGACTCGGTACTCTGCGAGTTTCCCAGCGTTTACTCGCACGAGTCCAATGCAAATCAATGGCAAACGCTGACAAAACTAGGATTGCCATTGTTTGCATTAGACTCGGCTACTGTGCCAGTGATAGCAGGGAAACTCGCAAAGTAACTGCTGTTACTTTGCGAGCCGAGTCCAGCTGTCTTCTCTGTGCAGGCTGCCAGCTCCAGGGTCCTAGAGCCCGCCTGCTCACAGAGATGATGTAGCAGTGCTGAGATTGTGCTCAGTCTGCTCATTCCCTGTGCATAGACATCTATATCTATGCACAGGGGATGTAGTAGAGAGGACAATCCGTTTTGGACTGCTTCGGACAGAAGAGGATTTTTTTAATTAAAGATGGAGTCCCCAATGGCTTTTTTTTTTATTTCAAATAAAAAATTTTCTCTGTGTTGTGTTTTTTTGAAAACAATTTAATAGAAATTCATGGCGGTCATGTCTAATATTGGCGTGACCGCCATAAATTTCGGGCTTAGGGCCAGCTGATAATACAAAGCTGGTATTAACCCTTTTATTACCCAGCGTGCCACCGCCACCAGGGCCGCTGGAAGAGCGGGGTTCAGCGCCAGAGGATGGCGCTTCAATGAACGCGCCATCTTCTGGGGCGGCTGCGGGCTGCAATTTGCAGCGGGGGGTGCCCAGAAAGCTTGGGCATCCCTGCGCTGCGGATTCCAGCCCCCAGCTGCTTAGCTGTACCTGGCTAGACATAGAAATTGCGCAGAGCCCCACGCATTTCTCGCAAAAGACTCTGAGACTCTGACTCTGAGACTCTGACTCTGAGACTCTGACTCTGAAATTCATGAAATAATAAAAAAAAAATGCGTGGGGCTCCGCGCAATTTCTATGTCTAGCCAGGTACAGCTAAGCAGCTGGGGGCTGGAATCCGCAGCGCAGGGATGCCCAAGCTTTCTGGGCACCACCCGCTGCAAATTGCAGCCCGCAGCCGCCCCAGAAGATGGCGCGTTCATTGAAGCGACATCCTCTGGCGCTGAACCCCGCTCTTCCAGCGGCCCTGGTGGCGGTGGCACGCTGGGTAATAAAGAGATTAGGGCCAGCTTTGTATTATCAGCTGGCCCTAAGCCCGAAATTTATGGCGGTCACGCCAATATTAGACATGACCGCCATGAATTTCTATTAAATTGTTTTAAAAAAAACACAACACAGAGAAAAATTTTTATTTGAAATTAAAAAAAAAGCCATTAGGGACTCCGTCTTTAATTAAAAAAATCCTCTTCCGTCCGACGCAGTCCAAAACGCGATGTCCTCTCTGCTCATCCCTGTGCATAGATATAGATGTCTATGCACAGGGAATGAGCAGACTGAGAACAATCTCAGCTCTGCTACATCAGGCAGCAGGCGGGCTCTAGGACCCTGGAGCTGCGGCAGCCAGCACACAGAGCAGACAGGACTCTTATCTGTGCGAGTTTCCCAGCGATTACTGTGTTGCAAAGTAAACGAGTCCAATGCAAATCAATGGCAGGCTGAAGCCTCCGAGACACATCTGTGATTTGTAAATCGCACACTACTCGCTATTACTCGCTTCCCCATTCATTAACATTGGACTCGCTAGACTCGCAACGAGTAGCGAGTCCTGTGCTCGGACTCGCTAGAGTCAAGCGATTCCGAGTAATTTAGGATTCGCTCATCACTAATAGTGAGTCATGTAATGGTTTAGGGAAATGTAGGCTATAGAATTACCTATGATTATTAGGAGGTATTAGTTAATATATGGCTTAAGAACTAGAAATACCAACTTCAAGAAATAAAATCTAATTTTTATTAAGTAAAATAAAAATTTGCTTTTATGTAAGTCTTGAAGTTGGCAATTTAGGGTACTGTATTCCGACCTTCCTTACCTCTGTGAGATGTTTAGTGCTTTGTGCCAGGTAGTGTAGTGTCCTAAGAAGACTCACTTTTGTTGACAGATCTGTATGTTAAATTTAGAGGCCATACATCCATGTTCTGCCAGGAAACTCAAAAGGGAGATGGGTCATTCCATGTCAAGTGATCCAAAAATGAATATTTTTTTTCCCTGACGTCCTCAGATTTTTTTAATTTTTTTTCTATATGAAGAACAACTTTAGTTAATTACAAAAAAAAAGTTTTGAATTTTTTTCTTTATCAGTTAATTTTTTACAGATTTTTAAAGTTTTAAGTGCAAAATATTTAACTATTATAGTGTCAATTCAAAAATCACCAAGAACACAATCAGTCATTTTTTCACAATTGCCCGTCAATAGTTTGAATTTGATATAAAGAAACATAGTCTGGTAACATCTCAAATGAAAGCTGTTACCGTTCTGAGTAAAATGATGCCTCTCCCACTTCATTATCTTATTTCTAGCCTGAGATAAAAAAATGTAAAGTCATACCAGGCCAAAATTCACCCTTTTTTTAAACTTTAAAAATCTGTAAAAAATTAACTGATGAAGAAAAAAATTCCAAACTTTTAATTTGTAATTAACTAAAGTAGTACTTCATAAAGGAAAAAAAAAAAAAATCTAAAGATGTCAGGTAAAAAAAAATATTCATATTTAGATCACTTGATATGGAATGACCCATTGACGCTATTAATAGTAAAATATGTTAAAATATGATCCCATTGCGATCCCAACTTGAAATTTGGTACAGATGTGGCTAAGAGCAAAGCAGACACATGGGCAGTTTTTGAAATATTTAAAGCGCGCCGATTTTTCGGAAATACGTTTTAAAGTTTTGCGCTTGCGATCACATGGGTAAAATATTAACAAAGATCCTCTTGTGACATATCTGATGAAAGCGTGGACAGTTCTGAGTAGAATGGTGTTTATTTTGTTTCTCTATCTTATTTCTAGCCCGAGATATGATAGAAAATGTAAAGCCATACCAGGCCAAAATTCGCACTTTTTTCGGACTTTGAAAATCATTTAAAAAAAAATACATTTTTAAAAAAATTTTTCTCTTCATATTTTGCATTGTCTGACATGCTATTATCAAATAACAAAATCTCAAAAGAATTAAAAATATAGAGGTAATAATCATTGGTTCACTTGACATGGAATGACCCAGATAGATAACCCTGACCATTGGATTTAATCAGGAGTCAGACTGCAAAGTAATAAACCATCCATATACTGAAGCAATGCAACCTCTGTATATCAAGAGGTTAACTTTTGTAAAATGTAGGAAATTGCAGCAGTATACATTATCAGTGATGTTTTGGGAACCTTATGGTAATATATGTGTATACTCTGTATATACTCTTTATATACTCTGGCCATGGGTGGAAGGAAATAAATACTGGCAGTTTGGGTACACAGGCACAAAAAAAAAATTGTTTCACAAATCCCACCATAGTTCAATGCGTGGAACGAAATCTTTAATAATTTCTCAGGGAAAAACATGATTTCTATACATAACAGACTTAAATCAATTACTGCTGCACATCTTTAGCCAATTGCAACATGTCCTTTGGGTCATTTACTCTCCACTCAGAATTCAATTTCAAAAGTTCCCACAATAGTTTCTTTAGTCAGTCCACAAAACTAGTTTTCATCTTTCTCCTGAGATACATTATTTAAGTTTATGAATTGTTCCATCTACTTTGTCAAAGTCCAACTCTGTTGGACTGTACAGTGGTCTTCCCCTGAGTCTAACATCTGAAAAAATGTGGTCCCATGTATAATAATTGGATATTCTCTCGACAGGCCGCTTCCTGACTTATAATTTCTTCAGTCACGTCTTTCCCTTCTGCATCTAAATATTGGTCTTCTGCCCACTCCATGTTGACGGATGGGTGAAGATGGAGTGTTTTCTCCTCCAGGTACTATGTGTTTTTTAGTCGTCCCAAGCATTATAGGAGCATTCAGGACACTAGCTTAGGTCTGGTCACTCAGCAATTTAAACAACTGTCTATCCATTTGGAATCCTGTACTCCAGCATCTCTATATCTTCCACCATGGCCGAGGGGTTAATAAAGATGCAGTCCCTTTTATTTATATTGTTTTATGGATTTTTCAGAAAAAAATTTGATGTGGGCTTCGCCGTATTTTGGTAACCAGCCGGATCCAGCAGGCAGCGACGGGCTGCCCCCAACCCCCAGGTGCCCATCTGTACCTGGCCAGACACAAGAAAATAGGGGAGCCCTTTTTTTATTATTTCATGAACTTCATGAAATAATAAAAAAAAAACTGCGTGGGGCTCCGCGCAATTTCTATGTCTAGCTAGGTACAGCTAAGCAGCTGGGGGCTGGAATCTGCAGCGCAGGGATGCCCAAGCGCTCTGGGCACCCCCTGCTGCGAATTGCAGCCCGCAGCCGCCCCAGAAGATGGCGCATTCATTGAAGCGCCATCTTCTGGCGCTGAACCCCGCTCTTCCAGTGGCCCTGGTGCGGTGGCTCACTGGGTAATAAAGGGTTAGGGCCAGCTTTTTATCAGCTGGCCCTAAGCCCGAAATTTATGGCGGTTACGCCAATATTAGACATGACCGCCATGAATTTCCAGTAATCAATAGAAAAAAACACAACACAGAGGAAAAAATAATTTTATTAGAAATAAAACAGAACACAATTAGGGACTCCATCTTTATTTAAAAAATCCTCTTCCGTCCGACGTAGTCCACAACGAAGGTCCCACGACGATCGCCTCCGACGTAGTCCATAAACAGAATCTTCACTGCCACATCCCTCTGCATAGACTCACGTCTATGCAGAGGGAGAGCAGACTGCAAAATGACTTTCACAGTCAGGGTTCACCTCAGGTGAACCCTACTGTGACAGCCCATTCACTGCTGTTCCGGCGGGAGCGCCGGCAGAGCAGTGAATAAATTATCTTCAGGGAGGTCAGCAGGGTCCCGCAGGGTCCCAGTGTCCTCCCGGCGTCGCAGCTATCTGCTGACAGGACGTCACATGACCGCCGATCATGTGACTGTGACGTCACAGCAGGCCCTGTCAGCAGATAGCTGCGACATCGGGAGTCCCGGTGTCACACATCCACGCACGCACACATCCACACATGCTCACATCCACGCATGCTCACATCCACGCACGCACACATTCACGCACGCTCACATCCACGCACACATTCACGCACGCTCACATTCACACACGCTCACATCCACGCACGCTCACGTCCATGCAAGCACACATCCACGCATGCTCACATCCACGCATGCACACATCCACGCACGCACACATTCACACACGCTCACATTCACACACGCTCACATCCACGCACACTCACACCCATCCATCCATGAATCCATCCATACATCCATACATACATACACACATACACACACATACATACATACAAACATACGTACATACACACATACACACATATACACACACATACACACACATACATACACACACATACATAAATACATACACACACATACATACACACATACATACACACACACACACACATATACACACACATACACACACATACATACACACATACATACATACACACATACATAAATACATACACACATATACATACATATGCACACACATACACACACATACACACACACACACACATACATACACACATACATACATATAGATACACACACACATACATACATACATACACACATACATACATACATACATATACATACACACATACATACACACATACATACACACATACATACACACATACATACACACAAATACACAAATACATACACACATACACACACATACATACACACATACACACACATACATACACACATACACACACATGCATAAATACATACACACACATACATACATACACACCCATCCATTCATGCACTCCTCCGGAGTGCAGGGGTTAAAAATAACAAAGCAGGTCATCCTCACCTATCCTCTGTTCTACAGGACCTGGCATGATGTCATAATCACATGACAGCCATTAACCAGTAACCAGCAGTGTAATTACTGCGGTTACTAGGTAACCGGCTGTGATGTGATTATGACATCACGCCAGGTCCTAGCAGCACATCGCAGGAGACGCTTGGAGAGACCGGACACCCACCGGGAGCGTATGGGACGTGCAGGAGCGAGGACAGGTGAGAAGAAAGGAGGAGGAGGAGGAGAGGCGGAGCAGAGGAGAGACACAGGGGAGCACATAGGAGGACGGGGGAGCAGAGGGGAACACTGCGAGGGGCATACTGTGAGGGGAGGGGGGGCGCAAAACTGTGAGGGGGGGCCTGTATACCTACGATGGAGCCTGTATATATGCTGGGGAAGCCTGTATTACGGGATATGCACTGCATCCCCCCCGCTGATGGACGGGAGGATGCAGTGCATATCATGAATAGCAAATGAGCGGTACCACGTGACCGGCCGCTCTGCCTGTATACCTACGGGGGAAGCCTGTCTATATGCTGGGGCAGTCGAATCGTTATCGAACATACCCTAGAACTTCCGAATTTGATGCAAATTGTTCGAGTTCGACGAATGACTCGAACACCGCCCAAAACAGGTCGAATCTGAGATTGGCGAACATTTCGAATCGAACATCGCTCATCTCTATTCACAACATATATTTCAACACCACAGATATTGCACACAGATTTAATTTAATTGGCCAAGTAATGTGAAGTAATCTTCTACTCCTTATTCGAGAATCTTTTGATAAACAACATTCTTAGTTCTTCCTTCAGTTGCAAAGACAAACAGATTTTTGGCTATTCCAACTCTTGAACAGGCCACATAAAGTTGACCATGAGAAAAGCATGGAGATTGTAAATCGATTCCAACTACTTTCAAAGACTGTCCCTGAGCCTTGTTGATGGACATAGCAAATGCCAGTCGAACAGGAAACCGGAGGCGTTTAAAACCAAAACGCAAATCAGATGGAATAAGAGGAATTGTTGAAATGAACACATCTTCTCCTGTGGCACATCCTGTCAAAATGCTTCCCTCAATTACATGTGGAAACAGGTTCTTAATTAATAGTCTTGTTCCATTACACAGCTTTGGTGGATCCAAATTTCTCAATAGCAGAATAGGTGCTCCAGGTTTTAGAAAGAGGTTGTGAGGAGGAAGTCCTTGTGTCTCCAAGGAATTGAGGAACTTGGTTGGATAAAATAATGCTTGAGCAGGGTCTATTACTGTATCCACTGACTTGTAGGTTGTGCACACACCTGGAAGGAGATTTAGAATTTGAAGATTGATCTTGTTGACGCTGTCATTTAGGGGAGCTAGAATAGCTCTTTCACACAGCCAGCTAGAAGTTTTGATGTGGAGTTGAGTGTTTGGAAAAACCTTTGCTTTCAACTCCTCAATGGAAGTCACAATGCAACAAAAGTTGCTTGAGAAGGTGATCTGTCCAGTGGTTGAGTTTACTGGTGCCTTGCCATCTCCAATAGTTAACAGCTGGCTTGAAAACAGTCCAGCAGAAACATTGCCTGTCATGTAGACCCTCATGTTTGTGTTCAGTGACATTTTCTTTACCTTTCTCCAAAGGTACGATGCTTTGAGACAGACATTGAGTTCGTCTGCAGGGGTTGATCTTGGAATAACAGGTAGTGTTTGGCGGAAGTCACCTGCCAAAACAACAACTACTCCTCCCATGATATATTTGTTGCTACGCAGGTCTTGCAGCAGTCTCTCCACTGCTTCCAGAGCCCTTTTGTGTGACATGGTGCATTCATCCCAAATGACGGCACTGCCTTTTTAAACTAATTTGGCCTGATCCCTTGGCAATATTACACTCGGGGCTGTCACTATGAGACAGGTTAAGTGGTAGTTTGAATGTCGAATGTGCTGTCCTGCCACCTTTTAAAAGTGTAGCTGCACTTCCAGAAGATGCCGCTGCAAGTGCAATCTTTTTATGTTGTCGAAATTTTGCCAGGAGCAAGTTGATTAGAAATGTCTTTCCTGTTCCACCTGGAGCATCAAGGAAGACAATCCCACCTTTGTTGGTTTCACTGAAACTCAAAATGTAGTTATAGGCGTCCCCTTGATCTGGTACCAATATTGGCGCATTCTAAGACACAAATGCTGTCAGTTTATCAATATTGTAGTTTGTTTCTATGAAAATCTCCATACTAGGGATGGGCGAATCTACTCGCTAGGACTCGTTACTCGGCGAGTAGTAAGGGACTCGCAGGACTCGGTACTCTGCGAGTTTCCCAGCGTTTACTCGCACGAGTCCAATGCAAATCATTGGCAAACGTTGACAAAACTAGGATTGCCATTGTTTGCATTAGACTCGGCTACTGTGCCAGTGATAGCAGGGAAACTCGCTACTGTGCCAGTGATAGCAGGGAAACTCGCAAATAACTGCTGTTACATTGCGAGCCGAGTCCAGCTGTCTTCTCTGTGCAGCTCCAGGGTCCTAGAGCCCGCCTGCTCACAGACATGATGTAGCAGTGCTGAGATTGTTCTCAGTCTGCTCATTCCCTGTGCATAGACATCTATATCTATGCACAGAGGATGTAGCAGACAGGACATCGCGTTTTGGACTACGTCGGACGGAAGAGGATTTTTTTAATTAAAGATGGAGTCCCTAATGGCTTTTTTTTAATTTCAAATAAAAATTTTTCTCTGGGTTTTTTTAACCCTTTATTGGAGATTCTTAGTGGCTGGGTCAAACGTGGCCTGACATTAAGAATCTCGGGCTTAATACCAGCTTGTATAACAAAGCTGGTATTAACCCCTTTATTACCCAGCGTGCCACCGCCACCAGGGCCGCTGGAAGAGCGGGGTTCAGCGCCAAAGGATGGCGCTTCAATGAACGCGCCATCTTCTGGGGCGGCTGCGGGCTGCAATTTGCAGCGTGGGGTGCCCAGAAAGCTTGGGCATCCCTGCGCTGCGGATTCCAGCCCCCAGCTGCTTAGCTAGACATAGAAATTGCGCGGAGCCCCACGCATTTTTTTTTTATTATTTCATGAATTTCAGAGTCTCAGAGTCAGAGTCTCAGAGTCAGAGTCTCAGAGTCAGAGTCTCAGAGTCAGAGTCTCAGAGTCAGAATCTCAGAGAGTCAGAGTCAGAATCTCAGAGAGTCAGAGTCAGAATCTCAGAGAGTCAGAGTCAGAATCTCAGAGAGTCAGAGTCAGAGTCAGAATCTCAGAGTCTCAGAGTCAGAGTCAGAATCTCAGAGTCTCAGAGTCAGAATTTCAGAGAGTCAGAGTCAGAATCTCAGAATCTCAGAGTCTCAGAATCTCAGAGTCTCAGAGTCAGAGTCAGAATCTCAGAGAGTCAGAGTCAGAATCTCAGAGAGTCAGAGTCAGAATCTCAGAGAGTCAGAGTCAGAATCTCAGAGAGTCAGAGTCAGAATCTCAGAGAGTCAGAGTCAGAATCTCAGAGAGTCAGAGTCAGAATCTCAGAGAGTCAGAGTCAGAATCTCAGAGAGTCAGAGTCAGAATCTCAGAGAGTCAGAGTCAGAATCTCAGAGAGTCAGAGTCAGAATCTCAGAGAGTCAGAGTCAGAATCTCAGAGTCTCAGAGTCTCAGAGTCAGAATCTCAGAGTCTCAGAGTCAGAATCTCAGAGAGTCAGAGTCAGAATCTCAGAGTCAGAGTCAGAATCTCAGAATCTCAGAGTCTCAGAATCTCAGAATCTCAGAGTCTCAGAATCTCAGAGTCTCAGAATCTCAGAGTCAGAATCTCAGAGAGTCAGAGTCAGAATCTCAGAGAGTCAGAGTCAGAATCTCAGAGAGTCAGAGTCAGAATCTCAGAGAGTCAGAGTCAGAGTCAGAATCTCAGAGAGTCAGAGTCAGAATCTCAGAGTCAGAGTCAGAGTCAGAATCTCAGAATCTCAGAGAGTCAGAGTCAGAGTCAGAATCTCAGAGAGTCAGAGTCAGAATCTCAGAGAGTCAGAGTCAGAATCTCAGAGTCTCAGAGTCAGAGTCAGAATCTCAGAGTCTCAGAGTCAGAATCTCAGAATTTCATGAAATAATTTTAAAAAAATGCGTGGGGCTCCGCGCAATTTCTATGTCTAGCCAGGTACAGCTAAGCAGCTGGGGGCTGGAATCCGCAGCGCAGGGATGCCCAAGCTTTCTGGGCACCCCCCGCTGCAAATTGCAGCCCGCAGCCGCCCCAGAAGATGGAGCGTTCATTGAAGCGCCATCCTCTGGCGCTGAACCCCGCTCTTCCAGCGGCCCTGGTGGCGGTGGCACGCTGGGTAATAAAGAGGTTAGGGCCAGCTTTGTATTATCAGCTGGCCCTAAGCCCGAAATTTATGGTGGTCATGCCAATATTAGACATGACCGCCATGAATTTCTATTAAATTGTTTAAAAAAAAAACACAACACAGAGAAAAATTTTTATTAGAAATAAAAAAAAAAGCCATTAGAGACTCCATCTTTAATTAAAAAAATCCTCTTCCGTCCGACGCAGTCCAAAACGCGATGTCCTCTCTGCTACATCCCCTGTGCATAGATATAGATGTCTATGCACAGGGAATGAGCAGACTGAGAACAATCTCAGCTCTGCTACATCATGTCTGTGCACAGACATTCATGTCTGTACACAGGGAATGAGCAGACTGAGAACAATCTCAGCTCTGCTACATCAGGCAGCAGGCGGGCTCTAGGACCCTGGAGCTGTGGCAGCCAGCACACTGAGCAGACAGGACTCTTATCTGTGCGAGTTTCCCAGCGATTACTTACAAAGTAAACGAGTCCAATGCAAATAAATGACAAAACTAGGATCGCTTCAGGCTGAAGCTTCCGAGACACATCTGCGATTTGTAAATCTCACACTACTCGCTATTACTCGCTTCCCCATTCATTAACATTGGACTCGCTAGACTCGCAACGAGTAGCGAGTCCTGTGCTCGGACTCGCTGGAGTCAAGCAATTCCGAGTAATTTAGGATTCGCCCATCACTACTCCCTACACATTTGGATGCAATCAGGATTTATTATTGAAGCAGTCAAACCAAGCAACTGTAAAGGTACCTTTACACGCGGCAACTTTTGTAGGAATTTCACTGGCAACTTACTGGTTGCAGTGAAATCATGGAGACATTGTTCCATTTGTACACAGCAACAAGATAGAACAATGTGTCCATGATTTCACTGCAACCAGTAAGTTGCCAGATAAATTCCTCGAAAGGTTGCCGCGTGTAAAGGTACCTTAAGGCTTTTCCTGACGTTGCTATGCACTGATCTTCAAGGACCATTAAAGTTTCATTGAACATTTCCTCAGTGAAGTTGATGAATTGCTGAGGATTTTCCCTTCTAATCTGCATGAGGATGTCCTCACTGAGATCAGTTTTGCACTTTGTCCAAACCTCAAGAGGATTTGAAATGCTACATGTTGTTAGAATAATAGCAAAGATGTGTCTTAGTCGCTTTGGGGTTTGTGTGGCTGCTGCTTTACTGGGGGTCATGTCATAGTGTCCATCATTTTCCAGAAGTCCTTTTCTTTGGCAAGCTTCCCTGAATGTTTCACACACATGGCCTCCGATGGTCTTCAGGTCAGAAAATGATGTAGGGCCTTTGACAACATGAAGTAACATGCGCAGGTAGAAGCACTCTGCATTTGACAGATGAACAGTGTAGACGCGAACAAGAGTATCAGTTGCTTTCACCCCTGGATAGCCATCAATATCAAGCCCCCGTTTCCTCCATTCCAGTGTATTTCTGGAGGCATTCTACGTGCAGCACTTTGGTAAATCACAGTAGAGAATTTTTTTTGCAAAAGGGTCTTGTTGACACAGCTCAAAAAATGCCAAGAGGGTGGTCTTAGGTGATGTTAGGAGCTGCTGCTGCAGGTTTGCTGGGCTAAAGTAAATTCTCTGTCCTTTTTCCAAGTGCACACTCAGATGCACAACTGGTGGGTAGAACTCACGAATGGAGAATCCTACTAGTATTCTCCAAACAGCTTCATTGCTGCTTATGTACCTGCCCATCTGGAATGCCTCCACTTCATGAATTATAGGTCCATTTTTCTGGAGTTCAAAAACAGCTTGATCACTTCCTTTGTGGACATATTTGCAGATATACTTGATTGATTTCACAGAGTTGCAAGATTCGACATTTATGTGGGCCTGGAAGATTTTTCAATTTCTATCTCTTGGAGTGATGATCCAACATGCATTTTGAGCTTTCTTCCTCGGTAGACTGGATATCCATCTTGTCCTGTTTGGGTTTCTTGGACCAGGGATCGTGGGTAATGCTTTGAACACCTGCCATCAATCATACAAGGAGAATTTTTGTTGAGACTCCCACACAGACCATGGATCATGTTTTTTGTGATGGTGTCAAACAGCAGTGGGTCAATCTGAGGGTCTGGCAATTCGGTACCGATGATATTGCCAATTTCAGTAGGCTGTATTTTTTGCTTCAGCCTGATCAAGATGTGGGCATGAGGAAGGCCTCTTTTTTGCCATTCAACTGAATACATCCTGCACTGTGTCTCACCCTAAATATGTGATTTTGTGATGCAATTAGTCATTTTTGAAAGTTTCTGTTTGAAAACCCGAGCAATAAGATCATGGCGATTCATTTTTTGGCCCGGCAACAGGTGCCCACCAATTTCCTCCCAGGCAGGATTGCAAGTAAAGTTGATGAAAAGATCTGGACGGCCATACTTTCTCACATAAGTCGTTGCATCCTGTGTGTATCCATTCATGTGCCGTGGGCTTCCAGTGACAGTTGATGGAAGAATAACCATTTTCCCCAACTCTTTTGGATCAACATAATTTGCAACAACATCTCTAAGGTGAATATATTCCTCTGCCCTGAGCTTCTTTTGATTAAGTCGGATATATAAAAGACGTTTACTCTCAATCTTTGCATACATGTCAACAATAAATTGGTGGAAGAGGTGTCTGCATTTCAAAATGTGATTTTCCTCTGCAAATCTTGTCATGATCCTATATGCATAGAAGTCCATGGCAGACACTTTTTTTCCTGAAGGGTTGCCTGTTGTAGGATCTGACTGAGGTATTCCAAAGTGATAGCCATCCTGTCCCTGCTAAAAGATGATTGTATATTGCAGAGCATCATAGGACCTGTGAGTTTCTGCTACTCGTTGCAAACCATTGTTCCTTTTCTGAAGCACAATGTCATGACTTTGAAAATCTTTACCTACAATCAAGATGGCTACCTCATCACATGTGGGAGCATTGAAACGTCGCTTATGTTCACCTTGTGGTGTTTTGTCAGCTCGAATGACAACCTTGTAATCGTCATTTGGCATGCATTCAAGTGCAGTCTTGAAAAGATGAACATATGGATTGTTGGAGTGAAGGAACTGCTGCAAAATAGTGACAATATCAAGGCGAGTGTCAGGGTACCTTTACACGCGGCTACATTTCTAGGGTGGCTACAGGTAACTTACTGGTTGCAGTGAAATCATGGAGAGATTATTCCATTTGTACACAGCAACAAGATAGAACCTTGTCTCCATGATTTCACTGCAACCAGTAAGTTACCTGTAGCCACCCTAGAAATGTAGCCGTGTGCAAAGGGGCCCTTAGGAATTAAAGAGCATCTCTGCTGAGCCTCTGCTTCTGCATTTCCCATGAAGAAGAGTTGAAGAAATTGAGGTTCTTCTCTTTGTAATAGAAGCAGGGACCCAACTGAGTAGTAAACCTGTCCTTGAACTTTAAATGTCGGCATAAATCCTGTTGTAAACATTTCTTTTATTGCACCAAATTATGCCATTTGGAAGCAGGAGTTGTACTTCCCAACGTTGTCCAAGAAATGCTTTGATATTGTACTGGTACCTGTCATCAGATACTTTAGGGGATCTGGTGGTGACAGGAGAGGTGGAAGTTTTATCTTGCCATTTGCACAGCATAAACCTGGCAGTGCATCTTTCAATTTCAGGGCACTGCAGTACATGCAGACCACATTCATTTTTCCTATCTGAACTTTAGGATTATCCTGATAGTTTATGTCTGACTGGTAACAAAAGGCAGCATGTTTCAAATCTCCAACCATTTCCTGTGCCCTGGTGGAAGAAAGAGCAATTCTCTTAGTGGCAAATTGGCCTTCTCTCTGCTGAGACGACTCATTGGCCCTTGAGGAAGCAGCTCTTCTTCTCTTATCTGAAAACCTCGCTTCCCTCTCCTCAGAGAGTTTATTTTCTCTTGAGGAATCAGTTCTTGTTGTCTTGTCTGCAAGCCTCGCTTCCCTCTCCTCAGAAAGTTCATTGGCCGTTGATGAAGCAGCTCTTGTTTTCATGTCTTCAAGCCTTGCTTCCCTCTCCTCAGAAAGTTCATTTGCTCTTGAGGAAGCAGCTCTTGTTTTTATGTCTGCAAGCCTCACTTCCCTCTCCTCAGAACGTTCATTGGCTCTGGAGGAAACAGCTGCTGTTCTCATGTGTGTCAGCCTTGTTTCTCGGTCTTCACATTTTTCATTGGCCCGTAATGCAGCTTTTCTTTTCGCATCTACTGACATTCATGCCAAGGAATTCCTTTTCTTATGAAGCATTATTGTGGTAAAAATAGTCTGTAACTGGCAGTTTCTATGTCCTCTCACATAGAGGTAATGTGACTGACATCAGCCTTTTCACCAACACACCCTAACTGACATCCTATTACCTCACACAAGCTTTGTCTTCCTGAGAATGTCCTTTGTTGCCTATATTAACCAATCAGAGCTCAGATTAATTAACTGTAGCAAAATAGAAGCTGAGCTGTGATTGGTTGTTATTAGCAGCCTGATAAATCCCCAGGCAACAAAAAGCCCTCCCCCCTGACAGTATATATTAGCTCAGACATACACATAATTGACAGGTCATGTGACTGACAGCTGCCGTATTTCCTATATGGTATATTTGTTGTCCTTGTAGATTGGCTGCTTATTAATCAGATTTTTAGTTTTGAAGGATAATGCCAGACTTGTGTGTGTTTTATGACGATTATGTGGCGAGGTTGGTGTATGTGTGGTGAAATGTGTGCTGAGGGTGGTATACTGTATGTGTTCAAGCACGTGGTAGTGTGTGGCGCATTTTGTGTGTGGTGAGTATCCCATGTCGGGGCCCCACCTTAGCAACTGTACGGTATAAACTCTTTAGCACCATCGCTCTCATTCTTTAAGTCCCCCTTGTTCACATCTGGCAGCTGTCAATTTGCCTCCAACACTTTTCCTTTCACTTTTTCCCCATTATGTAGATAGGGGCAAAATTGTTTGGTGAATTGGAATGTGCGGGGTTGAAATTTCACCTCACAACATAGCCTATGATGCTCTCGGCGTCCAGACGTGTGACTGTGCAAACTTTAGTGGCTGTAGCTGCGATGGTGCAGATGCCAATCCCGGACATACACACATACATACATATACACACACACACATTCAGCTTTATATATCAGATAGCGGTTACTTTACCCATCCCCATATAATCACTTCCTCAGCCACATTCTTTCACTGCTCAGCTTCAAACTTCAGACCAATTTCATGTAACCAAATGTGCTGCTCTCTCATTAACGGCTACTACTGAGACACATGGGAACATAAACCCCCACCCACTCCCAACTTCTAACTCTAAAATAAATACTCAGGGCACAAGTAATGGCATAGAGAATGACATAGAGATGGCAGTGAGACTTTTCTCAGGGTTTAAAATTCATACATTAAATAAACTTATTAAAACATTTCACCAAATACATGGATGGGAAAACCTCAAAACGTCACTCAATAAATTGACTAAAATTTTCCATCACAATGCCCTCTTCAACTGGGCAGCTTTCCCCCTCGAGCAAAGCCTCTTGACATAGTACAAGAAATTTCCAAAGAAATTCAACCAGGGGATGGTGGGTGGGTAACGACTTCTGATCTTCACTGTTGAGTGACACCTGTCACCTCAGCAGCCCCATATTTATACCTCCCATTCCTGCTCACAATACTCAGCCAATCAGCTGGCTGACCTCAGACAGCAGGAGACACTAACAACACTGACACTAAATGTGTACAATTCATGAGTGTAATGAGCGGCCGAGCTGCACAGCTAATATAAGAAACATGATAAAATGTATTATGGAAAACACTGCCCTAGAATATATTGCAAATTGGAAGACTTAGCTTCAGCAGTGGCCACTGCGGAGTGCCCGGTGACCAATGACAAGGTGCTTCCATCTCACCGGGTCCTACCACTATAACTAACAGAGTTGTGCAATGTGACTGGGTTTATATGCCCTTATTTTTAATTGAAAAAGGAAAAGTGTGTGCTGGACTCCAACAAGATGGAGAGCCAAGATGGCCTCCGGGCGGGGAAGGGGGAGGGCGGAGGGAGCTCAGTCAAAATGAATACATAATTAATAGTATGGATGACTGGCATCTAACCTCTAAGTGCAGGTGCAAGCAGAAAAAATACATACTAATGAAAATAAGAGATATCTGCTGCAACACTGACACTAAATGTGTACAATACATGAGTGTAATGAGCGACCTAGCTGCACAGCTAATATAAGAAACATGATAAAATGTATTATGGCAAACACTGCCCTAGAATATATTGCAAATTGGAAGACTTAGCTTCAGCAGTGGCCACTGCGGAGTGCCCGGTGACCAACGACAAGGTCACAACTCTGTTAGTCATAGTGGTAGGACCCGGTGAGATGGAAGCACCTTGTCGTTGGTCACCGGGCACTCCGCAGTGGCCACTGCTGAAGCTAAGTCTTCCAATTTACAATATATTCTAGGGCAGTGTACTGGACTTTTACCTGCAATTCCATCAGTAAAAGGTTAAGAAACAATCTCCGGTGTGTGTGTCTATTCCTCTACTCCTGACCCTGCCATCTATAAAGACTGTTCCAGCTGCCTGCCAGCAAGGCCAATTCCCTGCTTTCATCCTTAACCATTTACTACCCGGGGACCCAGCTCTGCCTGTTGGGAGCTTTAACACCTAGCTGCCCATACATCATCCCTGGAAGCCCAAAGCAGCGCTGGTGCAATCACCAAAAGCCACAGGTGGCGTCACGACAAACTTTCAAACTCTTTACTAGCATTCCCCAACTCCTTTACCAGTTGACTACCAGGGCCACGGGTCTGGGCAGGCCACCAGTGACATCCCAACCACGGCAGGGCCCAGATACCCAAGTCCCCATACAACCCTGGGTTAGTCACCAGAAGCCGCCACAACTGTTGCCGATGCGAAAAGAGTGAGATGAAATCCTAGCACCTTCCAAGCTAGTAATGCATTTGTGCAGCACAGCATTGAATTGAAAAACGGTCACGGGGCAACCTTGTTTTGAATGATGTCCTCCATGCAGTACAAATCGTGGACATAGATGGCTCATAGTATCCATAAATGGCTCATATTATGCACAGATGACCCCAAGAGAGTGTGTAGTAGACATTGTGTAGGAGGAAGTGCTGGGCCGAGCTTTATCAGTTCTGCTGAAATAACAGCACAGAACTTTAATTGAAGAATATATGATAGTTGAAAATAGAAATTCAAAACAAGGTTCCATCTTAATGATCTAATGATGCAAACTTGATCAGTGGCCACTGACAGGTACAATCACATTTGTCAATTTACATAGAAGCTGATTAATTGTTTTGTAATCTAATGGCTACTGTATTTAAATATGCTCTACAAGTAAACCAAGCATCAATTTGTGTACACACACAGGCACTCCAGTTACCCCTATACAATATGGATTTCCATTATTGCCACAATAACCATCTACTATTGGAAGTGAACTCCTGACACACCAGCTTTCAACTTGGTCTGCATCACTTTTACCCTTTTCCTGTTCGGGTTGAAGTAATTGTACTCTTTTGATTATTAGCATCGCTATTTGGTACTGCAGTGATTGTCCCTTGTATAGTGCACTGCACATACCATATATGATTTACAGGAATTTTCCCACATTTTTGATTTTTTTATATTTTATTATTATACTGTAGATGTTTGGTTATCTGGTTATGGGGGTGTGAGTGCGCCAGCCTTCATCAATAATTGCTTTGTTGCATTTTTTGGGGGACTTATCACGCAGAGTCACCCCGACTGTATGTGGCTCTATTTTGTTAAGGTGTCCCTAGTATAGGAGGGTGTCACCATCTGTTCAGTGTTCTTTTTTTGTAACTCAGCTAGGCACTTGAGCACCGGTGTAATCCTGTATTAGGTTCTCTATATATTTAAATAGTATGTAATTTGGACTAATGAAAAGTAGCCCCAAAAGTTTCATTCATACAGTATGCTAATTTCAATCACTGTATAAACTTTATTAGTACTGAGTTGACCAATAGCACCCAAACATGTTTAACTGCCTAAACATTGGCATTAGGGGTTTGGGACAAAGAGGGGAAGTATCTTTGCAATAGGATGAGGGTTTAATTTTCAATTCTTACACACTATCTTTGCTAAGTAAGTATGGCTGAATATATCCGATGCTGTTGACCTGTTGCAGGTTGTACATGTGTGACTACAGATTTTGGATGCTTTGACTTTAGCAAAAATGCTAGGAATCTAAAATTATTAAACTACGGTATATGGAGGAAAATATTCACTGTGCTTTTCATCTATCTTCAGTGTTTTTATCTAGAAGGTAACACTTCATATTGTTGGCAGACAAAAAGTACTGAAACTATAAACATGAGCTAAACGAAAAGAGAGAGCGTTTTAATCAAGGCATCTAAGGGAGCGTTCATCCGAAATATTATCTGGAACGTAGAGTATCTTCACACCGCCAATTCAATTGGACATAGGTAAAGTTGAGAATGTTGTAAAAGCTTGTATGGTTTAGTATAAACTTTTTACTAGATGAAGGAACTACATGCTTTCCTTTGAGAACCGTGCATCATCTCCTATTTATGGGATTATGACTTTTCAGCCATCAAATAACGTCTTTCAGTTTGGAGGATCTTTTGCAGATTACACATTGCATCATGTAAAATGGTCAAATGAGCTTTTCTGTAATTGATCCTAATTTAAAAAAAAAAATGAAAATGACGGTTGCAATTGGATTGACCCCGGAAATATTATGACAAGTCTTTTAGTGAAATTGGCTTTGAACTGTCTAAACTTTAAGAGAAAAGAGAAGTAGCCAAGGGCAAGCCCTTTACAACTAACGGCCCCGTTACACACTACGATATCGTTCACGATATCGTTGCAACGTCACCGGTTTTGAAACGACATCGTTGCATGGGACATTTACCAGCGACCAACGATGAGGTCGTTCATTGTTGATCGTTTGTAAATGACCAGGACCATTTTTTGATTGTTGGTCTCCCGCTGAGCAGCCAGCATTGGCGTGTGTTCCCAACGAACAATGACTTCCCAGCGCCGCACAGCACATGCTAGGAGCTGATAACGAGGGTACACATCGGGTAACTAAGTGCTGCGCTCTGCTTAGTTACCCGCTGTTTACCCGGGATACCAGCGTTCTCGTTGGTCGCTGATCGCTGGTGAGTCTGCCTGTTTGATAGCTCACCAGCGATCACATAACCATGTCCCAGCCACCCCCATCGTTGGTCGGATTGCTGGGACATCGTCATGTGTAACGGGGCCTTAAGTCCAGGACAAAATGTAAATTGTGCTAAAAGCATTAAATGATATAAACTAATAAATCCACTGACAGGCTGGACAGAGGGCGTGTGAGCCTGAAATGTTGTCAAATATACCCAGGGCCAGATTAAAGGCTTGTTTATCATCTAAACTACAGGAGTGCTGCAGCCTTCTTGCTATTAGTATGTAGTATGTAGAAGGAGTTCTGAAGGCAGCTTGGTCGATTTGCACCCTATTTCTGGCAGTGGTGCTCACCTTTTTTTCTGATTAATAATCACAGTAGATAGAACCTAGCCAGGGCCGTATTTGGGGTTTATGCTGCCCTAGACACTTTTAGTTGTGCCGCCCCCCCATTGTTAAGTCAGACTAAGGCTGTGTTCACACGTGGTGTAATTGTCATGTAATTTTGCAGTAGCGCTTTTTTGCGCGTGTTTGCCACAGAAAAAGCACTACTGCATTCAGATGCCGCCCTATTTTCAGAGCGATTTTCACCAGCCCATTTTATCATGTGGCCTATGGGAAAGGCTCGCTCGCTGAATAAAGCACAAACAATTGACATGTTCATTCTTTTAGCGCCTATGCTTTGTAGTGAAAGCGCAGGCACAAAAATACGCCGGAATATGTGGTGTCCGAGAGCCTTTTGGCAAAAGCCATAGCTTTTGCTGGAAGTGTATCCAGCTTTGTATTCCACTGCATTTACACGAGCGCTCAAAAGCGCTGATTAAATGCGGATCTGCTCTGTTACCCGCCTGAAAAAGTGATCAACTCTAAAAAGACTGGACACACAAGATCATCTCAATGAATTAGAATATCATCAAAAAGTTATTTTCTCTCAGTAATCCAATACATAAAGGGAAACGCATACATTATATTGAGTCATTACACATAGAGTGAATGTAAAAAATAATCACTGTTTTAAAAGAGCCTATCGTGATTACTATTACTCTTATGCTCACTCACCTTTTCTTGTTGTGCCAAATCTGCACAACAAGACTGTAGGCTCAATGGTGAGAGAGCAGCTGTAGATCCTCTCCCGTCGGCTCCTGATTCTAGGCTGACAACGTGATGGAACAACTTGCTTCTATCCGGATCCCATGACCGGTCATGTGCTTTCCACGTCAGCAAGGTCCTTTCAACTAGAGCAGCTCGCAACCACCACACTCCCCATAGGGAGGCGAGAACCAGGGAAAATATAGAATAGTGGTGTTCAAGTGGCGGCGCTAAGGAAGGACACTGTGCAGGTAAAAGCTTTTGAAAAATTACCTCCTGATTTATTAGACAAAAATAATTAGGATTCCTCCTGCCACAACATGTTTCAACGCCCAATGCGTCTTCCTCTCCACTTGAGGAAGACGCATTGGGCGTTGAAACATGTTGTGGCAGGAGGAATCCTAATTATTTTTGTCTAATAAATCAGGAGGTAATTTTTCAAAAGCTTTTACCTGCACAGTGTCCTTCCTTAGCGCCGCAACTTGAACACCACTATTCTATATTTTCCCTGATTACACATAGAGTGATCTATTTCATGTGTTTATTTCTGTAAATGTTGATGATTATGGCTTACAGCCAATGAAATCCCAAAGGTCATTATCTTGGAGAATGAAAGTAGGGAGGATGAAGGGTTACACACCACGCTGCTGTATTCCACTAGACATCCAAGGGTGAATATAATCTAATATTGATTTATTAGTCATCGCCTTTTAGAACTCCAAGAAACATGGGACTATGATATTGATTTTTCCTGAGAACACGTTGACTAATAAATCAATATTATATTCACACTTTGATGTCTGGTGGAATGTGACAGCGCGGTGTTTAACCCTTCATCCTCCCTACTTTAATTTTCTGAGATAATAACTTTTGGGTTTTCATTGGCTGCAAGCCATAATCATCAACATTAACATAAATAAACACATGAAATAGATCCCTTTGTGTGTAATGACTCTATATAATATATGCGTTTCACTTTATGTATTGAATTACTGATATAAAGTCACTTTATGATGATATTCTAATTCATTGAGATGCAGCTGTATGTCCTGCAATGTAGAAATGTATAAAGACTTGGTGAATTGTGGGTGTCATAACATGTTTAGAAAAGCCCCCCATTTCACAGTGCTCACCCCCTCATTTCACAGTGCTCTCCCCCCATGCGGTCCCCCATTTTACAGTGCTCTCCCCCATGTGGCCCCCCATTTCACAGTACTCAACCCCCATGTGGCCCCCCATTTCACAGTGCTCACCCCCCATGTGGTCCCCTGTTTCACAATGCTCTCCCCTGTTTCACAGTGCTCACTCCCCTGTTTCATAGTGCTCTGCCACCCATGTGGCCCCCTGTTTCACAGTGCTTTCCCCGTCCAGTTCACAGTGCAATCCCCCCAATGTGGCCCCCCCATTACACAGTGCCCTCCTCCCTATGCAGTTCCCCGTTACACAGTGGTCTCCCCCTATTTTTCCCTATTTCAGTATTCTCCCCCACATGCAGCTCCCCATTTCACAATGCTTTTCCCCCAATGTGGCGCGTTATTTCACAGTGCTCTCCCCCCATGTGGCCCCTAGTTTCACAGTGCACTCCCCATATGGCCCCGTTTCACAGCACCCCCTCCCCCACAATGTGGCCCCCTGTTTCACAGTATCTCCTCCCCCCACAATGTGGCCCCCTATTTCACAGTACCCCCTCCCCCACAATGTGGCCACCTGTTTCACAGTACCCACTCCCCAACAATATGGCCTCGTTTCACAGTACTTCCTCTCCCCGCAATGTGGCCCCATTTCACAGTACCCCCTCCCCCACAATGTGGCACCCCTGTTTCACAGTACCCCCTCCCTCCACAATGTGGCCCCCCTGTTTCACAGTACCCCCTCCCCCCCACAATATGGCCCCCCTGTTTCACAGTTCCCTCTCCACCCACAACATGGCGACCCCCCTATTTCACAGTACCCCCTCCCTCCAAAATGTGGCTCACTGTTTCTCAGTACCCTCTACCTCCAAAATGTGGCCCCCTATTTAATAGTTCTTACACCCCCCAGGCTGCTCCAGAACTTACTTTATCCACTATCCATGCTCCATCACTCTCCTCCTGTCTGCTTGTGTGTACAGAAGCTGGCAGCTGATGAGTTAATGTGGCGCCCTGCTCACGCAGGTAGCCACAGACTTCCCTAATGCACAGCTGGGTTTCCACACTACATGCAACACCTTCCACCCCGGCACAGTAGGGGGGGGCACCTTTTTCTGACCTTAGGCGAGATCCCCTATAAATACTGCTGCTGGGGGAGGAGTTAGAGTGTGCAGACGCTAGGAGAGCTGCGAAGACGTCCTGGCGGTCGGTGCTCCGATTAGGCCCGAGCCTGTGACTAGGAGTGGCCCCTCTGACGTCCCGCAAGCCTAGGAGTGGGGACAGAAGGCAAGGAGTAGAGCCAAAGGGAGTGAGGAACTAGTGGAAGTTTGCCCAGAGACGTACCGGACTTCAGGGATCTGCACCTGTAGGATACTTCAGGACTACAGAAAACCCCGTCACACCGTGGAGACTTCAATCACCCGGTCCCCCTGCGTACTCAAAGTGAGAGAGCCAGACACTGCAGTGTAATACCGCTGTGATCAGAGAGGGTAACCCGTGAACCGCGTAGGAGGAGAGAGGGAGAGAGGACCAGAGGAAGTGAGGAGGCCGGTCTGGCTGCATGCAGACAGGGCTTCAGCAACCGCAGAGAAGCAGAGGAGGCCTTATACCCACTTTCTGTGGGGACCCACTGTGCACCCGGTCACCTGTCAGTGCCTTGTACGTCTTTACCTGCTCATACCACCAGTAAAAAGGTAAAAGAGACTTCTACAGTGTGTGTGCGCGTCATTACTCTCCGCTTCCGGTGCCCCCTATAGACTGCTCTATCATCCCCTACACTGACTTACCACTCCACTCCAAGCTGCCCCTCTACACTACGCTGCCCCTGAGGACCAGCTCTACCTGTAGGGAGCTTTGTCATCTCAGCTGCACTACCATCTACATCCGGCGGACTGTGGCGGCGCTGGTGATCCATCACCAGGTACTACAGGTGGCGTCATGTGACAACAAACTTTTATCCCTTGTAAATAACCCCTTTTTGAAGTGTTACCCAGGCCACGGGCTCAGGCGCTGCCACCTGTGACATCCCCCGTGCGGAAGCACCCACCGAGCCTAATACCCGAGTACCCCAGGGCCTGGGGCTCGACATTAAACTCACTGATCCTTGGGTTAGGAGCCGCTCTGTGCGCTCCTCTTATACCGGAAGTGCTTGGTGCACACAGTGCAGAGGGTCTAAGAAAGCAATGACCACCGGGACATTGCCGCCCGCGCTGACACCTCCCCTTCCCCATAAACACTCCGGTTTACATAGAGAATACGAGGAAGGGGAGGGAAGCTTATGTGGCGCCCCAGGCATCACAGAAGGGTATTGCACCTGTAGAAGCGGTGTAATTACCCCGTGGCAGGTGAATGGAAAAGTCGACATGTGGCTTAAACACTCGCATCCACACATACCCTTAGCTCAGGGGACTAAAGGGTTAATTCCTTTACTAGGAGACCCAGCCCCGGTGGGAGGAGTTGAGGGCAAGCAGTGTGGGGGTGGGAGGAAGTGAGAAAGAGTCGAGGTCAAGCAGCAGGAGGAGGAGGAGACTGCTGGGGATAGCAGCAGCTGCAGAGAACTTGGGAGGAAAGCAGGAAGGCGCCTTCCAGGGAAAGAGCAGTTCTGGGAGCCGAGAAGCCGGTTATAGGCTTATCCCAAAACGGCTATCCGGGTTCCGGAGCCCGAAGTCTGTTGGAAGCTTCAAGCCCAGTAAGAGAATCCGGTTAACCGGGAAAGACTTCAAGTTTTCCTGGACACCCGCGAAGTCAACACAGGGGCCAGGCACCGCTCGCAGAGAGTCAGCGGCGGGCCATTAGAGGGTTATCCGACGACAAAGCAAAGGGTGAGAGAGAGAATACAGGAGGCCAGGCTGGATTTCAGATCAGCCAAGCTTCACACCAACCTGGAAGAGCGACAAAAAGGACACCTACTTAAGCCACACAGAGACTTTCCTTTCGCCTGCCACCACCTAGTACTGCACCTACCTGTTCTTGTAACATCTAAATGCTGAACTGCGAACTTGTATGATGCCGATGCAAGCTGACAGTAAAGTACCCAGGAGTAAGTGACTTTGCTTCTGCATGTGTTCTTCTACATCAACCTGTTCCATTGCAGGAACGCTGCCCCGGAGGAACAGCCCTGCCTGTAGGGGGCTTAGTCATCCTAGCCGCATTGCCAGCTACCTCTGGCGGACAGTGGCGGCGCTGGTGACCTATCACCAGAAACTACAGGTGGCATCACAAGAACAGTATATAGATTCCCCTGTAAATAAACACCCTTTTTGAAGTGTCACCCAGGCCACGGGATCAGGTGCGGCCACCGCTCCCTGTGACACAGCAGCGTTAACCCCTTGGGGCCTGATACCCGAGTAACCCAGGGCCTGGGGCTCGACATTTACAAAAAAAATATTTTTTTCAAAACTCATCTTGGCGCCGCCCCTGCAACCTGCTGCCTTGGACACCCGCCCTCAAGTGCCTAATAGTAAATACAGCCCTGAATCTAGCAGAGAGTCTCCTCTCTTATTGCAGTGTAGACTACTTTGTGATTATTTTCCTGAAAAAAGAAGCCAGAATAACTCCAAAACAAGTTGAATAATAAAATCAAATTCTTCAGGTATGAAGTTTGATGGTCTCCATCCCGACAGCACGGCATTTTACACTGTTCTTTGGCATATACTTCTACTGAAGACTATTCAGCAAATGTCTTTCACTTGGCTGCACCAATGTATACCTCGACCCACTTCTTCTCCTCTTTTAACAACTAAAACCTGCTCCTTTTATCATCTAGTGTGATTAAGCAAAATAGCATTCTATCCGGTCTCCTCCTCAACCCATGAGCATGTCTGCCCAACCTCCTGCTCTGACCTGCATAGGTTTTTTTTTACTTAGAGCTTGACATGAATTTGTCAGTAGGATTACCCGTCATAAGCCACTTATATGGACATGCAAGTCATAGCTGAGAGTTGAATAAAATGATACCTTGATATCTGGAATCTGATATTTTATTCTATAGAAGTCCACATTTTTCTTAATATTTGTATAACCTGTTAAAATATATGGGCCAGACCCTGATCATCTGGAGAATCTGCCCCAGTGCTTAATTTAAAGGGATCCTGTCACCTCCAAAAAGCCACTTAAGCTACAAAAACATGTCCCTGCAGTATCCTATCACTAATCTCACACTCCTTTTGTCTCCTAAAAGCATCCTGTGAAAGTGGATAAAAACGATTTTATACTCACTCATTAGGCATTATAATTAGTGATGGGCGAATCCTAAATTACTCGGAATCGCTTGACTCTAGCGAGTCCGAGCACAGGACTCGCTACTCGTTGCGAGTCTAGCGAGTCCAATGTTAATGAATGGGGAAGCGATTAATAGCGAGTAGTGTGAGATTTACAAATCGCAGATGTGTCTCGGAAGCTTCAGCCTGAAGCAATCCTAGTTTTGTCATTTATTTGCATTGCTCGTTTACTTTGTAAGTAATCGCTGACTCGCACAGATAAGATCCTGTCTTCTCTGTGTTCTGGCTGCCCCAGCTCCAGGGTCCTAGAGCCCGCCTGCTGCCTGATGTAGCAGAGCTGACATTGTTCTCAGTCTGCTCATTCCCTGTGTACAGACATGAATGTCTGTGCACAGAGATGATGTAGCAGAGCTGAGATTGTTCTCAGTCTGCTCATTCCCTGTGTACAGACATGAATGTCTGTGCACAGAGATGATGTAGCAGAGCTGAGATTGTTCTCAGTCTGCTCATTCCCTGTGTACAGACATGAATGTCTGTGCACAGAGATGATGTAGCAGAGCTGAGATTGTTCTCAGTCTGCTTATTCCCTGTGCATAGACATCTATATATATGCACAGGGGATGTAGCAGAGAGGACATCGCGTTTTGGACTGCGTCGGACGGAAGAGGATTTTTTTAATTAAAGATGGAGTCCCTAATGGCTTTTTTTTTTATTTCTAATAAAAATTTTTCCTTGTGTTGTGTTTTTTTTAACAATTTAATAGAAATTCATGGCGGTCATGTCTAATATTGGCGTGACCGCCATAAATTTCGGGCTTAGGGCCAGCTGATAATACAAAGCTGGCCCTAACCTCTTTATTACCCAGCGTGCCATCGCTACCAGGGCCGCTGGAAGAGCGGGGTTCAGCGCCAGAGGATGGCGCTTCAATGAACGCGCCATCTTCTGGGGCGGCTGCGGGCTGCAATTTGCAGCGGGGGGTGCCCAGAAAGCTTGGGCATCCCTGCGCTGCGGATTCCAGCCCCCAGCTGCTTAGCTGTACCTGGCTAGACATAGAAATTGCGCGGAGCCCCACGCATTTTTTTTTAATTATTTCATGAAATTCTGAGATTCTGACTCTGAGACTTTGACTCTGAGACTCTGACTCTGAAATTCATGAAATAATAAAAAAAAAATGCGTGGGGCTCCGCGCAATTTCTATGTCTAGCCAGGTACAGCTAAGCAGCTGGGGGCTGGAATCCGCAGCGCAGGGATGCCCAAGCTTTCTGGGCACCCCCCGCTGCAAATTGCAGCCCGCAGCCGCCCCAGAAGATGGCGCGTTCATTGAAGCGCCATCCTCTGGCGCTGAACCCCGCTCTTCCAGCGGCCCTGGTAGCGGTGGCACGCTGGGTAATAAAGAGGTTAGGGCCAGCTTTGTATTATCAGCTGGCCCTAAGCCCGAAATTTATGGCGGTCACGCCAATATTAGACATGACCGCCATGAATTTCTATTAAATTGTTTTAAAAAAAACACAACACAAGGAAAATGTTTTATTAGAAATAAAAAAAAAAGCCATTAGGGACTCCATCTTTAATTAAAAAAATCCTCTTCCGTCCGACGCAGTCCAAAACGCGATGTCCTCTCTGCTACATCCCCTGTGCATAAATATAGATGTCTATGCACAGGGAATAAGCAGACTGAGAACAATCTCAGCTCTGCTACATCATCTCTGTGCACAGACATTCATGTCTGTACACAGGGAATGAGCAGACTGAGAACAATCTCAGCTCTGCTACATCATCTCTGTGCACAGACATTCATGTCTGTACACAGGGAATGAGCAGACTGAGAACAATCTCAGCTCTGCTACATCATCTCTGTGCACAGACATTCATGTCTGTACACAGGGAATGAGCAGACTGAGAACAATCTCAGCACTGCTACATAATGTCTATGAGCAGGCGGGCTCTAGGACCCTGGAGCTGCACAGAGAAGACAGCTGGACTCGGCTCGCAAAGAAACAGCAGTTATCTGCGAGTTTCCCTGCTATCACTGGCACAGTAGCCAGTGATTACTCGCACAGTCTAATGCAAACAATGGCAATCCTAGTTTTGTCAGCGTTTCTGACAAAACTAGGATTGATATTGATTTGCATTGGACTCGTGCGAGTAATCACTGGGAGACTCGCAGAGTACCGAGTCCTGCAAGTCCCTTACTACTCGCCGAGTAACGAGTCCTAGCGAGTAGATTCGCCCATCCCTAATTATAATTAGTAGGGGATATATTCTTTAGCCCTTAGGGCATGTTGTTTTGCAGGCTCCAGGATCCACCCTCTCTCTCTGTGCTGCTTTGCTTGTGCAGGCTTTGCCCTCCCCCTCTCTGTCACTCACAGAATGCAAATCATTAGACCTGCCTTCAGCTCCACATCACAGCAGCACAGAGAGAGAGATGCTGGATCCTGCAGCCTGCAAAACATGCCCTAAGGGCTAAAGAATATAGCCCCTACTAATTATAATGCCTAATGAGTGAGTATAAAATTGTTTTTATCTACCTTGCCAGGATGCTTTTAGGAGAAAAAAGTAGTGTGAGATTAGTGATAAGATGCTGCAGGGACATGATTTTGTAGCTTAGGTGGCTTTTTGGAGGTGACAGGATCCCTTTAAATGAAAGGGGACATTACTAGTGTGATGTTTAATGGTAGACAATTTGCTCTCCTGATCTCTGTGCAGAGATTTGTGTGATTATAACTAAGGCAGAAAAGCAGAACTGAGCTTTGCCTCTTTATAAACAGATGTGTAGCAGTTGTTGTCTCATCGTACTGTCAGTACAGCAGAATTGAATTTTATCTTGTTACAAACACATTTGCAGTTGTCATCTCCTGTACTGCCTCTCCCCTATGCTGGCTGCTTGTGAGATAGAAGCTGACGCACTGTGAGAGGACAAAAAAAGCTGTAAATGTTTTTGTAATGAGGCAATGTTCACTTCTGTTGTACTGGGTTAGCTCTGATCTCTCTGCAGATCTATGTGTGATTATGAGAGCAGACTGTCAGTCAGTACATGTGACTAACCCAGGGTTGTATGGGGACTCGGGTGTCTGGGCTCTGCTGTGGTTGAGATGTCACTGGTGGCCTGCCCAGACCAGTGGCCCTGGTGGTCAACTGGTAAAGGAGTTGGGGAATCGTAATAAAGAGTTTAACAGTTTGTTGTGACGCCACCTGCAGATTCTGGTGATTGTCACCAGCGCCTCTTCAGACCTCCGGGGACGATGGTATTGCAGCTTGGATGTTGCAGCTCCCTGCAAGTGGAGCTGAGTCCCCGGGGCAGTATAGCTGCTGTGCTGGTTGTCGTAGTGCTGGATGTGGTAGCAGCTCTTTGAGTTAGCTTGCTGGAATAAGACACTGGAGGCTTATGGACTCTGTACGGGTGTTTACTCTTAAAAGTGCACGGATCAGGTTCACAGTTACACAGTCCTTAGTGGGTAGCTGGCCGGGTAGTCACTGAGGAGAATAACGTCTCTTTGAGTCTCCCAGAGAGTACTTTCTGATTTCTTTCTCTGTCCTGTTCTCTTCCTTGCGCCTCCTTACTATCTTTGCGCTGCCCTGCACAGCCCGTTTGTCTACCAGGCCCGTTGGGTGATATGAGGTACCCTTCTTTCTCTCTCTAAGGGGCTCAACCCGGTATAGTGCTTCTTGCGGGGCTGCACGTTCTGAATGGGGGGGGTCGGGGCTGATAATTCAACCTCTCGACTGGCCGGTGTAGACGGAACTAGACATCAGAATGAAGAAATAAAATTATTATTTTATCCAGTTTCCAGTGGCCCCCCACATGCCCATATAAACAGTTTAGAAAGGTTTATTATACTGATTGATTCTCTTTAGTGGTTACTTCCATGTTTAGAAATTATTATCATCTGTTGGATAGGTGATAATTTTCTCATTGTGGGGGATCTAACTGCTAAGACCCCCACTGATTCCATGAACATTGACTTTCCAGAGCCCACGTATAAACTGAAAAGTAGAAAGACATGCTGATCTCTGTTCCATTTACTCTATATGGGATGGCTGTAAAAGACTGAGCACGGTATTTGCTATATTTGGAAGACCTAGAGAGACTACATAGAGTATTGGTGTGCATATGTGGCCACTGCTACATTTTGCTGACCCGCATTCTCCGTATTGGTGGTGTCCGTGTACTTGGACTCCCACATACCAGTGAGTTACTGCCTATCTGTCAGATAGGGGATAAATTCTAAACAAACTTGATCCAATGACTGAGCCTGAAATAATTATCAGTTGATTTACTTTAATTTTCTGAAAAACATGAAATTGTTTAGTCAATGATATGGCAACTAAGAACATTTGTTTTACATTGTAAATGATAATTCTCCGGTTCATCCGGGTGAAGTCCAGAGGAGGGCATACTAACCTTATACAGGGGGAAATTCTGAAGCCAAGCCCTCTACAACTAAGTCCAGGACAAAATATAAGTTGTACTCAATATCAACTCTCATCCTGACAAGGGCAGTCCAAAACTTACTCTTACTATGACTGACCCTAAGTAGTGCCCAGGTGCCTTCCGACATGTTTCGTCTACATGGGTCTTCAGGGGAAAAGCAGCACCCCATCAACTGTTTGGCTAAACAAGACATCCAAGCTACATTGGCCTACTGCTAACTGGACTAGTATATGTGACAATCTCCCTAATGTTAGGGGCATAAATAGCCAAGAAAGAACTATTTCCCAAAACTCTGTTCTGCCCCTCATTAATTAGCTCAAGATACTGTAATATTAAGTCATGTGTGGCGCCCCACTACGTAGGTGCCACAAAAGGAGTACTACACCCAGAAAAGCGGTGTAGTACTCCACTGCAATTGGGACAATGATCACAAGATGGAGCCCTAGAGCTGCACTCACACACTAGGACAGTGATGGGAGGAACCCTGGGAGGGTCTTAGCGACCTCTAGAGGGAACGGGAGAGCTCAGTCAGTCAGTTAGTTGGAGTCAGAGAGAGTAGTCGGAGGAGGTGGAAGGAGGAGGCAGACAGCCTGCAGGAAACCAAGAGGGTCATCTCGACTGAGGGGCCCTGAGAAAGAACAGATCCCAAAAGAAAAAGAGAAAAGAAAGCAAGGAAACTCAGGAGTGCCGAGTTAACTTGATTGGGGAATTGAGTAACGGAAACAGTTTGCCCCATAAGAAGAAACCCGGGTACCGGAGCCCGCACCTGTGAGTACTCCAAGTCTCACAGAAAATCCGCTAAACAGGGATATTACAAATACGGCCCTGACTCCCAAAGATTCCCAAAGAGGGAAGCCAGAAGCTTAGTAGGCAGTTGCGGCATTCAATAGAAGGTTAACCCGACGGGTACAAAAGGGAGAGGAGACAGAAGCTAGAAGCAGCAGGAGGCCAGATCATCTACAGGAGATTAAGCTTCACACTGGGAACAGAATAGAAGGAAAAGAAAGGAACATAAAGTAGGGTTCCATCTGCAGCCAGAATCCCAATTGCAGCCTGGATTATTCACCAGTATACCATCTCATGAACTGTTGAACTGTAAGCTGAAAGAAGGAGTTCAAGTAAAGTTACCCGTTGAAGTGAAGCTTTGACTCTGCTGCATCCTTTCAAATATAAACTGTTTGCTTTACAGCACCTCTGCCCCGGTGGTCCAGTCCCGCCTGCGGAGACTATTCCATCCAAGCCGCAATACCACCGACCACCAGAGGACTGTGGAGGCGCTGGTGATCATCACCAGACTCAGCAGGTGGTGTCACGACAAAGACAACTTGTAAATAATCCCCTGTAAATACTCCCCCAATGAACATTTTCAGTTGAACCCCAGGGCCACGGCTCCGGGATGGCCACCCGTGAATTCCCTGACTAGAAGGAGAGAGAAAACCCCGAGAGCCGAGTACCCCACAGCCCTGGGTGCGCGTCACATGCATACCGTAAGGACCAGGAAAAAACAAACCTTTGACATAATCTTCACTCACAGTGTCTGTGGAACACATGATGTGTCCCTAGTAAGTCAGTGAAGTTTATCCCACTTCTGTGTTTGTGTGCGCTCTCAGCTGACAAGGTCCAACGTTCCTGGGCTCAAGCAACCCAGTCATATGTTTCCTAAACTGCAAATGCTTAACAGCCTGGTCAGCCTACAGCTTCCTTAACAGAACATCAAGCCGCCCATATGTGCAACATATCTGTGGAGAAATGTCTGATCTGCACATGACTCTTACCTATGCATTCAAAAGCACTCCAATGTACCATCATTACACTTTATCATTCAAGCCCTTAATAAGTTCCAAGTCAAAAGATACAAAATTGGGCAAATAATGCAAAGTAAAACAAGGGAGAAAAAGGAATACTGGGGAGTAAAGATATGTGCCCAAATAGGCAGTAATGTTTAACACTTGTCTGGTCTGCTCATCTCAGCACAATGGTGCATATCAATGACAGAATTGACAGACAGACTGAGATGTCAGATGCGGCAGAAGAATGATGGAGAAAGCAGCATCACTGGCCTGCTCCCTCTTTCATAATTGATTTCAACAGTATCCACACCCAGGATACCGATACAGTTGAACAATTGGGGGGTGGGACTGGGACTGGTGCTGTTGCTGGCCTCGACACTTGGTGCCCCCTAAGCTCATGAGCCTCATTGCAGCCGTATGGTCTGCCGCCATTGGCAATATGCCACGGATTGAATATTTTGGGTGCAATGCTGATTAAAAACAAAGCCAGATGATGGCTGGTCTCATTACCACTATAATACTGAATGTTTTCTCACAGCTGCTGTTATAAGTTCTCCTGCTAACCCTGTGGCCAGCCATGGCTATTACTCTTGTATAATTCATACGGTATTATTTCCAAGCTTTTACCAAACAGCTGCCACTATGGAGTAGCTCCACATACATCTACATAATGCTTACAAAAGGGCAAATGTGATTGCACGAATCCTATGAGAACCATTCAAATCTGTATGAAATGGACGAAAACTCCCAGTGAACAATGCTCTGAGAAGATGTATTTCAGTGCAGCTTGCTGTAAAACAGCTTAATATACTGTAGATTTAAGATTTAAGGATATTAGGGCCTTCTGTCAGAGCATTATCCTGGGAACACTGCCATTTTTTTTTTTTACTCAGACACTATCAGAGAATCTTGGAAAGTTTCAGCTGTTATTCAGAATATCATCTGGATCTAAATCAAACTAGGGAATAATATGAAATAATTTAGAAATGTTCTTTGCAGCATAGTGAATAAATGCATCTTCATTTATATTCAAGAAAAGGTAAAACCAGCAGAGATTTTACTGTAGACAAGGCAAATTCAATATTCAAGGTGTTCACAATATTGATACACGAGTGCCAGCCTTTGCTAAAATAATCTAGTAATTTATACTTTAAAATAATGAAATGAATTTGTAATTATAATTACTCTTTCACTTACATGACTGCAACATTTCAATTTCTAGAGCTTCCCTATGACAGTTAAATATTGAAGAGGTTTTCCGCTACTATTATGATCCCCTTTCTTTTGTCCTAACTATTCCTAACTAACACTTTCCTAATGTACTTCTACCTACTCTGCTCCTGTAAACTGATCTCTCTGAAACTCGTAAATACCTTTATTGTTGTTGTAGCTTTGACCCTTCTGGTCTAGATACCGTAATCGGACAAATTGAGCAGGGCATGTCACTGGTGGGGGCTGAGAGGAGAGTAAAGTCTGATCTGGACATGTGTGCTCAGACTGCTGTCACTCACAGAAAGACTGCCTCACCCCAACCAATGACGTGTCTTGCCCTGTTGGTCTGATTCCAGTCTCCAGACCAGGAGGATGAAAGCTCGAATAAAAATAAAGGTATTTATGAGCCTCCTTTTATTGCCGGGAGATCGCTATTTATTGCCCCAGCATTGCAATGGATTATGTAAGAGCTGTACTGACAGATCGCCTCTGACACCATACTCCCGGCATGGTTTAAGAAAATTTCCATAGTTAGATGACCTCAAGATCATCATGTTGATCATGTGGTAAGGGCCCTGAATGCTTGGGAGAGGAGTGCATTCCTCTACCTGCCCCTAAATGCTGCAATCACTATTGATTACATCTATAGGATTAAACAGCTGGGGATGAACAGGTAACACTCCTGGCTGTGAGAGTTGGGACTCGGCTGTCACATAAGCCTAAGTGCATAGATGTGTATTCAAGGCAATTGGTGGTATTAGGTTATTTCCCGTGTAATTAGAATATCCTATTCTTAGGGCTCAATCAGATGACGGCATAAATTGAATGAATTCTGTCCTATTTTTTATCGCATACAACATTGACCCATGTTATTCAATGAGGCAGGTGACTGATTTTTTCCACTCATAGAATTTGTGAAAAAACTTGCAGAATATTGCGACTTCACCCTGAAAACAGATGAGACTCACCAATTCAAGTCTACAGGTGTGAGAAAAAAAACAAATTCCACAACACACCTTCCGATTGTTACAGATACATTATAGTTTTGTATCATAGGACACTGTAAATGGTCCTGTAAATGATTAGTACCGTATATACTCGTGTATAAGCCGACCCGTGTATAAGCCGACCCCCTACTTTTGCCCCAAAAACCTGGGAAAACCTATTGACTCGTGTATAAGCCGAGGGTGGACCCCAGCACAGGTATACAGTCCCCCCAGTGGTATACAGCAGCCTCCCCAGTGGTAGTATACAGCAGCCACAGAGGTATATACAGCAGCCCCAGTAGCAGTATACAGCAGCCTCCCCAGTGGTAGTATACAGCAGCCTCCCCAGTGGTAGTAATACAGCAGTCTCCCCCTGTGGTAGTATACAGCAGTCTCCCCCTGTGGTAGTATACAGCAGTCTCCCCCTGTGGTAGTATACAGCAGTCTCCCCCTGTGGTAGTATACAGCAGCCTCCCCTGTGGTAGTATACAGCAGTCTCCCCTGTGGTAGTATACAGCAGTCTCCCCCTGTGGTAGTATACAGCAGCCACAGAGGTATATACAGCAGCCCCAGTAGCAGTATACAGCAGCCTCCCCAGTGGTAGTATACAGCAGCCTCCCCAGTGGTAGTAATACAGCAGTCTCCCCCTGTGGTAGTATAAAGCAGTCTCCCCCTGTGGTAGTATACAGCAGTCTCCCCCTGTGGTAGTATACAGCAGCCTCCCCCTGTGGTAGTATACAGCAGCCTCCCCCTGTGGTAGTATACAGCAGTCTCCCCCTGTGGTAGTATACAGCAGCCCCCCCCCTGTGGGTATACAGCAGTGCCTCCCCCTGTGGTATATACAGCAGCCCCTCCCCTGTGGTAGTATACAGCAGTGCCTCCGCCTGTGGTATAAACAGCAACCCCTCCCCTGTGGGTATACAGCAGCCCCCCCCTGTGGTATATACGGCCCCCCTTCCCGTTGCTGCCGCACACCTGTAAAAAGAAGATCTTTCATACTTATCCTCCTGCTGTCACCGCGCGCATCCTCCGCTCTCCTTGCTTGCACCCGGGCCCCGGCGTCCATCCATATGACTGCGCACAAATAATGACGTCATTATTTGTGCGCGGTCACGTGGATGGACGCTGGGTGCAAGCAAGAAGGAGAGCGGAGGATGCGCGCGGTGACAGCAGGAGGATAAGTATGAAAGATCTTCTTTTTACAGGTGTGCGGCAGCAACGGGGGGGGGGGCTGTATAAACCACAGGGGGTGGGCACTGCTGTATACTACCACAGGGGGGCGGAGGAGCGCAGACAGTGCAATGTAATATGCACGGCTCCCCCTGCCGCTGATGGACAGGGGGATGCAGTGCATATTGCATTGCACTAATGAGCGGCCCCACGTGACCGGCCGCTCACTATACAGCCTCCCCCACCTCCTCCAGCCCCTGGACACCGGCCCCACACACTCAGCCGTCACTGACTCGTGTATAAGCCGAGGGGGGCACTTTTCAGCACAAGTTTTGTGCTGAAAAACTCGGCTTATACACGAGTATATACGGTAGCTACTTCTGTAAAAAATGGATTGCACATGGATGACACATGAGAAAAAATTGTCCCACTTTTTTAAATGAAAATCAGACTGATTTTTTACACACTGTATTTTTCAGATCATTATCGTTTTTCCCAAAAAAATTTGTGGGAAAGTGTGGGTGCATCTGATGGTCCAGCTATACAGGGCTGTGTCGCTGTGGGGCTGTGCAAGTGGAGGGTAGTGGCTCTGGAGAGTGCTGGAAGAGGCTGGTGCAGGCTGTAAAGGCAATCCGTGATCACGTAGGCCTGCCCATTAGGCTCATATAATATTCACTGCATCCCCCGTTCCTCACCTCTAAGGACTGAGAGGTGGGAGGAGGGAGCGGCATATATTATGAGTCTGTGTACATCTCCCATCCAGGATATGGCCCCCCCATCCTAACTCACACACACAAAAATAATAAACGATGTAACGCACTTCTCCGTCACTTCCTGCTCCCAGCACTTTGTGTCCTCCAGTCTGTGCGGTGTCCTCCTGTGTGTCCCGGGCATATGATCATGTGACCTGGGTGCACAACGATGAAGTCACTGTGCTGTGCCAGTCAGATGATCAGATGCCAGCACAGAAAGGAGACATTGCACACAGGAAGACGCAAATTGTTGGGAGTAGGAAATGACAGAGATGTATTTTACATCGTTTATTATTTTTGTGTGTGCGCTAGGATGGGGGGCCAAATCTAATATGGGGTGGGCATGTACCAGGATGCAGGGGCTCATAAACCAGGATGGAGGGGCTCATAAACCAGGATGGAGGGGCTAATAAACCAGGATGAAGGGGCTAATATCCCCCAATCCATAACAGCGCATTTTAACCACATTTTTTGCTTAATTTTTTCCCCTATTTTCCTCCTCTAAAATCTGGTTGCGTCTTTAATGGTCCGGTGCTTTTTATAGTCAAAAAAATATGGTAGTTGTGTGGCCTCAGCCTTGTACCCAAATACTAGTGAATTCAAATGTCATAAGATTTGCTTATCACTGAAAATATGGCTTTATTAAGGGCTACTAATGGTTATCTTCCTGTATTTTTCAGGACACCATTCCTGACCAAATCCCCAATTCCATTTGACAAATGTAGCCCCAAGCTTGCAAGGAACCTTCACCAAGCTTCACCAAGCTTCCCTTGACACTCATAATAACGCCACCTTCCAGCCCTTTGGCGAACAACCTGCCTAGTCTTACAGCCATTCCAGAGCACATGCTGTCATTTTTCTGTAACCCTGTTCCTATGTTTTTGTGCACAGTCAAGTATAATCACTTATTTCTCAAGGAACGACGTAGAGAATAAATAAAAGCAATTCTTGACCTGTTGTTGATTCACTTATTCTGCTTCCCAAAGATCACTGTAAGGCACAACTCACATTTATTCTGCGCTCTACACTAAAAGCTTACACCTGGGTGTACGAGTAAATTTCTGAAATACATGATTCAAATGGAACCCCCAAATGATAATTCACTATAATGAGGCAGAGGGTGTCCTTTTGCATTCTCTTTATAAGTGAGTATAAAAGCACAGTCAGGTACAGTTTCTTGCACTTCTGAAAAGGAAAACTCTGCTGCTTCATTATAGTGAATAGTTCTCTCAGGGGTGTTTTCTGAATTACCTCATTCAGAGATTTACATAGAAACCCTGATGTAAGTGCTCAGGCTAGAACACAGGATAATTGTGATTCACAATTTTTTGTAAAATGTTCCAAATAAAAGGTCCAACTCAATCAAAAAAAAAATCCAAGTCCCCACTCAGGTCCACAATCTATCAATGGTTTCGATATTGCTGGTAACACAAAAGCTCTGGAAAAGCAAAATGGTTCCTCCCCCCACCCCCAAAAGAAATTCAGCGTCTTCTGTCTTACCAAATCCAAATGCCCCCTCCCTTTTGTATATCTAAGTCACATTCACATGTTCACATATTTGTAAGTACTGTAGCGATAAGAGCCCTTTGAATTTACAGAGTCCATTTACCCAGAAGCAGGAGCAGGGCAACATTAATGGGCACCACAATATACTGGGCACTACAATGGCAGATTTGCAATTTTCACTCTGCATCTCAACTGCGTGTTTGATTCTGAATTAGACCAATTAAAGGAAACCTGTCACCTGGAATTAACCCCCTGACCTATCACTAGCTGTCCCTACACCTTCCTAGCTACTCCCTAACCATCCGTCTCTGTTGTAAATCCACCCTGTAAAGATTAAGAAAAATGACTTTGAACTTAATGGACATCGGTCAGTCAGGCGACTGGAAAGGCGGCTCCAGGCTCCATTGTTCCCTCCTCCGTGCTTCACTGCACGCCTCGCTGGGCGTCATTATTCTATATTGATCTCCTGTATTTGGAATCTCCCGCCCTCTTTTCCTCCTATGATGCACCGGCCGGCACGTCACATCCGGCCCGGTGCATTATGGGCCTGATCACGTGATTGGCCCAGCTCCGCGCATGCGCAATGCGCATATTGAAGTCGGGCAGATCACGTGATCCAGCCCATAATGCACCAGTATACATATATCTTAGTACATATGGTTAATAAGTGGGTCACAGCACTTCTTTCCAAGGTTGTATGTGTTTATTCCAGCCTGGCACAGATGGCAACGTTTCGGACCTGTCAGTCCTTCTTGCTGGAAGAAGGACTGACAGGTCCGAAACGTTGCCATCTGTGCCAGGCTGGAATAAACACATACAACCTTGGAAAGAAGTGCTGTGACCCACTTATTAACCGTATGTACTAAGAGGCTGGAAGGAGCCTCAAGGGACGCTTTGCACTCTGAATATACCAGCGTTACACGCTGCTCCTAACTTTGACTTTATATATATATATATATATATATATATATATATAGGATATGGACTGGCATCACCTAAATTCGAGGTGCAAGCAAAAAAAAAGTACATTAAGAAGTATAATGCTGCAACACTCTTCATGATATGACTATGTTTAATGCTTTAAGGCTAATGAAAAAATGATTAATACTGAAAAGCAGGCCTGCAATTGTACAGCTACAGGTGTATCTAGAGGGTGTACCTGATAATAAGAAATGAGAGTCTTAGCTACAACATTGGCGCAACAGCGAAGAGCCCGGTAACTGCGCCAAAGTGCTCTCATAATACCGAGTCCTATACTACCACTGTGTGCTGTGTGCAATTGCTGGAATGGGTTATAAGCCTAAGAATGCAATTAAAAACAGCACAGGCTCCCTTCCCCCGCCTTGTAGCTACGCCTATCCCTCCATCTTACTATAGCCTTGGTCCTGAGGCACACTAGAACAACTGTTTTTAATTGCATTCTTAGGCTTATAACCCATTCCAGCAATTGCACACAGCACACAGTGGTAGTATAGGACTCGGTATTATGAGAGCACTTTGGCACAGTTACCGGGCTCCTCGCAGTGGCGCCACTGTTGAAGGTAAGACTCTCATTTCTTATTATCAGGTACAGTAATCACTGTGTTCCCCCTCTAGATACACCTTTAGCTGTACATTATAGCCCTGCTTTTCACTATTAATCATTTATCATTAGCCTTAAAGCATTACACATAGACATAATGCACCAGGGCTGATCGGGCCCATAATGCATCGGGCCGGATGTCACGTACCAGCCAGTGCATCATAGGAGGAAAAGAAGGCGAGAGATTCCAAATACAGGAGATCAACACAGAATAATGACGCCCAGCGGGGCGTTCAGTAAAACACGGAGGAGGGAACAATGGAGCCTGGAGCCGCCTTTCCAGTTGCCTGACTGAGCGACGTCCAGTAAGTTCAAAGTCATTTTTCTTAATCTTTACAGGGAGGATTTACCACAGAGAGGATGGTTAGGGAGCAGCTAGGAAGGTGTAGGGACAGCTAGTGATAGGTCAGGGAGTTAATTCCAGGTGACAGGTTCCCTTTAAGTCAAATCAATCACTACACCTGAAAACAAATTCCCAGAGGGGTGTAATCTTCAATGTGTGGTCACTTGTGAGAATTCTGCTCTTCTGGAACTTAGGGGCTCCGTATATTGACTCCACAAGGTATTTGATGAAAATTTGTTCACCAAGTGTCAAATAGCACTCCAACCCTTCCTAGTCTTGCCGCGTGCTTAAACAGTACTGTACTGTATATACACGTGTGGGGTATTGTCTCATTCAGCAGAAACTGTGTGACAAATTTTGGTACCATTTTTACCCAGTTCCCCATGTAAAAATGTAAAATATGGGGCTTAAACAAAATTTTTGTGGTAAAAATGTAATTACTTCTTCAACTCTCAATAGTATAAAATTCTGTGACACACCTGTGGTGTCAATATGATCACTGCACCCATAGATGAATTAATTGAGGGGTACAGTTTGTAAAGGGGTCACTTATGGGGCTCTGCTTTACTGGCACCTCAGGGGCTCTGCCATTGTGACATGGCACCCTCAAACAGGGGCGGACTGGCCCAGGTGGCAGGGGGGCAAGTGCCCCCCAGGCTGGTGGTTTTGCCTCCATCTAGGGCCGGCCCACCACTAAAATAGGCCTGCCAACTTTACTTAGCAGGGGGTTGGACCAGATGACCCAAGAGGTCCTTTTCAACCCCACCATGCTATGATCCATTGAGAGTTAATAACTCATAAATTAATAATGTTCAGAATTGTAAAATTTGACCTGTCAGGAAGGTGAAAACAGGCTCGAGAGTGGAGAAATTAAGCATGTGCAATCCATAATCTTATTATCTTTAAATAGAAAGAATGTCTGAATAAATTTCAAAAGGAAACAATAAAGCAATATTTTGGCTTGAATTGATAATCATAAGCTACAAAACACAACATGAAAGTACATTTTAATATAATAGTATCATAAAAAATCTCCAGGGGATGTAGCTTTCATCAGGAAATCAATTTTTATATGAACTTGCGTAGGTCAAAATTCTATTTAATGTCTGTAGGCAAAATATACTTATAATATCTTGCAAATAAGTTGTATTGGTAGAGTCTCATCTTGTGATGTGTTCATCCTAGAGAGAGTCATGTACTTTTTTTTATTGCACAATAAAATTGCAAACCTGCTAAGAAGGTCTATAAAATCGGACTTCGTAGGAATTTTCATTATCTATCTCTATCTGGTATTAAGAAAAGTGTACACAATGCTGCTTTTGTTAGAGATAGGGGAGATGAACAAAACAAATATATGAAATTAACCCAGCTCTAAGCTCTGACTACAGGAGAAAAAATGTTTTTATAAAGTTATTTTTGTGCTACAAATTAAGAATATTAAGAAGTACGGTATGTAAATTTGGTATTGTGGTAATTATATTGACCTGAAAACTAAAGATATGTCAACTATACAGACCAGTGACTGATGTTTAAATTTTTCCATTTATTTTGCTTCCAAAAAAGCACATTATTCGGACTATAAAATGCACGGACCATAAGATGCACTCATGTTTTAGAGGAGGAAAATATGGAAAAAATTGTAGCAAAAAATGTAGTCATGATGCACTGTTATAGGGGAGGGTGGAGTCTGCTGCTGACACTGTTATGGGGGTAGTCCCCAAATTCTGCACTAATGTCCCCTTCCAGGTTTATGTGAGCAATCCAGATATATGTGCCCAATCCAGGTATATATGCCCCATCCAGGTTTATGTGTACCATCCAGGTATATGCGCCTATATTCTGGTATTTGTACTTAAACCTGGTTTATTGCCCACATACACTTAAAAAAATAAATGATTATACTCACCGTCCGTCGCTTCCCTGCATCATCGCAACATCGTCCTATGCATTCTCTTGTTGGCTGCTGATCTGTGTGTGCACACAGCAATGACATCACTTTCTTGTGCCCTGCTCCATACACACTGTCAGCTGCCAGCAAGAGAACACATAGGAGGATGTTGCAATAGAAAAAATAAGGTAAAATTCAGCACATAATGATGCACCCTGCGGGGGCCAAGGGGTACTCAGTGCCGGGCCTCTAACTCTCTGGCGATGTCGTCTGTGGGATCAAATTGTCACAGTGCAGTGACCCAGTCCATGGCCCTGGAGCGGTCAATAAAAAGGGGAGAAGTTCATGGCATCGGGGAATTTATAGGGATTTGGAGTGGTTGTCATGACGCCACCCATGGTATGCGACTCATAGTGGCCACCGCTGCAGTCGGGGACCTCTGGGGATGATGTGATGGCAGCTATGATGGTGTCACTCCCCATGGGTGGAGCGGGTCCCCAAGGTATTCAGTGTAGAGGGGGATTGGGATAATGGTGGGCCAGCGGAGCTCAGCTGGCTGCAGGGAAGGATCAAGAGCATCTCTCATGCAGACTCCTGTGACCTGCACGGTGTTTCAGTCTACCACCCCTCAAGCGGGAAATGAACAGTCTCACAAACAATTCTGAGTTCCAAATCCGGTTTACTTGGCTTTCTCTGCTCGCACCACAGGTAACAGTTCAAGTACATTTGCAGTCCGGGTAGTCCTTAGCAACCAGGATACCTTGTCCAGTACACCCCTTTCGTGTTCCTACCCTCTCAGGTCATTCTGCCTCAGCACTGCCTTCTTGCATCATCCCGGCATGCGCCTCCGCACACAGTGCCCCAATCCAGCAGCCACGGGCCTTTGTCAGGCGACCAGCCATGTCCCCTGACCCTAGTATGGCTACCTTCTTGGCGGATGTGCCAGGAGTTGGCCACAGCTTCTCTAGATCTTGTGGCCATCGGTTCCGTGGTTGGAGTGTGGAGTCTCCTCGCCACCTTCAGGGCTGGGTCCCTGGTGCTCTCCCTGCCCCACTGTTATACTTCAGATTTGGGCACACGGGTGGATTGCTCACTGCCCGTGCTCCTAGGGCTCCCTCTGTCTCTCTGCAGTCCATTGTCCGAAAACCCGGGATGAGCCTCATCGCTGCTCAAGTGCTCTGGGTCCGTCTCTCCTGCTTACTCCGCCAACCTTCTCTCCTACTAGCCTCCTTCAACTGGACTCCCACTTCCCGTGGTGTTTTCATTTTGTCCCTTTACTTTTCCTGAATGCTTCCTTCTAACTTCCCACCTGCCAACTTTCTCTCCCCGCCATCCCACTGACTGCCTGAGCCATCCCACTGACTGGGTTCATCTGCTGTCCCTAGGACCGGGTGTGTTGGTAAGTCCAGACACCCACAAACACACCCAATCTGGTTACTGTAGACAGGAATACCACACCCGTGGATTGGGTGCAGTACCCCTCTCTGTGGCGACCAGACCGCAGGTGCGCCCCAATAACATAGAGGATTTTTCTTTTTTATTTTCCAATAAGGTGCATACAGAAGGAGAAATACATGGTCAGAGTGACCTAAGTTGACGCGTTTCAGATGCGCACATAGTGCATCCTTACTCATGTCTCATGTGTCATGAGTAAGGATGAGCACAGTGTCCAAAATGCATTGACTTAGGTCACACTGACCATGCATTTAACCTTCTGTATGCACCTTATTGTAAAATAAAAATCCTCTATGTTATGAGCTGGATTCTACCTTATTTTTTTCTATTGAATTTATGGGCCATGGCAGGGCCAGTTTCTGTGCTCCAGGAGGATATCATCAAGAGCAACACGGTGAGCTGGAGTTTATATATTTACTAGAATGTTGTGATACTTCAGGGTAGCGATAGACGGTGAGTATAATCGTCCACCAGGATATTCACTGTTCCCACACCAATGATCATGTGTGGGAAGTAATACATATCTACACATGTGATTGCCTACTGCAGCAGCAATGGGTGATCACGTGTTCCGGCTGTTTAAAGTAATTTAATATGTGCCTTCCCCTGCCCATCATCCCAGCCACCTTTCAGCGTTTGCATCAGTACTAAGAGGTGATGGGTGAGGGGAATGAGGCGGTGCAATGAGTATTAAATTAACTTAAACAGATCACCGGCGGGTACTCCAACAGCATGCTCCGCTATCCGGTGACCGGCTCCACTGCCGCAATACCCCCACAGCACAGCCAGGTACCTCCGTACTTCCAGACTATGAGATGGACCACCATTTTCCCCTCCAATTTTTTTGGGGGAAAAGTGCGTCTTATAGACCAAAAAATACAGTAGTGATGAAAAAGTTGTATGTATCACAAACTGATACCAATACAGCTAGTCACACAAAAAAAGTCCTCTACTAGGCCTATTATAAATATTAAAAGTATCAGCAACAAAGAAAGATGCAGCGCTCACCAGAGATGATCTGTGTCCATTTATTCGCATATCCAAGTGTTGTACATGTGAAAAACAAGTGCGGGAAGGGGGAGAGGAGACAGCGGACGACGGCCTGCCGTTTCGAGGGCAATACCTCTTCGACGGGTCCTGTCGAAGAGGCATTATCCTCGAAACGGCAGGCCGTCGTCCGCTGTCTCCTCTCCCCCTTCCCGCACTTGTTTTTCACATGTACAACACTTGGATATGTGAATAAATGGACACAGATCATCTCTGGTGAGTGCCACATCTTTCTTTGTTGCTGATATTATTATACTTCAATTGTGTGCACCACCGTAAAGAGGTCAATATTGCAGCAAGCCACGGAAGATTTAACCCGTTTAACCCGAAAGTGCCCAGTTCCTTTTCCTCTATATAAATATTAAAAGGTATAGCTCTTAGAATATATGTTAGAATATGTTAAGTGCAACAACTCCAATCCTGTATGTGCAAGTGTTGAATTGCTAGGTTTGTGCATTGTCAGTAAAGTTAGTTTAAAGAAAAAAAGAGGAACACTCCCAGAGGCTTACACACAGGAAATACCATGTGACTGTAAGCAGTTTCCTGTGTCTGTGCATGTGAAGAGACATCACAGGGTCCTTCCCTGGAGGGATATCTGGCTAGTCCCGTGTTTGAGACTCTTAATCGACGTTCCACGGACTCCATGTGCATGTGAAGAGAAGCACAGCAGCTTGCTGATGCTGCAAAGGGACATTTAAGATGTATATTCCTGTTTCCACAAAGTCGTTCATATCTGTACCTGTTTGTTGCTAATTAAAGCTAAGTTTTGTTGTCAACACGCTCCCAGTGTATCCTGAATGATCCGCTGCCAACAATATGGCCATACAAAAACAAATGGTTTATTTTTCAGAATCTTTTTTATAGTACGAGAATAATATGAAGTAAACTATATACATTTTATGTCAGCATAATCATACTGATCCACAGAATGTAGATCAGACTTTATTTGTGTAACCTTGTGAATGGCCTAAAGTGTAAAATTCAAAATCAATGGCAGAATTGCTGTTTTACATTATAAGTTCCCCAAAATCATATCACTGATAAATATAACTCATCTAGAAAAAAACTAAAAATAATAAAGTTATGAGAGCCAATACAAACACATACTGTAGGCACCGAGTAATTAAAACTGATGTATCATACACCAGTGTTACTGAGGAGCATAAAAGAATAGCATGTGAGAAAAGTTATTTGGAGGTGCTCACCATTTTATATGAATTTAGCAGACCTTATAAGTGCTGTGCTCCTCCATATACCTTGCCAGAATTATTACTTCAGTCTAGGATTGGAGTAATGTGGTGCACCTGCGGATCCAGTTGCCACAGAGGTACTGCACCCCTGTTAGGGTGTAGTATCCCACTCACCGGTAAGAGGGGTACAGACTGGTATCGGGACACCCAGATCACACTAGGAATGATTGTAGTGGGGTTGGGTGGTGAAGGAAGTAGTTAGAGGGAGCACTTCGGGAGAAGTGAGGTCAGGAGAAACACACGTAGATGACGTGCGACACGTGACAAAAGGTATAAAAGGAGTGGGAAAGATCTAGAACAAAGGAGACAACAGTGGAACAGCTGAGAAGAGTCAGTTGAGCAGAGGAGGAGAAGTGATAGAACAGATAAGGAAAGGCCATTGAACACCAAGATCGAGTTGGAGGGAAGCTAGAGAAAGTAAGCCTGAAAAGTGTCCAGAGGACTGGAGCAAGTGGGAGCTCGTCCTGAGGCTGAACCCTAGAGCAGAACATCACCCAAGTGGCTCCAGGAGGAAGAGAAGGTCCCAGAGGCACGGGAAGTGGGCAATACACCTGCGGGTCTCGTATCCATTGTTAAGTGCAGGCAAGTGGAGGGACTAGGCCGCAAGGGGCACCAGGACCCCAAAAGACCAGGAAAAGACCAGGCTTAGCTAGCAACCCGGAGAATGTGTGACACTTCCAAGGTGACACGGTCGACAACCGCGCACACCTGCTGAAAAGGTGGCAACCATAGGGCTAAGGAGAGACACTGCAGGGTTACCCCTAAAAAAAGCCCACAGTCACTGGCTCAGAGATCTGTGTGACGAGGTGCAAGGTGGACGGGAGAGGAAGCGCTGTGTGAGAAGACCTGGAAAGGACAGAGAAGGGGTGTCGGTTACACGCCATCCTATTACCAGTTACTTAAAGCAAGTACAGTGTTGGACAAAAGTATTGAGACCCCTGCAATTCTGTCAGATAATACTCAGTTTCTTCCTGAAAATGATTGCAATCACAAATTCTTTGGTATTAATATCTTCATTTAATTTGTCTTCAATGAAAAAAACACAAAAAGAATTGTCCTAAAGCCAAATTGGATATAGTTCAACACCAAACATAAAAAAGGGGGTGGACAAAAGTATTGGCACTGTTAGAAAAATCATGTGTTGCTTCTCTAATTTGTGTAATTAACAGCACCTGTAACTTACCTGTGCCACCTAACAGGTGTTGGCAATAACTAAATCACACTTGCAGCCAGTTGACATGGATTAAAGTTGACTCAACCTCTGTCCTGTGTCCTTGTGTGTAACAAATTGAGCGTGGAGAAAAGCAAGAAGAAAAAAGAGCTGTCTGAGGACTTGAGAAATCAAATTGTGAGGAAGCATGAGCAATCTCAAGGCTATAAGTTTATCTCCAAAGACCTGAATGTTCATGTGTCTACCGTGCGCAGTGTCATTAAGAAGTTTAAAGCCCATGGCACTGTGGCTAACCTCCCTAGATGTGGACGGAAAAGAAAAATTGACAAGAAATTTCAACGCAAGATTGTGCGGATGGTGGATAAAGAACCTTGTCTAACATGCAAACAAGTTCAAGCTGCCCTGCAGTCCGAAGGTACAACAGTGTCAACCCGTACTATCCATCGGCATTTGAATGAAAAGGGACAGTATGGTAGGAGACCCAGGAAGACCCCACTTCTTACCCCGAGACATAAAAAAGCCAGGCTGGAGTTTGCCAAAACTTACCTGAGAAAGCCTAAAACGTTTTGGAAGAATGTTCTCAATTTTTGGGCAAAGGCATCAACATAGAGTTTACAGGAGAAAAAAAGAGGCATTCAAAGAAAAGAACACGGTCCCTACAGTCAAACATGGCGTAGGTTCCCTGATGTTTTGGGGTTGCTTTGCTGCCTCTGGCACTGGACTGCTTGACCGTGTGCATGGCATTATGAAGTCTGACGACTACCAACAAATTTTGCAGCATAATGTAGGGCCCAGTGTGAGAAAGCTGGATCTCCCTCAGAGATCATGGGTCTTCCAGCAGGACAATGACCCAAAACACACTTCAAAAAGCACTAGAAAATGGTTTGAGAGAAAGCACTGGAGACTTCTAAGGTGGCCAACAATGAGTCCAGACCTGAATCCCATAGAACACCTGTGGAGAGATCTAAAAATGGCAGTTTGGAGAAGGCACCCTTCAAATATCAGGGACCTGGAGCAGTTTGCCAAAGAAGAATGGTCTAAAATTCCAGCAGAGCATTGTAAGAAACTCATTGATGGTTACCAGAAGTGGTTGATCGCAGTTATTTAGGCTAAAGGTTGTGCAACCAAGTATTAGGCTGAGGGTACCAATACTTGTGTCCGGCCCACTTTTGGAGTATTGTGTGAAATGATCAATGTTTTGCTTTTTGCTTCATTCTCTTTTGTGTTTTTTCAATGAAGACAAATTAAATGAAGATAATAATACCAAAGAATTTCTGATTGCAATCATTTTCAGGGAGAAACTGAGTATTATCTGACAGAATTGCAGGGGTGTCATTACTTTTGGCCAACACTGTAGGTAGTGATGAGGCATTAAAGGGATCCTGTCACCCCCAAAACACCTCAAAACCTATTAAAAGCTGTCCCTACAGCATAGTAACACTTACCCTACACTTCTTTTACCTCCTAAAAGCACCAAGTGAAATAGGAGAAAAATGTTATTATAGTACCTCATTATGGATGATAATGAGTGACTATGCTATTCATAGTCACTCATCCAGGCTCTCCCACTGCATGATATCACGCCTCCATAGGCGTGATCTTGGAATCTGATTAAAATGCGCGCCTCCCCGCCGCTCTCCTGTGCCTCGGCCGGCCTGTAGTGGGGCTCGGTGACGCGATACGCGTCATTTCTGGCGCCGGGTGACGTATACACCCGCGCCGCTCTGTTAGCTTCAAAACGCGCACTGCGAATGCGCGTGCGCGTTTTGAAGCTAACAGAGCGGCGCGGGTGTATACGTCACCCGGCGCCGGAAATGACGTATATCGCGTCACCGAGCCCCACTACAGGCTGGCCGAGACACAGGAGAGCGGCGGGGAGGCGCGCATTTTAATCAGATTCCAAGATCACGCCTATGGAGGCGTGATATCATGCAGTGGGAGAGCCTGGATGAGTGACTATGAATAGCATAGTCACTCATTATCATCCATAATGAGGTACTATAATAACATTTTTCATCTATTTCACTTGGTGCTTTTAGGAGGTAAAAGGAGTGTAGGGTAAGTGTTACTATGCTGTAGGGACAGCTTTTAATAGGTTTTGAGGTGTTTTGGGGGTGACAGGATCCCTTTAAATAAATACAGAAAATTAAATAACACTTGTAAAAAGCAAATCAAGGCAGCAAAGATTGAGACAGAGAGACTCATTGCCAGAGAAAGTAAAAATAATCCCAAGATATTTTTTAACTACATAAATAGTAAGAAACTACAAAATGATTTTGTTGGCCCCTTAAAAAATAGTCTGGGTGAAATGGTGGATGAGGAGGAAGAAAAAGCCAATATGCTAAATTACTTTTTTTCAACAGTATTTACACAAGATTGACAGACAGTATGATCCGTGATAACAAAAACTCTCAATTAAATGTCACCTGCTTAACCCAGCAGGAAGTACGGCATCGTCTAAAAATCACTAAAATTGAAAAATCCCCGGGCCCCGATGGGATACACCCCAGAGTGCTGCAGGAATTAAGTACTGTCATAGATAGACCATTATTTTTAATATTTAAAGATTCCATAATAACAGCGTCTGTACCACAGGACTGGCGTATAGCAAATGTGGTGCCAATATTCAAAAAGGGGACTAGAACTGAACTTGGAAATTATAGGCCAGTAAGCTTAACCTTTACTGTGGGTAAAATCCTAGAGGGTTTTCTAAGAGATGCTATACTGGAGTATCTGAAGAAAAATAACCTCATGACCCAATATCAACATGGGTTTACGAGGGACCGTTCCTGTCAAACTAATCTGATAAACTTCTATGAAGAAGTAAGTTCTGGACTAGACCAAAGAAATGCAGTGGACGTGGTGTATATGGACTTTTCAAAAGCTTTTGATACAGTCCCACACAAAAGGTTGATACATAAAACGAGATCAATGGGGATAGGGGAAAATGTGTGTAAGTGGGTTAAGAACTGGCTTAGTAATAGGAAACAAAGGGTGGTTATCAATGGAACACACTCAGAATGGGTCTCAGTTAACAGTGGGGTACCACAGGGGTCAGTGTTGGGCCCACTTCTTTTTATTTACTAATGACCTTGTAGGGGGCATACAGAGTACAATCTCAATATTTGCAGATGACACTAAACTCTGCAGGGTAATAAATACAGAGGAGGACAATTTTATATTACAGGAGGATTTATGTAAACTAGAAGCTTGGGCTGATAAATGGCAAATGAGCTTTAATGGGGATAAATGTAAAGTCATGCACTTGGGCAGAGGAAACAAAAGATATAATTATGTGCTTAATTGTAAAACACTGGCAAAACTATCACTGAAAAAGACCTGGGAGTATGGGTAGATGACAAACTCACATTTAGTGGCCAGTGTCAGGCAGCTGCTGTAAAGGCGAATAAAATAATAGGATACATTAAAAGAGGCATAGATGCTCATGAGGAGAACATAATTTTACCTCTATACAAGTCACTAGTGCGACCACATTTAGAATACTGTGTACAATTCTGGTTTCCAGTGTATAAGAAAGACATAGCTGAACTAGAGCGGGTCCAGAAAAGAGTGACAAAAGTCATTAGAGGACTAAGGGGACTGCAATACCAAGACAGGTTATTAAACTTGGGGTTATTTAGCTTGGAAAAACGAAGGCTTAGGGGTGATCTTATAATAATGTATAAATATATGAGGGGACAATACAGAGACCTTTTTAATTATCTCTTTACTCTTAGGCCTGAGAAGCGGACAAGGGGGCATCCTCTACGTCTGGAGGAAAGAAGGTTTAATCATAATCACAGATGTGGATTCTTTACTGTAAGAGCAATGAGACTATGGAACTCTCTTCCACATGATGTTGTAATGAGTGACTCACTACTAACATTTAAGTAGGGCCTGGATGCCTTTATTGAAAACTATAATATTACCAGTTATATATATTAGATCCTTTGATAGGGCGTTGATCCAGGGAACTAGTCTGATTGCCATATCTGGAGTCAGGAAGCAATATTTTCCCCCAATGTGGGGCTAGTGTGGCCACATGGTTTTTTTTTGCCTTCCTCTGGATCAACATGTTAGGCTATGGGTTGAACTAGATGGACTTAAAGTCTTCCTTCAACCTTAAAAACTATGTTACTATGTTACCAGGGAGTAGCTGGATCCCTACCTCTTAGAACTCAGTGCTCAGCGGGCTGCTGCACAAAGTCTGTGAGTTAAGAACTGAAGACTGCAGCCCACTGTGTCTGTGAGCTTTCTTAACGCATATAAAGCACCAGAAAAACAACTACCAACTCACTCAAGTATCTTTGGCCACCTTAGGAGTCAGCCCTACCCATAGAGGGCTTAAGAACATTTCTGCCTCCCAACCGATGGGCCCTAGTAAGACTGTCGAGCAGCGGCGGCCATCAATAGCTGCAAACTGCGGGTGGCATCATGTTTAAATTAACAAGTATCCCCAGATCCAGTCATCCCTATCCAAAATGCACCCTCCACGCCATGTCCCTATCCCTAACATAGTGAGCCACCAACACCGAACTTTTAATGACACCGCCAGGGTCACAGAGCTGGGTCTCGGTCCTCGTGATCCCTGTGATGAAGCCTCAAGAAAGCCCAGTTCTGAGTATCCTAAGACCCTGGAAAAGCGTATCAACTTGGCATCAAAAACAGGATCCACCGGCCTGGTTGATTGGACCTTGTGCGCCTTACTAATGGTGTTAATGAACTTTGAACTGTTCCCAGTGAAAAGAAAAAGCGCCATTACTAACAAGGAGGGAGTGGTACGGCCTCCGTTCGTGGGCCAGTTCACAGTGAAGCGCAAAAAGACGTCACGACCCACCAAAGGAACTCTTGTGCAGCAGACTGTGCCAGTTAACAAAAACGATCCACCTAGAGGTGTGGCTGATAGAACCAAGAACAAGAACCACCCAGAGAGGGAAGCGGGAAATCAAGGGAGTGGTAATCACTGGAGCAAGATGGCAGCCAAGTACCCAGATGTCCTCTTGAAGGAAGAGTTCTACTCCGATGAGATGGAGGAAGACATGGGAAAGCTGTCGCTCCTTGACCCGGGATTCCTGCAGAGCAAGGTGGAGAATCTGGGTCAGCTACTGACCAAGGCCTATGTGGAGGAGCTGCAGCTATGGAAAGACAATCTGCTGAACAGGATGACCCAGAGCTGGACGCCATCAAGATTACAGTCGCCAACCTCGGAGGAATGAGCAGAGGTCAGCGCCGAGGAAGATGCAGGTACTAACACCCCCCTGGTAGGGCCCCTAGACGCTCCGTCTTCCCTAGCACCAGGTCAGGCAAGTAAAAACTTGCAGTGGGACCAGTCTGTAGTCCATCACAGATGGGTGACCCCGCTAGAGCTCGAGCTGGCCATGTAGGAAGTGTACATGGAGTGGGAGGTCATCCGATGGGTCGACCAGAGGGACTCGCTAATGGGCTTCCCGGGAGAGACTAGAGAAGAAAGACCCACAGTAGAGACACTGAGTTGGACGGAATACTGCCGCCAGCAGAGGGCCAAGCAGGAGGCCCAGAGGTAAGCTGAAGAGGCTGAGCGGCAGGCTAAATGGCTTGCTATGGAGGAGCGGAACCTGCAAGAAAAGCAGTGGGTCTGTCAATCCATGGCAGCGGAGCGGGGCCCGATCTATCAGGGTTCTGTGGTCCGATTCAACCAGGACAAGGGTTGCGGATTTGTCAAAGAGTGGAGGAGTGGCCGAGAACTCTTTCTAACTCGACAGGACGTTGCATCCCACCTGCTGGAGGGTCATTCTGGTCGCGACAGCTTGGCGACAGAGTCACCTTTACCTAGCACCTGGGAGAGCAGGGGTGGTACGCCCTGGACATCCATCTAGTAAAGGACAATCCACCCGCTTACACAGTAGACCCCCTAGGTTTTTGAGCCAAAACCCTGCCTGTGCAGTCTTGGAGGTTGCATCAGCCGTCCGCACCAGCGCAAACACCCTGTCCCAAAACTGTAGAGGTTGCTACACAGACTGTGTTGGGAGGAGCTACAATGGTAGCAGTTAGTGCCAGAGAAGTGGCTACGCAGAGTGAGCCCGTACTATTGGCAGCAGCAACTTGGAGAACCTGGCTGCGCTGTGTGACGTTAAAGAGGATGTGCCACCCTGGCTGCAGAAAAAGTCACGGTCCCACATGTGGTGATGTGCATCCGTGTACATAGTTTCGTTTTCTTACTATCCCGGTTAGGGTATGAGTATACTGTATGTTTATAATGTCTTGTGCAATTATGTGCCTATGTATATGTGAATGTGTATACTGTCCCATCTAGAATAAATTGTGTGCGTGCCAATTATGTGACAAAAGACTGGGTTGCTATGGACTATGTGTAGCCCGGACTCAATGTAAATAGTTAACACCCTGATGTGCTCCCTGTTGGTTTTAGAGCCGACATGTCAGTAAGACCGCAATGAACAAAATCCCACTGGCATGGCCGAAGAATTGGTCCCTTTATCCCTGTCGCCACGCCCAGGGTATGTGCTGGGGTTTTTCTTGTGGTGGGTTCCCCCGAAAACAAAAGGAGACACTAAGTGCTGGACACTCACCTACTTAACATCTAGGACAGTGTGATACCTACCCGGATACGGTTTGCACTGAATTTGGCGGGACTCTAAATAGTTATTTATGTATATTTTCTACTTTTATATGTGCAACGTTAAAGTAACCGTACCTCCCGTTAAAGGGATGAAAAAGCCGTCTTATTGTTATTGTTATTATGCATTACAAAAATGTGCATGTCTTTGAAACCACTGTTTTCTTTTCTCTTGGAGCCCGAGGAGATGCTGGGTTTAAGGATGGGGCAGTGTGTCGCCCCTGTGGGTCCAGTCACCACATAGGTACTGCATCCCGGTTAGGGTGTAGTATCCCACTCACTGGTTAGGGGAGTACAAACCACTGCCGGGACACCCAGACCACACTAGGAATGATTGCAGTGGGTTTGGGTGGTGAAGGGAGTTAGTTAGAGGGGGCACTTTGGGAGGAGTGAGGTCAAGAAGAAGATACGTAGATGAGTGGGACACGTGAAAGAAGGTATAAGAAGAGTGGGAAACAACTAGAACGTAGAAGACGACAGTAATACAGCTGAGAAGAAGAGATATAACAACTGAGGAGAGACCATTGAACACCAGGGTCGAGTTGGAGGGAAGCTAGAGAACGTACGCCTAAGAAGTGTCCAGAGGACTGGAGCAAGTGGGAGCTCGTTCTAAGGCTGAACCCTAGGGCAAAACATCACCCAAATGGCTTCTAGAGGAAGAGGGGGTCCCAGAGGCACGGGAAGTGAGCAATCCATCCCTGGGGCTCGTATCCATTGTCAAGTGCAGGCAAGTAAAAGGACTAGGCCACAAGGGGCACCGGGAACCCCAAAAGACTAGTGGAGAATACCAGGCTCAGCTAGCAACCCAGAGACTGTGTAGCACTTTCATGGTGACACGGTCGACAACTGCACACATCTGCTGAAAAAGTGGAAACCATAGGGCTAAGGGGAACCCCTAGGAAACTCATAGCTCACTGGCTCAGAGCTATGTGTGGCAAGGTGCAAGGTGGACGGGAGAGGCAAGCGCTGTGTGAGACGACCTGGAAAGGACAGAGAAGGGATGCCGGTTACGTACCATCCTATTACCAGGGAGTAGCTGGATCCCTGCCTCCGAGAACCCAGTGCTCAGCGGGCTGCTGCACAAAGCCTGTGAGTAAAGAACTGAAGACTGCAGCCTACTGTGTCCGTGAGCTTTCTTACTGCGTCTAAAGCACCAGAAACACAACTACCAACTCACTCAGGTATCTTTGGCCACCTTAGTGGTCAGCCCTACCCGTAGAGGGCTAAAGAAAATTGCTGCCTCCCAACCAATGGCCCCTAAGAAGACTGTCGAGCAGCAGTGGCCTTCGGTAGCCGCAACCTGCGGATGGGGTGGTGTCAGGTATAAATTAACAAGTATCCCCATATCTAGTCATCCCTGCCCAGAATGAACCCTCCACGCCAGATTCCTATCCCTAGGAGAATGAGCCACCCACACTGAACTTTTAATGACACCGCCTGGGTCATGGGGCCGGGTCTCGGTGATGAAGCGTTAAAACAGCCCAGTTCGGAGTATCCTTATTCCCTGGAGGGGCGTGTCAGTAACATCTCTGGATTAAACATGTCAGCACTAATGATGAATTTGATTACCGGGGCATAGCCAAGTCCTGTCCCTCTCTGACTCCCCCTAGCTCAGTTCATTTTGATGGAACTGCCTAAAGCCTCATTCAAGTGGAACTGCAATCTTTTGCATCAGTGTGTCATCCGTATGTTCATTTTTATCATCAGTGTGTCAACCGTGTGTCCATTTTTGACATCAGTGTGTCATCTATGTGTTCATTTTTACCAACAGTGTGTCATTCGTTTTTCACATATGGGTAATTAAATATATAGCAAAGTTTCTCCTATTTTTGTTCAGTGTTTAACACGTACAGCAAACGGATGGTACATGGTTCCCATCCGTGCACTGTACCCGTTCTTCAAGCACCTATAGTCATTCAGTCCTGCACCCAATATTGCCTTTTCAAACAAAGAAATTTACACACCACCATTAATTTTATTAGTCTGTGAATGTTTTGTGTCCTGGCATTATTTTCGTACACCTGTGCAGTATCTGACTGTTGCACCCAATATTGCATTTTACATTTTCTGCATTAAACTAGCAGAGTAGCAGGTTTAATCTGTATAATATACACATATTTCAGGGCGACTAAAAGCTTTAGAGCATTTTCCATTTAGTTCAAATCAAGGTTTGAATCCGAAACTAGTGATGGGCAAACTTGAACTTTAAAGTTCGGGGTCCGTACTGAACAAACAGTGTTCGGGCACATGCCCCAAACACGGACTTCTCTGGGTTGTCCATGTTACAGTTCACGTTCAATTCGAGGGCGGTTGAGCTCTAAAAAGAAAGAATATAGTTATTAGACATCAGCATTATACTTACCACACCATGCTACTTATATTTTGCGGTCCCTTATTAACTTCGTGGGTATTCACTGCTGAGGGACTCAACAGCCAATCACAGACACAGTCACAGAGAGTGGGCATCTGTGATTGGCTGTTGGAGTAACCGGGAAACCTGGAAACTGCTAATACATTCTAGGTGCTAGAATGTATGAGCAGTTTTCAGGTTACTCCAACAGGCAATCACAGACGCCCATTCTCTGTGATAGTGTCTGGGTGCCTGATGCAGTTCCTCGGAGTTAACAGCTGACACCTCTCTGCTGTGAACTGGGATGACCTGTCTCATGGCACCCGGGCGTCAGTGTGAGCCTGTTACTCGCTGTGAACAGACGTGTTTGTTCACAGCGATGTAGCAGAGCTGAACATGTTCGCCGAGGGACAGACCTGTGGATTATCATCAGAGGATTTGTTTTGGGTTATTAAAGTTGAGAACCAGGGATGTATTTTGTGTTTTATTTCAATTAAAATATTTTTTCTCTGTGTTGTGTTTTTTAATGTTTACTAGAGATCCATAGTGGGCAGGTCTAACATTGGCCCGCCATTATGAATCTCGGGCTTAGTGCCAGCTGCCAATGCAAAGCTGGCATTGCCCTTTTATTACCCAGCATACCACCGGCACCAGGAAAGAATGCACCATTTTCAGGGGCAGCTGCGGCCTGCGATTTTCAGCGTAGGGGGCCAGAATGCTTGAGCCTTACCTTGCTGAGAATCCCAGGCCTCAGATTCCTGGGTTTTACCTTGGTTGGCAATCAAACATAGGGTGAAGCCCACACATTTTATTTTTAATTATTTATTTAAATAATAAAAATAAAAAAAAAATAATGTGCTTCGCTGTATTTTGATTGCCAGCCAGGTTAAAGCCAGGCAGCTGAGGTGTCAACATGTAGCTGTCCGCTTTATCTGCGCTGAGAATGAAAAATACAGCGAAGTGCTACATCATTTTTTCATTGTTTATTAATTTTTAAGTACTATGATGTCAGTCAATGGGTTACTCCAACAGCCAATCACAGATGCTATCACAGATAATGGGCGTCAGTGATTGGCTGTTGGAGTAACCTGAAAACTGCCCATACATTTCAGCATTCAGAATATATGGGCCATTTCTAGCTTACTCCAACAGCCCTTCTGCAGTGAATATTCAGGAAGTTCACGAGCAACCTGTAAATACAAGTATTAGGACGTGGTATGTATAATGATGCTGTTTATTCCTTAACTGATTTCTTTTTACAATCCCTCAGCCTCATCTCATAACTTTAAAGTCTGGTTTCAGGGTTTGGACTCAAGCTTGATTCACATTCAGCCCTCAAGTCAAATTAAAAAAAAAAAATCCAGGCTATTCCCCGAACCAAAACATTGGTGGGTCCGCCCATCACTATCCAAAACTAATTTTTAGAATTGTGCTTATCTCTACATATTATCTTAGCTCATATCAGTTACTTTAGTGAATGACTGCATTAACCTTTTTTTGACACTTGACATACCACTACATCATATTTTGCGGTGAATTCCTGCAAATGAATATAATGGTACGTCATGGCCAACATGCGGAGCAGAGAAGATATGCCTACATGATTGCCACCAGGAGCTCAGCTTAAGTGATAGCCCACCTCTGGCTTTCACAGCCAGATACAGTGCCCACACAATACCTCCTGTTGTTAATGTTTTAGGTGCTTCTGTGTAGTGGCTTGTTCAAGGTGATGCCCATGTTTGTTCAGTAGTCTTGTTTGCACGTCGTTGACCTTTCCGTTGTGCTGCTTTCCTTTCATCTGTGTACTTTTAAGGGTGCGTGCACACGATAAGTATACACAGCGTTTTGGACGCAGCGTCTTGCCACTGCGTCCAAAACGCTGCGTAGTACAGTATAAGCATAGTGGATCGGATTTCAAGAAATCCCATCCTCACTATGCATAGCCCACCCGCAGCATGTTTGGAGCTGCGGTGCGGGTTGCCCGCAGTCCGCTCCTCCGCAGCATGTTTATTTCATGCTGCTGAGTAGGAAGCTGCTGCCATTAGGGTACCTTTACACGCGGCAACTTTTCTAGGAATTTCACTGGCAACGTACTGGTTGCAGTGAAATCATGGACACATTGTTCTATCTTGTTGCTGTGTACAAATGGAACAATGTCTCCATGATTTTACTGCAACCAGTAAGTTGCCAGTGAAATTCCTAGAAAAGTTACCGCGTGTAAAGGTACCTTTAGGCGACTGCAGGGAGAAGCCGCCCCACAGCGGCGCACATGGTGAGTACAGGGCGGCTGCGGTCTCCCTCCGGGCATTCGCAGCTTCACTCAGGTCTGGAGGAGCTGCGTCCAACACGCAGCTCCTCCGGACCGTGAGCACGTACTCTTAGAACGGCCCATCTTGGTGTAGATTTTGACTAATCAACAAAACTTAGTTTAAATTCTCACATTCCAGTTTAAGGCTGCATTCACAAGCAGCATTTTTTATCCATTTTTTGAGGATCCATTTTTGCAGTGGTAGTGCAGTGAAACGGCTTAATTTCTGGGCTTCTCCGGAAAGTCTATGATTTTTCAAAAAATGTCATTTAGACAAATGCAGTGCTGCATTTTTTGGCTCAAAAACGGATCCTCAATAAGAATGAGCATGTCAATTAGCATGGCATCTTTCTGATCCGCTTTTTCCATTGAAACCATTGTTAATGGGCTTAAAAAAACACAACAGTCTAAAACGCATCAAAGACGGAACAAAAACAGATCATCTTTTTTTATGCGTTTTTCTGAAAAGCTAATCAGTTTTTATAGCTGCAAGATGGATTCTCAAAAGCACATCAAAAACGCTGTGTGTGAATGTAGCCTAACTCCTTGTAGTAATGTACATGATGTCCTATAGGTGGCACTGTTTCCGGGACAAACTTACAGTCACAGAGACTCTATAGGGGGTGAGACAATGCACAAATAGAATCTTATCTCCTTACAGATATCGGCAAGAACCTTATTGAAAGCTGCTCACCTGGAAAAGTTGTGTTACACACAACAAGTATGCGCGCCTGGATACAGCTGCTGCAGGATCCACACATCCACGATCGACGTGGGAACAATAGTTGTATTGGGATGAAGGGTCTCAGGATCCGTGCTGCTGAATGAATGAAACCAGAAACTGGAACACTGGTTTCAATGGGTGTTCTTTATTCCTACGCATTTCAGAGCATTACCGTGCTCCTTCCTCAGGGACAAACCAGGTTTGTCCCCGAGGAAGGAGCACGGTAATGCTACAAAACACGTAGGAATAAAGAACACCCGTTGAAACCAGTGTTCCAATTTCTGGTTTCATTCATTCAGCAGCGCAGATCCTGAGACACTTTGTCCCAATACAACTAAGACACAGAGACTGACAGACAGACTAGATAGGGCTTTTATATAGTAGGATAGAGTTAAGCTTGGGTTACACGCTTCAATGGTCGAACGATCTGACCAATGATCCGACTTGACCTAGATCGCTTGAACGTTGTTCAATGATCGCTAGTGAAATGTCACACGTACAGATATCGCTAACGAAGCAGCAATGATTCCACAACAAGGGAACGATACTTGCGGTCATTTGGTCGCCTACGTCCTTCAGTTCTGAATAGGCAAAGTTTTTAATGACACTGGTATGAAGGTGTCACACACACCGATGCTGTAGGTTGGACAGACAATCATCGTCTGGTTTTAGGTCCAGTTTAAAAACCTCCCATCAATGATAAGCTGACTGATCATTGATCGTTTCTACTTGTCACATGCAACGACGTCGTTGCTCCACCCAAAAAGCCGTGACGTACAAACGATATCTTTAACGATATCGTAGCATGTAAAGGGCCCTTAACACTGGTCAGAATTGAAAAATTACTCTGTCAGGAAGGTGAAAACAGGATCAGGAAGGAAGGGGTTAAGATTAGTAATGAGCATGCACTACTATTCTTGGGTGCTCCGCACTTGAAACGAGCAGTTGGACACTTGGATGAGTGCAACTCAAGTAACAATGGCATGGTGGCTTAATGGCTAGCACTGCAGCCTTTGCAGCACTGGCGTCCTGGGCTCAATTCCCACCAAGGACTACATCTGCAAAGGAGTTTGTGTGGGTTTCCTCCAGCACTTGAAAGACATACTGATAGGATTTTTAGATTGTGAGCCTCAATGGGGACAGTGTTGTAAATGTATGTAAAGTGCTATGGAATTAATAGCACTATAGAAATGAATAAATATTACTATTAACCAAGTATAATGGAAGTCAATGGAGGGTTCGAGGAACTGTTGGTTTCGAGTACTGAGCCCCCAAACATGGCAATGCTCACTCATCACTAGTTTAGATACATTCTGCATTTTGTTCCAGTTCACACAATAGCTGATTATTAAGGAGAAAAGCTTATGAAACACATCAATTTCAGTATGATTATTATTTCTTTTAGCATTCAGATCACAATCGAGGGAAGTTCTTAAGCTCTATTAATGGATGTGAAGTCCAATCAGGATACAAAGTCAGCGTTTATGTCATGAATTAGTATTATCAAGTGATATAAAAAGCTTTCTAGCGTTATTGTATTCAATTTCTGTAAAGCAATTTACATATCGGCTAAAAGCTTTGAGTGTAGAACTCTACATATTGCTCTACCGTGCAATTACTCCAGAATACATTAAATTGTGAATACAAATACACAGGACACGTACAGACAGTCCTCCAACATGCAATCTTCCAACACAGACACAATCGTACACACTTATTTTAAACTATATAATTAACTAGATGGTGGCCCGATTCTAAAGAATCGGGTAGTCTAGAATCTATATATAGTTTATTTAGTAATAGGGGAGTGCTGTGAAAGTAATTGTGAGTATACGGTGGCTCAGTGGTTAGCAGTGAGTGCGGTGGCTCAGTGGTAAGCAGTGAGTGGGGTGGCTCAGTGGTCAGCAGTGAGAGCGGTGGCTCAGTGGTCAGCAGTGAGTGCGGTGGCTCAGTGGTCAGCAGTGAGTGCGGTGGGCCAGTGGTTAGCAGTGAGTGCGGTGGGCCAGTGGTCAGCAGTGCGTGCGGTGGCTCAGTGGTCAGCAGTGAGTGTGGTGGCTCAGTGGTCAGCAGTGAGTGCGGTGGCTCAGTGGTCAGCAGTGAGTGCGGTGGCTCAGTGGTCAGCAGTGAGTGCGGTGGCTCAGTGGTCAGCAGTGAGTGCAGCACAGGCTGGAGGGGGGCAGAGGAGGGAGGAGGCAGAGGAGGGAGGAGGCAGAAACTGGAGGGGTTAGAGGAGGGAGGGGTCAGGGGAGAGCGGAGGCAGGGGAGAGCGGAGGCTGGAGGGCAGAGGAGAGCGGAGGCTGGAGGGCAGAGGAGAGCGGAGGCTGGAGGGCAGAGGAGAGCGGAGGCTGGAGGGCAGAGGAGAGCGGAGGCTGGAGGGCAGAGGAGAGCGGAGGCTGGAGGGCAGAGGAGAGCGGAGGCTGGAGGGCAGAGGAGAGCGGAGGCTGGAGGGAAGAGGAGAGCGGAGGCTGGAGGGCAGAGGAGAGCGGACGCTGGAGGGCAGAGGAGAGCGGAGGCTGGAGGGCAGAGGAGAGCAAAGGCAGAGGAGAGCGGAGGCTGGAGAAGAGCGGAGGCTGGAGAAGAGCGGAGGCGGAGGAGAGCGGAGGCGGAGGAGAGCGGAGGCGGAGGAGAGCGGAGGCAGAGGAGAGCGGAGGCAGAGGAGAGCGGAGGCAGAGGAGAGCGGAGGCGGAGGAGAGCGGAGGCAGAGGAGAGCGGAGGCGGAGAAGAGCGGAGGCTGGAGAAGAGCGGAGGCTGGAGAAGAGCGGAGGCTGGAGAAGAGCGGAGGCAGAGGAGAGAGGAGGCAGAGGAGAGCGGAGGCAGAGGAGAGCGGAGGCTGGAGAAGAGCGAAGGCGGAGGCGAGCGGAGGCAGAGGAGAGCGGAGGCTGGAGAAGAGCGGAGGCAGAGGAGAGCGGAGGCAGAGGAGAGCAGAGGCAGAGGAGAGCGGAGGCAGAGGAGAGCGGAGGCAGAGGAGAGCGGAGGCAGAGGAGAGCGGAGGCTGGAGAAGAGCGGAGGCTGGAGAAGAGCGGAGGCTGGAGAAGAGCGGAAGCAGAGGAGAGCGGAGGCAGAGGAGAGCGGAGGCTGGAGAAGAGCGGAGACAGAGGAGAGCGGAGGCAGAGGAGAGCGGAGGCTGGAGAAAAGCGGAGGCAGAGGAGAGCGGAGGCAGAGGAGAGCGGAGGCTGGAGAAGAGCGGAGGCAGAGGAGAGCAGAGGAGAGCGGAGGCTGGAGAAGAGCGGAGGCAGAGGAGAGCGGAGGCTGGAGGAGAGCGGAGGCAGAGGAGAGCGGAGGCTGGAGAAGAGCGGAGGCAGAGGAGAGCGGAGGCTGGAGAAGAGCGGAGGCAGAGTAGAGCGGAGGCTGGAGAAGAGCGGAGGCAGAGGAGAGCGGAGGCTGGAGAAGAGCGGAGGCAGAGGAGAGCGGAGGCTGGAGAAGAGCGGAGGCTGGAGAAGAGCGGAGGCTGGAGAAGAGCGGAGGCAGGGGAGAGCGGAGGCAGGAGGGCAGGGGAGAGCGTAGGCAGGGGAGAGCGTAGGCAGGGGAGAGCGTAGGCAGGGGAGAGCGTAGGCAGGGGAGAGCAGAGGCTGGAGGCCACAGGAGAGCGGAGGCTGGAGGCCACAGGAGAGCGGAGGCTGGAGACCACAGGAGAGCGGAGGCTGGAGGCCACAGGAGAGCGGAGGCTGGAGGCCGCAGGAGAGCGGAGGCTGGAGGCCACAGGAGAGCGGAGGCTGGGGGGCAGAGGAGAGCGGAGGCTGGGGGGCAGAGGAGAGGGGAGACTGGGGGGCACAGGAGAGGGGAGGCTGGAGGCCAGAGGGGAGGCTGGAGGCCAGAGGAGAGCGGAGGCCAGAGGAGAGCGGAGGCCAGAGGAGAGCGGAGGACAGAGGAGAGCGGAGGCTGGAGGCCAGAGGAGAGCGGAGGCCAGAGGAGAGCGGAGGCCAGAGGAGAGCGGAGGCCAGAGGAGAGCGGAGGCCGGAGGCCGGAGGAGAGTGGAGGCTGGAGGGCAGGGGATAGCGGAGGCAGGGGATAGCGGAGGCAGGGGAAAGCGGAGGCAGGGGAGAGCGGAGGCAGGGGAGAGCGGAGGCAGGGGAGAGCGGAGGCAGAGGACAGCGGAGGCAGAGGACAGCGGAGGCAGAGGACAGCGGAGGCTGGAGGCCAGAGGACAGCGGAGGCTGGAGGCCAGAGGACAGCGGAGGCTGGAGGCCAGAGGACAGCGGAGGCTGGAGGCCAGAGGACAGCGGAGGCAGGAGGCCAGAGGACAGCGGAGGCTGGAGGCCAGAGGACAGCGGAGGCTGGAGGCCAGAGGAGAGCGGAGGCTGGGGGGCAGAGGAGAGTGGAGGCTGGAGGCCAGAGGAGAGCGGAGGCTGGGGGGCAGAGGAGAGCGGAGGCTGGAGAAGAGCGGAGGCAGAGGACAGCAGAGGCTGGAGGCCAGAGGAGAGCGGAGGCTGGAGAAGAGCGGAGGCTGGAGAAGAGCGGAGGCTGGAGAAGAGCGGAGGCTGGAGAAGAGCGGAGGCAGAGGAGAGGGGAGGCTGGGGGGGGCACAGGAGAGGGGAGGCTGGGGGGCACACAAAAGGGGAGGCTGGGGGGGCACAGGAGAGGCGAGGCCGGGGGGCACAGGAGAGGGGAGGCTGGGGGGCACAGGAGAGAGGGAGGCTGGGGGGCACAGGAGTGGGGAGGCTGGTGGGGCAGAACACCGGCTGTCGGCGGGGCTGTGTGCGGGGCAGGTGGCGGAATGGTGGTCCCAGATGGAGGAGGAGAGTGGGCGGTGCCGGCGGAGGCCGCACACCGGAGTGTGGGCCGGGCCGGGCCGGTTCCCGGATGTGGGTGGGACTCAGGGTGCATCTAGGCACCCTGCCGCCGGAGCCGATCGGAGGGCGGGGGGTGCTGGCGGGTCTCAGGGCCGCCGCCCCTGCAGCGTCCGCTCGGCCCCGCCGCCCTGCAGCCTACAGTGCCACAGCGTCCGTCTCTCCTGAGGGCGGCGCTGATGTTGGTGGCCCCACCCCCTTCTGTCATGCCGCTCCCCCTGGCTGCCGCCGCTCTGGACTCAGGGCTCACACTGTCCAATGGACGGTGCGGCCCTGGGTGGGAGCACACGGCTCTGTGTGAGGGGGCGGTGGCAGGATAGCGGCGAGCTTTAGCGCCCACTGCGAGCCGCTATGCAGGTTTGACAGCGGCTTGCGGTGAGCGCTACGCGCTCACCGCTCGTGGGTCTGGAACTTCCGTTTCCGGTCTGTGACACAGGGCGCAGGCCATCACAGAAGTTGGCCAGATTCCACAGGAAGTGGCCTTCGGGTTTTATATATAAGATGGAAGAGAAACCCATGATTTATGTTCATCCCTATATGAATGTATCATATCAGATTGCCATAGATAGAAGGGAACCATGTCAAAATCCTCGTATTATTCAAGTAAGATACAGTAATGTATGAAGTGTTAACCATGCCTTCACTATTCGTCAGTGAGAACCTACACAAATAACCCCTGGGGACACGTGTAATTACTGAGGCTTTATAACCTTCTCACCCAAACTGAATACTCAGCTACCGGTTTTAACCAGTTCGGGCCATTTTCCACCCATTCCTGACCAGGTACTTTTTCGGGCTTTATTACATATGTACTTTTGCAGGCCCTAAAAAAAAGTCATGTTCAGATATACCAAAGATGCTTCTCTCTTTTTTACATGGGATTTAATTTTTATATCATTATTAGATTTTTTTTTTATACTGTGAAAAACGTTTGGGAAAAAATCGAAAATATGTGTATTTGTTTATTTTTCGTTTTATTGTTTATGACCACAAAGGACAGCTAAAAAAATTATAACAGAGCATAATTGTATTAATCTTTCAATTTATTTGTATACATTAGACAACATTTTTTTTCATGGGGGTGATACTAGAAACAGCAAAAGACTGGTGGTGTATTTTCTTTGTTTTGTTTTTTTTAGTTTTGGTTTAATTTATTTTCTTGTTTTTTTTTAATTTATTTCCCACACTGTGCTCCCTATAGTGACTTAATGTAATTAGTTTTTTTTCTCCTGTAACTGCAGTTGGTATATTAGCCTCAGTAATGGAGAAAATCAGCCTGCAAAGCAAAGTCAACTGGGTTTCATAGGATCCAGCCAGTACTGTTACCTCTCTACATCCAGCAATCACATGATAACTTTTTCCATAGGAGGCCACTCAGTCAGTGCTTCTTGTGCTTGTGGCACCCCTGCGGGCCGGTCGCCACTAGATGGCGCAGCAGCTGGGATCGGTAAGTCGGTCACCCCAAACACACACCCAACACACTCCGATCCCAAGACTAGGGACTCTATGCCCAGCAACGGCATGGTGGGAGGAGACAAGTGGAGGGTGGGAAAGTCAGGACAGGACCCGGCTAGGGGAGGCAACAAAATAAGACAACACCAAGTTCAGTAAGCCAGTCAGCCAAGGGAAGTGGAGGAGTCCAGTTCAGTCAGAAGGAGAGGCGAGAACACCATCATTCAGGACTGAGAGGACATGGACCTGGCTGCCTGTGCCACTATGTGGCTTGTCCGGATCACGGGCTGCAGACCATGGAGAAGGAGTCCTAGGTGTGCTTGAATTAGCGGGGACACTGATGGGCCGGAGCCAGAACCAGACTGCCAGCTCTGCTGAAGTGGCCAGGACGCTCTAACGCTCCAACCACAAACACCAGCGGGGTGCGGGGTCTTTATGTTCCACGACTCAACCTCTGGCGCAGTGAAAAGAAGGCCGCCGTACTAGGGTTGGAGACCCAGCTGGTTGCCCACTGAAGCCCCGTGGCCACTGGATCATAGCTAGCGTGCGGACAGACTGAAAGGCCCATTAAACAAACACAAAAGGGGGTGATTTTGATGCGCCATCCCGACTGCTTAGACAACATCGGAGACGCCACTGTACTGTCTGTAAACTAATCATCTGCTGAGAAAGCGAGTAAACCAGGTTAAAGCTCAATGCTGTGTGAGACTGTAATTACTGCACCTGGAGAGAGAGACTGATTTAATGAACCGGCAGCAGGACACTGCCTGACTGTACCCATGAACCATACAGCCCCGATGAGCCCTGCACTACAACAGACTATTCGGCTGCCCTGGGGACCCGCTCTTCCTGTAGAGAGCTGAATCATCCACGCTGTTACTCCCATCATCTCCAGAGGTCCCAACCACAGCCATGGCTATACTGGTCACATTCCAGAGGTGGCGTCACGACAAACATTTTTATTTTTGCTTTTATTTTATTTTTCCCCATTTTTCAAATTAACCTTTTAACTGAATGCCCGACGAGGGCATCACGGACTGGGTCACGCCACCCTGACATCTCTTAGCCCAGATGATGACGAGAGGGACCAATTCCAAGTACCCCTCAGTCCCCGCCAAGGGCGAGTCATACTGTACACATATCACTTGTTCAGGGTTGTGTATACAATGATCAGGAAGGCAGAGATGCCAATAATCCATGTCTGCCGTCTCTATTGGATTCCAGCTCTGATTGACAGCTGGCTTTTGTGGAAGCAGATTACTCTGAAGTGACATTTTAGAACATCAGTGAAGAGTAAAGTGCAGATTGTCCAGACATTTATATCTATGGGTGGTCTAGAAGTGGTTAAAGGGGTTTTTTGATTTCAGAAAACTCCTGCACACCAGATGTGCAGTTTGTGTAAAAGAAATAAAGTGAACTTTACTCTCCCTCCCCAGGTCTAGTTTTTGGGTTCTGATGCAGCTCCTGGTGTCTGTTATTGTCTGAATCACCAACATCAAGTTGACATAGCTGCTGCCAATAACTGAACTGGGTGCTTCTGCTTGAGTTGAAGGCAAAAGCTGCTCAGTGCCAATTAACTCAATCTTTAGCTGTAGACCTGTCAATTTGATGTCAGTACTTTAGACAATAACAATTACTGGGAGCAGTTGCTGAGCCTGAGACTCAGTGTTGGACTCAGGAAAGGTGAGTAAAGTACAGCCGGAAGATAAGGTTTTTTCAAAACCAGATTAACTTTTTCAGTTTTCATTTGCCCTCAACATAACTTGCCACAAGCCTGCATATTTAAAGGGAACCTGTCAAGTCCATAAATACATAATACCTGGAGATATATTGTTAATCTGCAGCAAAATAGTACTAAAATATTAATAGACTGACTTACTAGAGCAGCAGCTAGAGAGAAAATGAACTTCTATCCTCCCTGGAGCTGCTTGCTGACACTCATTGGGGTGATGTAAAAAGCGATATAGTCATAATGCACTATACTGTGTTGTAAACACTCCTCTGAACCTTAATTGACAGCCGGCTCTGTAAGGTGTGTGTGCAGTGTGAGCAGTTTCTGTCAAAGTGTTGGGGAGTGATTACAGCTGTATTTTCAGTATCATGAGTTGGGACTGTAACCGCTCTCTGCATCACCTCTTTGACTGGCAGTGATTGGCTGATGGAAGAATGAGTTCATGTTCTCCCTGTAACTGCTGCTTTACTAAGGCAGCCTAACATTATTTTAACGCTATTTACCTGCAGATTAATCCTATATCTGCAGCGAAATAGCATTCTAGGCCATAAAATGTTCCCTTTAAAGAATACCTATTATGGTAAACAGCTGCCTCTCTGTTATTCTTCTTAAGGTAGTGTCACACGTGGCGATGTGGCCGCGACATCGCCGAAAAGTGACGTAACAACGATGTCGCGGGCGATATTGCAAGTGCGTCGCGCTGTGTGACAGCGCGACGCAACTGCAAATTATCGCTGGTCGCAGGTTGACAGGTTTATGAACATGTTCATAAACCTGTCAACCTGTGACCAGCGATTAGGCTGGATCGCGCCGTCTGACACTGTTGGCGGCGCGATCCAGCCTATATCGCAGCGTTCCTGAGCTATCGCTCGCTGGGCTGAGCCCAGCCCAGCGAGCGATGGCTCCGCCCACATCGCCGCCGCATCACCGGCAACGTCGTGCCGTGTGACAGCTGGCCTGCGATGTCGGAAGCGAGCGTGCACCTGCACATCGCTTCCGACATCGCAAGCCAGATCGCCACGTGAGACACCACCTTTAGTGATTTAACAATAAATTGCCAATTGGTAGGCACCATTCCGCTTCAACATCTGGTGGAGGTATTACATAAGCAGCCAACCAGTGGCTGAGAATGGAAAAGTACCCATAGTCTGATTTTTGAGTTTTGATGTTTTCAGTGAAGAAAGGAGCACATCCATCCAGGTAAATACTTAAAAAAAGGTTTTCTTTTGCATTATTTCTTCAATCTATTAAAAACAAACAGCTAATAACAATAAAATGTTAAAAACATATGCGTACTATGTGTTATGAATAAGGGTGATATTCACCAGAACTGAGTAGGTTTTTACTTTCTTGTTTTCATCGTCTGTTTGTTTTGAATGAATTGAAATAAATTGAATAAATCAAGCAAAAGAAAAACCTTTTTTAAAAGATTTATCCGGATGGATATGCTCCTTTTTTCACTGGAAGTATGTTTTCTATTAGACAGACCCTTGAATTATAGACAGAGTGCTATGCTAGAATTATAAAAGTAGATCAAGAAAAAAAATACTCCACAAAACACTTGCCTCTAAAGCAGGCATCCCCAACCTGTACCTCGAGAGACACATGTGGCTGTTGGGCAAGTGATGTGTAGTTCACAACTGTCTTCCAGCTTGGTGCATTAACATCAGGTCTATGAAGAGAAGGTCTCCATATGTAGACTTTTATGAGTAGCCTCACACAGAATAGCAGATCGAAATGGGGGGGGGGGGTAGGTAGGAGTCTCTGGTGCCTCAGTGTAATTTCTGGGTGCCACAACTGTGAGGGGGTGGGACATGGATGTGGCTCGCGATAATCTCTCCGAGCTGAATGTGGCTCGTGACCCTTTTTTAGAGCCTAATGTGTCTTTCAAGATTACAAAGGTTGGGGACCTCTGCTCTAAAGCAATGTCAGATACAGTCATTTCATAGTTAAAATAAAACAATTATAACTTTCGAAATGTGAAAAGGCAAACAAATGAGAAGAAAATTGTTGAGTTCTGAATGGCAGAACTGGCTAAATCCTAAAAGGGTTAAACATTTTTGAAACTTTTAAATTGGTTGTTTTTTTCTTGAAATTCATTCCAGCCTAGTTGCAGATATCCGTATGTTATCATTTTCAACTTCAATCAGTTGATGTTTCCCTTTTCCTCATTTTACTATCCTTTATAAATTAAAATACGTTCAACATATCAGCTGCACTAGGAAGGAAAAATAGATTTAATTCTACCAATGTTCAGGGAGATAAGCGCTTTAAAACTTTAGTTTAATTGTTAAAGTTCTCTGAAATTATCCAATTCGCCGCCTGTTTATTATCAGAACACTCGTAAATTTCTGTGTTAAAAGACTTCATTAGTAATTGCTGAAAATGTTCAATGCCTGGAACGAAGCTAAAAGCGACTCTTAAAGAAATTCTGAAAAGTAATATAAAACAATCTTCAGAAAGTGCAGTTATAGTTTAATAGTCATATCCATTTATCAGAGCTGCGATATTTTCATTTAAATGTACTCTACAATAATATCTCATTTTAGATGAAAAGACTTATTTTCGTTTAGCTAGTAGAAATTCTATCAAAGTCAGAATTTAAGATAAATGCGCTAGTCGAGATATATTGTTTTCATTGAAAGTGCTCAAGAAAGAGAAATTGGCACTATCCTCAAATATGAGCGGCTCGAAGCTTTGAATTCAGCTTGTGGTCATCTCTAGGTCACTCTTTCAGAAAGAGTCTCTTATCCATTCGGATGACTCTCAAAGAGAATATATTTTAGTTCTCAGGGAATCAACATTTATAATGTGTGAAAACATCAACATTTTGCAAATTAAATAAATATTATACAAATAAAATAATGTAAATTTTTGCATTGCCTGGATGATGAAGGTATGATGCCAATAAATGGCCATCATGTTCCTAGACCTGAATCCAACTGAGACTTTCTGGGACATTATTTCTATGTGCATCTGATGTTGTCCAGTAACGCCACACATTGCTTGAGATCTCACTGATGCCCTAATGTAGGTGTGGGAGGAGATTCCCCAGGACACAATCCACCTTCTGATTAGGAGTATGCCCAGTGGTTGTCAGACATATATACACACCCGTAGGGACCATAAACACTACTGAGTCACATTATTAATTACCTTGAAGAAATTTTGGCAAATTGGATCAGCCTGTAATTTCTTTTTTTTTTACTTTGATTTTCAGGATGATTCGAAATTCAGACCTGAATTAGTTGATCATTTTCATTTTGATTGACCATTGATACATCTTTCTGCTCATAAAAAAATTGCACAATATTTATCGGTAAATATTTCAATTTAAGTTTTTATTCATCTAGACCAGTGGGGCACAACTCTCTGCTTGGGGGTCAAAAGCAGCCCAGATGCCATTATGTGCAGGCTTCATATCTCACCATCCACTTCAGCTTTGAGTGTGAGACTATTTTCATTTTCTATACAATCATCTTGGCTATCTCATACATAGATGTGACTTGCAACTATCTATTATATAATTGCCATAGCTGACTTCCGTCGGAGCGGCGCTGCTTCCGGTGGCTTGGTTAGCGAGCTGTTTCTTTTTCCTGGACTCTGTCCGTGGCCGCTACGCGGCCACGGCGACTCCCAAAGCAATGCCCGCAAAGCGGGCATTGCGAGTCGTTGCAGCCTCGCTAAGCAATGCCCACGAAGCGGGCATTGCGAGTCGCTGGCACCCACCACTAACCAAGCCACAGAAGCCCATACTACTGTAGTGTACACCGCTATAGTATACTACAGTCCCATGCCCATAAGCGCCATGGGACTGTAGTATACCATCGCGCTGTACACTACAGCCCCCTGCCGCTCTAAGCCACTACGCGCTGTACACTACAGCCCCCTGCCCCCGCACCCCTACACCCTCTATGCCCCTACCCCCTAAGCCCCGCAGCCTCCTAAGCTCCCCCCTGCCCCCGCACCCCTACACCCTAAGCCCCGACCCGCCGCATAGGAACCCCGCAGCCTCCTAAGCTCCCGCCGCCAAGCCCCCACTACGCGCTGTACACTACAGCCCCCTGCCCCCGCACCCCTACACCCTCTATGCCCCTACCCCCTAAGCCCCGCAGCCTCCTAAGCTCCCCCCTGCCCCCGCACCCCTACACCCTAAGCCCAGACCCGCCGCATAGGAACCCCGCAGCCTCCTAAGCTCCCGCCGCCAAGCCCCCACCTGCCACACCTAAACCCCTACCTCCTAAGTCCGCCGCACCCCTACACCCTAAGCCCCGACCCGCCGCACCTATGCCCCTACCCCGTAAGCCCCGTCGCACCTACCCCTCTACACCGCTATAGTATACTACAGTCCCATGCCCATAAGCGCCATGGGACTGTAGTATACCATCGCGCTGTACACTACAGCCCCCTGCCGCCATAAGCCCATACCGCTATAGTATACTACAGTCCCAGCCCATAAGCGCCATGGGACTGTAGTATACCATCGCCCTGTACACTACAGCCCCCTGCCGCCCTAAGCCCATACGACTGTAGTGTACACCGCTATAGTATACTACAGTCCCATGCCCATAAGCGCCATGGGACTGTAGTATACCATCGCGCTGTACACTACAGCCCCCTGCCGCCCTAAGCCTTTACGCGCTGTACACTACAGCCCCCTGCCCTCGCACCCCTACACCCTAAGCCCCGACCCGCCGCACCTATGACCCTACCCCGTAAGTCCCGCCGCACCTAACCCCCTACCCCCTAAGCCCCGCAGCCTCCTAAGCTCCCGCCACCAAGCCCCCACCCGCCGCACCTAAACCCCTACCCCCTAAGTCCGCCGCACCCTACACCCTAAGCCGCCCTAACCCCTAACCCACTACCCGCCGCCCGAAGCCCCTACCCCCTGCCGCCCTAACCCACTACCCCGCCGCAGCCACTACCCTCTGCCGCAAGCCCCTACCCCCTGCCGCCCTAACCCACTACCCCGCCGCACCCACTACACTCTGCCGCACCTAACCCCTAAACCACTACCCGCCGCCGAAGCCCCTACCCCCTGCCGCCCTAACCCACTACCCCGCCGCAGCCCCTACCCCCTCCCGCCCTAACCCCTAACCCACTACCCCGCCGCCGAAGCCCATACCCCCTGCCGCCCTAATACACTACCCTCTGCCGCAAGCCCCTACCCCCTAAGCCGCACCTAAACCCCTACCCCCGATTCCGCACCTAAACCCCTACCCCACCTGCCCCTAAGTCCCGCGTACCCGCCGCCGAAGCCCCTACCCCCTGCCGCCCTAACCCACTACCCGCCGCAGCCCCTACCCCCTGCCGCCCTAACCCACTACCCCGCCGCCGAAGCCCCTACCCTCTGCCGCCCTAATACACTACCCTCTGCCGCAAGCCCCTACCCCCTAAGCCGCACCTAACCCCCTACCCCCGATTCCGCACCTAAACCCCTACCCCCCCCTGCCCCCTAAGCCCCGCCGCACCTAACCCCCTATCCTCTAAGCCCCGCCGCCTCCTAAGCTCACACCGCTAACACCTAAAGCCCTACACCCGAAGCCCCTGCCGTCCCCTAACCTAACGTCCCCGTCGATCACTTACATGCCTTGAAGTCATCTGATCGTCCGTCCGGCCAGGCGTCCTCTTCCTCCGGCCCCGGGGGTCTTCTCTCTTCTTTCCGCCATCTCCGCCTCTTCGTCCGGCCCCGGGGATCTTCTGTCTTCTTTTCGCAAACTTCCACCTCCGACATCCTCTTCCTTCTCATTAAGATAGAATGGACGAAAAATCCGCCATTCTACCTCAATGAGATCTGAGGCCCTCTTCTGATTGGTCGCTGTATACTGCCCTCAGCCAATCAGAAGAGCCCCTCATTTTTTTATTATTTTTAAATTATTTTTTAATTATTTTTTTTATTATTAAATTTATTTATTTTTTTAAGTCAGACTGAGACGCAGTTCTCATTCAGGTCCGCCTTTTTTTTTTTTTTATTATTATTTTTATTTAATTATTTATTATTTTTTATTTATTTTTTTATTATTTTTTAATTATTTTTAAATTATTTTTTTTATTATTAAATTTATTTATTTTTTTAAGTGAGAGTGAGACACAGTTCTCATTCAGGTCCGCCTTTTTTTTTCCCCATTGACATACATTACCGGTGTGTCGGCGATTTTATGGCCGGCCACCTGGTTCTATTTGTCGGCCCTAAAATCGCGGACACACCGCTAATGCATCTCTATGGGCAGTCAGCCCGATTTCGGATTGGACGCCGACCAATCAGAATTCGAGCTCACTGCCCATAGACATGCATTAGCGGTGTGTCCGCGATTTTAGGGCCGACAAATAGAACCAGGTCGGCGGCCATAAAATCGCCGACACACCGGTAATGTATGTCAATGGGGAAAAAAAAGGCGGACCTGAATGAGAACTGTGTCTCACTCTCACTTAAAAAAATAAATACATTTAATAATAAAAAAAATAATTTAAAAATAATTAAAAAATAATAAAAAAATAAATAAAAAATAATAAATAATTAAATAAAAATAATAATAAAAAAAAAAAAAGGCGGACCTGAATGAGAACTGCATCTCAGTCTGACTTAAAAAAATAAATAAATTAAATAATAAAAAAAATAATTAAAAAATAATTAAAAAATAATAAAAAAATAAATAAAAAATAATAAATAATTCAATAAAAATAATAATAAAAAAATAAATATATGCTAATTATATCAGCCCTTCCAGCGGACCTGAATGAGAACTGGGTCTCAGCCTAAATAATAAATTTAATAATAAAAAAAATAATTAAAAAATAATAAAAAAATAATAAAAAAATAAATAAAAAATAATAAATAATTCAATAAAAATAATAATAAAAAAAATAAATATATGCTAATTATATCAGCCCTTCCAGCGGACCTGAATGAGAACTGGGTCTCAGCCTAAATAATAAATTTAATAATAAAAAAAATAATTAAAAAATAATTAAAAAATAATAAAAAAATAAATAAAAAATAATAAATAATTCAATAAAAATAATAATAAAAAAAATAAATATATGCTAATTATATCAGCCCTTCCAGCGGACCTGAATGAGAACTGGGTCTCAGCCTAAATAATAAATTTAATAATAAAAAAAATAATTAAAAAATAATAAAAAAATAAATAAAAAATAATGCTATTATTAATGCTATTTATGCTAATAATAATGCTATTAATGCTATTAATAATGCTATTAATGCTATTAATGCTAATATTTATCCTATTAATGGTATTATTAATGCTATTAATGCTAATAATAATGCTATTAATGCTATTAATGCTAATAATAATGCTATTAATGCTATTAATAATGTTATTAATGCTATTATTAATGCTAATAATGCTATTATTAATGCTATTAATGCTAATAATAATGCTAATAATGCTATTAATAATGCTATTAATGCTATTAATTATGCTATTAATGCTATTAATGCTAATATTTATCCTATTAATGCTATTAATGCTATTAATAATGCTATTCATGCTAATAATATTGCTATTAATGCTCTTTATGCTAATACTAATGCTATTAATGCTATTTTTTATGCTATTAATTCTATTATTTATGCTATTAATGCTATTAATAATGCTATTAATAATGCTATTAATCCTATTAATGCTATTAATAATGCTATTCATGCTATTAATAATACTATTAATGCTAATAATGCTCATAATAATGCTATTAATGCTATTAATAATGTTATTAATGCTATTATTAATGCTAATAATGCTATTATTAATGCTATTAATGCTAATAATGCTATTAATGCTATTAATAATGCTATTAATGCTATTAATAATGTTATTAATGCTATTATTAATGCTATTAATGCTATTATTAATGCTATTAATGCTATTAATAATGCTATTAATGCTATTAATTATGCTATTAATGCTATTAATGCTAATATTTATCCTATTAATGCTATTAATATTGCTATTAATGCTAATAATAATGCTATTAATGCTATTAATAATGTTATTAATGCTATTATTAATGCTAATAATGCTATTATTAATGCTATTAATGCTAATAATAATGCTATTAATGCTATTAATAATGTTATTAATGCTATTATTAATGCTAATAATGCTATTATTAATGCTATTTATGCTAATAATAATGCTATTAATGCTATTAATAATGCTATTAATGCTATTATTTATGCTATTAATGCTAATATTTATCCTATTAATGGTATTATTAATGCTATTAATGCTAATAATAATGCTATTAATGCTAATATTTATCCTATTAATGCTATTAATGCTATTAATAATGCTATTAATGCTAATATTTATCCTATTAATGCTATTAATGCTATTAATAATGCTATTAATGCTATTAATTATGCTATTAATGCTATTAATCATGCTATTAATGCTATTAATGCTAATATTTATCCTATTAATGCTATTAATATTGCTATTAATGCTAATAATAATGCTATTAATGCTATTAATAATGTTATTAATCCTATTATTAATGCTAATAATGCTATTATTAATGCTATTAATGCTAATAATAATACTATTAATGCTATTAATAATGTTATTAATGCTATTATTAATGCTAATAATGTTATTATTAATGCTATTAATGCTAATAATAATGCTATTAATGCTATTAATAATGTTATTAATGCTATTATTAATGCTAATAATGCTATTATTAATGCTATTAATGCTAATAATAATGCTATTAATGCTATTAATAATGTTATTAATGCTATTATTAATGCTAATAATGCTATTAATAATGCTATTAATGCTAATAATAATGCTATTAATGCTATTAATACTGTTATTAATGCTCATAATACTGCTAATAATGCTATTAATACTGCTATTACTGCTAATAATAATGCTATGGCTTATATTATTGCTATTGATGATGCGATTATTATTTAAAAATGTTTAAAAAAACAATAAACATATTTTAGATACCCGATGCATTTGCATCAGGCTAACAGCTATAACTACTATAATCAAATTAATGCACGTTCTAGAATCCCGGTGCATTTGCATCGGGCTCACAGCTAGTTTAGCATATAATTAGTTATGCAGTTTCTTGTCATATCACTGCATTGTTACTGTCTTGTTCCTGGTGTTTGAAAAATCGTTTTCTTTCTGTATACTATAAATTACTACCTGTTCACACATTCTCTAATAGCTCCAATTTTTATTCGGTTGATTCCCAAGTGAAAGGTCAATGGTTTGAAACGAGGAACAGTCATGAAGCATTCCCAAGAAGAAACAGCATAGTCCAGCTCATCAGTAGTGGTCTCTAGGCCAAGAAAAATGCCAAACTGAATCATATGACTCATGACATTGGAAGACTACAAAAATATGTCTGTGCATCCATTCAACAGGCAAGTGGTGGACATCCAGGCAAACTATTAGAGTCAACAAGTGAGCTCCTCACAAGATCTATCAGTTCTGATGATTTTAACACACCAATGGAGGTAGCTCATATGCATTGCAATAGTGAAATCATAGATGTCCATGCAAGCACCATCAGGAAGGTAGTGGCTGGAAAAAGAAAATGGCGCTTAAAGGGTCTTATCCTGGAGAAAGTGATTAGGATTAAACATTGAATTGCTCAACTGGGAGGGTTGTGAGTCAGTCACCACCACCATAGAAGCATGTAGAAAATGATGGCCGCAGTCCCCAAGGCAGAATAATACTAATAGGAGAAGGAAGGGTTAATAGAGTATACTGACATGGCATAAAAATAGTGGAACATGGATGGTTTGATCGTGATTTATTCAGAATTCAGAATAAATCACGATCAATCCAACTATGTTCCTGTTTTAGTGCCACGGCAACGCAGTCTATTAACCCCTTCTTCTCTTTTATTATCATGAAAGCACCATGTGACATGGGTTACAAAAGTCTGGAATGGTGGTGCTAAAAAAAGTGATGAAGTCTCGACTTTAATATCATCATAAAAAGCGTTGCCTCGAGTGTGCAAAAAAGTACAACATTTGGACAGCAGAAAGTACATAGACTAGGCTTTGATGGGTGCAAATGGGTCTGGCAGAAACAAGAGAAAAAGTGGCTACCAAATCGAGAAATTCAAGGAACTGTCAAGTTCAGTGGAGAAAGCCTGATGATATGAGGTTGTTTCACAGGCAAAGATGTTTAATACTTGACCATGATCAATGGTGGTCTCAATGTTGAGCTTCATATATGCTTCATACACTCGAGTACTATGGATATAAAAAAGAAAACAGAATTTAAGCAGGATAATGATCTGAAGAATATGTCAAGATTGACAAAAAATGGTTCAAAGACAATGAAGAAGTGCTGGATTGACCCCCACAGTCCCCAGACCTCATGCCAATTGAAAACTTAGAGTTAAAGAAAAAGTTGAATATAATGCTGCTCACCATTGTTGGCACTAGAGATGGGCGAGTCCGAAAAGACTCGGAATCGCAAGACCCCAACGAGTCCGAGTCAAGGACTCGGGACTCGTTGCGAGTCCAGCGAGTCCAATGTTAATGAATAGGGACCCGAGTAATAGCGAATAATGACATTTACAACTCGCTGATGTGTCTCTGAAAGTGTGCGAGTCCAAACTCGCTGGTTTTTCTCTTATTTTGAGGCTTGTAGCCGATGATGCGAGGGAAGGGATTCTCCAGCACACACCATGGTTTAAGGAAACAGGAAGCGAGTCGCGCTGACAGGCGCACACACAGAGCGATCCATTCATCAGTGCAATCATGGCAGCAGGACGTGGCATGGTGAACACGCTGCGTCTTATTGCACTTGTGGAGGCTCGTCCATTTCTATGGCTCCCTACAGATCCTGAGTATGGGGATACGACCCTAATTAATACAGCCTGGAGAGAGATCGCCCAAGAGATGTTCCCTGCGTTCCATCGGAGTGACCATGAGGAACAGAGCAATCTAAGTAAGTTAAATGAGTTCACACGTTATATATTGCATTTACTGTATATATACTCGTGTATAAGCCGACCCGTGTATAAGCCGACCCCCCTATTTTTGCCCCGAAAAACTATGAAAACATATTCACCGCCATCCTGGTATACAGCGGCTATCACTGGTAGACAGCCCCCCAGCAGAGTATACACCTCCCCCTGCAGAGTATACAGGCCCCCAGCTGGGTATACATGCCCCCATATTGTGGTATACAGGCAGGGGCGGACTGGCCCAGGTGCCACGGGTCATGCGGCTGCAGGAGCATGAATAATCCGCATGTCCCTGAAGCAGCAGGCGGAAACGGAAGCTCCTGGCCGCGCGATGACGTCATCAGCACGCGGCTGCGTCCGGGAGTGAGCGTCTGTGAGTGGCGTGCGGCTGCGACTGTTAGCGAGCGGCTGTGAGGAGCGCGAGGCTGCGGCTGGGAGCGAGCCATAGGATAATGCGGGAGCTGCGGTGACTGTGAGGCGGCCGCCAGTCATCACCCCCCCCCACCCCCCGTCCTCACCTGTGTCGGGCCAGTGAGGGAGGGTTGCGACCCAAACTGTAGGGTGCCAGTCAGTCCCTGTATACAGGGCCCTCAGTGTGTGTACAGGCCCCCCCAGCAGTGGGTATACAGGGCCCCCAGCAGTGGGTAGACAGTGGCCCAGTGGGTTTACAGGGCCCCCAGCAGTGGGAATACAGGGCCCCCATAGCAGGGTATACAGGACCCTGAATGTGTTATCATGCTCCACCGCATAGTTGCCTATATTTGGATGGGGTCACAACAGTACAATGAGTTTAATGTCTTATCCTCCTGGCTCTTTCGGCCAAGGGGTTGGGTGTATATAAATACCACTAATGACCAGAGTCTGGTGCCCGCACTATTACATTCTCTATGCGTTGACATGTGTCCTGCCTCATTTGTGATTGTGGCCACGTGAGCTCAATGTCTGTAATGCTGTTGATGATGTTCCACACTGTCGTGTCACTGTGCCTTGTATACACATTACACACACAAAATGAATAAAATGTTATTGTTGATTTGTACACATACTTTTGTTGTTTCAAATATTACACATCTCTAAAGCCGGTTTCAAATCATTTCACAGTTGACCATCTTAAAAAACGGTGGAGGAGCTGCCGGGACCAGCATAAGAAGCAGTACCGGCAGTACTCAGAGAGACAACCGGGAGCCGCTCCATTGCTCAACCACTACCACTTTTATGACCGGCTGTCCTTCCTTCACCCGGTGGCCCGTATGCCAAGGTATGTGTCTGCAGCACTGTTGTGTACATTTAGTATTATTTATTAATATATACATTAGGTTCCATTTCGGCTCTGTGGGTAGCAGAGTATACAGGCGGGTCTGTGGGTAGCAGAGTATAAAGACGGGTCTGAGGTAGCAGAGTATACAGGCGGGTCTGAGGTAGCAGAGTATACAGGCGTCTCTGTGGGTAGCAGAGTATACAGGCGGGTCTGAGGTAGCAGAGTATACAGGCGGGTCTGAGGTAGCAGAGTATACAGGCGGGTCTGAGGTAGCAGAGTATACAGGCGGGTCTGAGGTAGCAGAGTATACAGGCGGGTCTGTGGGTAGCAGAGTATACAGGCGGGTCTGAGGTAGCAGAGTATACAGGCGGGTCTGTGGGTAGCAGAGTATACAGGCGGGTCTGAGGTAGCAGAGTATACAGGCGGGTCTGAGGTAGCAGAGTATACAGGCGTCTCTGTGGGTAGCAGAGTATACAGGCGGGTCTGAGGTAGCAGAGTATACAGGCGTCTCTGTGGGTAGCAGAGTATACAGGCGGGTCTGAGGTAGCAGAGTATACAGGCGGGTCTGTGGGTAGCAGAGTATACAGGCGGGTCTGAGGTAGCAGAGTATACAGGCGGGTCTGAGGTAGCAGAGTATACAGGCGTCTCTGTGGGTAGCAGAGTATACAGGCGGGTCTGAGGTAGCAGAGTATACAGGCGGGTCTGTGGGTAGCAGAGTATACAGGCGGGTCTGAGGTAGCAGAGTATACAGGCGTCTCTGTGGGTAGCAGAGTATACAGGCGGGTCTGAGGTAGCAGAGTATACAGGCGGGTCTGTGGGTAGCAGAGTATACAGGCGGGTCTGAGGTAGCCGAGTATAAAGACGGCTCTGTGGGTAGCAGAGTATACAGGCGGGTCTGTGGGTAGCAGAGTATACAGGCGGGTCTGTGGGTAGCAGAGTATACAGGCGGGTCTGTGGGTAGCAGAGTATACAGGCGGGTCTGAGGTAGCAGAGTATACAGGCGGGTCTGAGGTAGCAGAGTATACAGGCGTCTCTGTGGGTAGCAGAGTATACAGGCGGGTCTGTGGGTAGCAGAGTATACAGGCGGGTCTGTGGGTAGCAGAGTATACAGGCGGGTCTGAGGTAGCAGAGTATACAGGCGGGTCTGAGGTAGCAGAGTATAAAGACGGCTCTGTGGGTAGCAGAGTATATAGGTGATGAGAATAGGGTTAATAGATGGTGCTACAGTGTTGGGGCGTGCTAGAGGGAGCAGAGATCCGATTACTGCCATAATTTCTGACCTTATTAAAGATAGCGGCCGCAACTAAATGACATCATGGCAAAGGTAAACATGGGGTGTGGTTAGCTGCAGGAGGTTAGTGAGAGGTGTGGGTTGTTTGGCAGAGGGCGTGGTGTGGGCGTGGTGAGCGCTGCTCCAGCGTCAGATACGCTGCGAGCGCGGAACCGCGGCACATCTCCAGGAGCAGAGGACGTGTCCGGTACGTCCGTAGCCCCGGCCTCCCCGTTGTCCGCACACACAGCCCCGCTGTGACCTCTGCAGTGTCACAGGCCCCGGCGGGCGTCTGTCATCTCCTCCTGACACTGACCTCCTCCTGATTTGATTGTCTGTGTTGTCCCCCCCCCGCTGTCAGCATCAGTGATCTGCTAAGACCTGTGGGTGCACAGACGGGGGAAGTACAAATGCCAGCATGCCGGGGCGGATTGGGCGCTGTGAGGGGCGCAGGTCTTGCTGTGAGCGGAGGGCGCGAGGCCGCTCGAGAAAACGCTATAGCGGCTGTGTGAGTTAAGCGTCTGCGGCTCGCGAAGGCGCATACGCGTCTCCGCTCGCAGTGACGCTAAGGAGTTTGGGATTAGGCTACAGTGCCGGAATTTCAAACTCCCGATTATATAAATAGATTATATATATATATATTGTATACCTTTCAACCCTTCCCTGCTTTATATAGATGATATAAGCTAAAAGTTTTGTGAATTAAGTATGTCAAGTAAAAAGTGAAGTCAGGGGGACTTTTTTTTTTCATGTGAACCATTGGTGTTATTGATCGTCTAGATTAGATGGGATGGGGGGGTGGGTGTTAATCAGGGGGTGAAAAATTATGTATTAGTATGGAATTAGCAAAGAAAGTCACGTATTCCTTTATGTTATGTACAGTTGGTTATTCTTTCATAATAATAACAAATATCTGATTAATAATACACAGATACACAGAGTCTAAAAAGCGTGCAACTTAATGTTTGACCTATGTTTTTGTTTCCAAATGCAATGCATTCACCAAATTTTTTTTTACTTTACCCACAGAGAAGCTTACTACAGAGGGCGTCGTGCTGTGAACCCTCCACCGCCAAACAGAAGGCGGCGTGGAGAACACCCACCACAACCACCACGGCCGGCGCCACCACCACCACCGCCGTCGCCGCCGCCACCACCACCACCACCAGCATCGCCGCCAGCAGCGCCAGGGCCAGCACCACCACCGCCGCCACCAGCGGCCGGGCCAGCACCATCACCGCCGCCACCAGCGGCAGGCCCATCAACACCACCACCGCCGTCCCCGCCACCACCACCACCACCGCCCACCAGCTGCAGGGTCCGCACCACCACCGCCCCCACCAGCGGCAGGGCCAGCACCACCACCGACGCCACCAGCGGCTGGCCCAGCTTATGGTCCCATCCCGGGGTCTGCACAATTAAGTGTGCAACAGAGTAATTCTGACTTTGCCCGCAGTATTATACCATTCATGGATAATATTCCATTTGACAGGCTACTGCGGGCAAGGTCAGCATTACAGATAGTGCTGGAAGCCTGTCAGCCAGGAAACGACCCCGGTGATGTGTTCCAATATTTGGATGGGTGGAAAATAAACTGTAACAGGCTGGGCAGGCCCACAACACGGGACAGCCAAGTCCCACCCCACAGGGCTTTGCCTCACTGCCAGTGGCCAGCGAACAGGGACCTACCACCGTTCCCTACACCTGTTCAGATGATCCACCCTGAAGGGTTCGGCCAGGCCATCCGTGGGGCCCTTGACCTTTTGCAGGACGGACAGCCCACCTACCAGGACCTGTAGGGCTCCATTTATTGTTGTTGATGTAGTTACCTTAATTAAAGGTAGTATTTTTTGGAATGTCCAAACAGTGCTGCCATTTTTTTTTTTTAAACACAGTTTTAAAAAGCAGCTTTGTGTCTGTCTTTTTTTCAAGGAATGAATGTGGAGTTTTTTTTTGGGTTGGGCTTCAAGTCATAATAATTATTATAATTATTTATTTATATAGCGGCCATAGGTTCCATGGCGCTTTACATGAGGAAAAGGTAGAGAAGGACAAGTACAATAAACATAGACAATAAGGTCATACAGGTACAATAGTAGAGGACCCTGTACGCGTGGGCTCACATTCTACGAGGGGTGGGTGGGGATACAATAGGGTGGGGAAGGTGTCGGTCGTGGGGCGTGTAGCGGGGTCTCATGGCAGGTTGTAGGCCTGTCGGAAGAGGTGAGTCTTTATAAGTATCTTTAAAGTTCAGAGGGTAGGCGACTGACTGATGAGGTGGGGCAGGGAGTTCCATAGCATGGCGGATGACCGGGAGAAATCCTGTATGCGGTTGTGGGAAGAGGAGATGAGGGTGGACTGTAGGACAAGTTCTTGGGATGAACGCATGTTGCGTGAGGGATGGTATCGGGAGATCATGTCGGAGATGTATGGTGGGGATAGGTTGTGTAAGGCTTTGAATGTCATGGTCAGTGTTTTAAAGTGAGCTCTCTGTGGGCCGGAGGGGCCAGTGAACGGCTTGGCAGAGGGGGTAGGCAGGGGAGTAGCGTGAGGACAGATGGATTAGCCGGGCAGCAGAGTTTAGTATAGATTGGAGAGTTGCAAGAGAGTTGGCAGGGAGACCTATGCGAAGGAGGTTGCAGTAGTCAAGGCGGGAGATGATGAGGGCATTTATGAGTGTTTCAGCAGTGTCAGGATTGAGGAACGACCGAATTGGTTAAATATTTTTGAGTTGGAGTCACAGGGACTTGGTTAGGGACTACAGGTGGGGCTTGAAGGAGAGGGAGGAGTCAAGGATTACCCCGAGACAGTTGGCGTGGGGGACAGGGGAGAGAGCATCATTAGCAAGTACTTTACGGCCCGCATGGCGCATGAAGTCACCTTGGTTACTAAGTGTCAAATCATGACTCCACATACAACTGTTGCTGACAAACAGTGCCTGTGTTTGGGGGGTTACTTTATGCCTTGCTATGGCAACAAGATTATGAACACACATGTGAGAGGCTGGGACGTCTACATGCTACACATCGCGTCTACGCGTTTTGTATGGAGCGTACAGTGGGACCCTTCAACAGGCTCCAGCAGGATGATAGTCCAAGCACCGCCCACGATGCAGGCATAGGATTGGTGCCTGGAAAAATTATCCCAAGTGGCTGTTTCCCATTTTTGGTATAAATGTAGGCCTAAGGGCCATAAAAAGCTTGTTAGCCAGGGTGTCTCCCAAAGCATGATAAGCTTGTTAGCCTGGGTGGCTCCAAAAATTAGCCCAAGGGGCTGTATCCCATTTTTGGTATAAATGTAGGCCTAAGGGCCATAAAAAGCTTGTTAGCCAGGGTGTCTCCCAAAGCATGATAAGCTTGTTAGCCTGGGTGGCTGCAAAAATTAGCCCAAGGGGCTGTATCCCATTTTTGGTATAAATGTAGGCCTAAGGGCCATAAAAAGCTTGTTAGCCAGGGTGTCTCCCAAAGCATGATAAGCTTGTTAGCCTGGGTGGCTCCAAAAATTAGCCCAAGGGGCTGTATCCCATTTTTGGTATAAATGTAGGCCTAAGGGCCATAAAAAGCTTGTTAGCCAGGGTGTCTCCCAAAGCATGATAAGCTTGTTAGCCTGGGTGGCTCAAAAAATTAGCCCAAGGGGCTGTATCCCATTTTTGGTATAAATGTAGGCCTAAGGGCCATAAAAAGCTTGTTAGCCAGGGTGTCTCCCAAAGCATGATAAGCTTGTTAGCCTGGGTGGCTCAAAAAATTAGCCCAAAGGGCTTAATAAAGTCTATTTATAAATAAAGCAGGGCGCTTGGCCCATTGCATATTATTGCTTGGACTAGGAGCATAGAAGAAGCAAGGCCAACTATGCAGTCCTAGGCTTGGTGCCTCAAAAAATTAGCCCAAAGGGCTTAATAAAGTATTTTTTTACATAAAGCAGGGCGCTTGGCCCATAGCATATTATTGCTTGGACTGGGTGCCGAATCAAATCAACAGAGCTACGGGACTTGTCATTAATTCCTGTCAAAAATGGGCATATTGTTAACAGCGCAATATCCCAATCATATTAATTATGATTAGGTTAATCTAGGATTGTGTACTGTCGTCAGGAGGGCTTAGGAACTGTGATGATATCCAATCCTTGTTGAATTTAATTAGAGTGAGCCTGTCGGCATTTTCTGTGGTGAGGCGGGACCTTCTATCAGTGACTATACCCCCAGCGGCACTGAAAACACGCTCTGATGTCACACTAGCAGCTGGGCATGCCAGCACCTCCAAGGCATACAATGACAGCTCAGTCCAAGTGTGCAGCTTGGAAACCCAGTAATTAAAGGGTACAGAAGGGTCGGTTAGGAAGCTGGTACTGTCACTGAGATACTGCTGCACCATGTTGGACAATTGTTGTCTCCTACTCAAGGTCACCGTAGGCAAATTACGTTCTTGATTGGAAGGTCTGTTGAACATCGCCCAGTTGGCGGACATCTTACCCCCACCTCTTCTTGTCATTGATGGCGTTTGTGTCCCAACCAAAGGCTGCTGTTGGAAAGAGCTGGTTCTTCGATGTATAGCGGATTCAGACGGTGATATTGCCAGCAAAATATCAAGAAGAACCCTCTTTACATGATCCATCGTTAAGCCCCTGGATGAGTGCGACAGCAGCGACTGAAATTTGTCTTTGTACCGTGGGTCCAAAAACGTTGACAACCAGTAGAGGTCGCTGTCATAGATGTGTATGACGCGTGGATCTTTGGAGACACATTGACACATTACTTCAGCCATGTGTGCTAAGCTGCAAAGACTCATCTCCTCGGTTACAACAGAATGAAGATCACTACGCGTCGTGGCCTCTAAATCGGTGTCCGCCTCCTCCTCTTCAGCCCACCCATGCTGTACCGACATAAACGTAGGGTTGGGAGTCCCATCAGGGTTCACATCAGTACCAGAGAAAAATAAATCTTCTTCATCATCACCCTCATCAACATCTTCCTGAACCAATGTAGCCTGCTGATATTGGCTAGGGTGGCTAGGATCAGCGATGTTCAATTCTGGCTCCATAGCCATTCGCTGTGCTCTCAAAGCATCTGTTTTGAGATTCAATAGGGATTCTTGGAGCAGGCAGAGCATGGGGATGGTGAGGCTTATAATCGACTGATCCCCACTGACGAGTTTGGTACAGTATTCGAAGTTATCCAGCAACTCGCAAAGGTCAGCGATCCAGACCCACTCGAAAGTACCGATGTGTGTGGTATGACTTCCAGGTTGACGGGCATGTTGCAGCTGAAATTCCGCTATTGCCTTCTGCTGCTCATTAAACCTTGCCAGCATATGGAAGGTGGAGTTCCATCGCGTAGGCATGTCGCAAATTAGCCTGTGTTTCGGCAAGTTAAATTGGATTTGAAGGGCAGAAAGACTTGCAGCTGCTGTGGACGAATGTCTAAAGTGGGCGCAAATTCGCCTCACCTTATCCAGTAGCTCAGATAACTCTGGGTATATTTTGAGGAATTTCTGAACTACCAGGTTCAGGACATGAGCCATGCAAGGCACATGTACAAGTTTACCGTGCTTTATTGCCGCCACAAGGTTTGCACCATTATCGCTCACAACTAGACCTGGTTGTAGTTCCAGTGGGGCCAGCCACTCATCGGTCTGTTGCTTGAGACCTTTCCACAACTCTGTTGCAGTGTGACGTGTGTCACCTAGGCAGATAAGCTTCAGAAGAGCCTGTTGTCGCCTTGCAGAAGCAGTACTGCAAAGCTCCCAACTCGGACGTGATGGTGCTTGAGGCTCAGCAGTGGACAAGGAAGTGGCAGAAGCAGATTGGGCACTGGACATATATGAGGAGGCAGACACCCGGAATGATGTTGGGCCCGCTATTCGTGGAGTTGGAAGTATGTCAGATGGTACAGTTTTAGAAGTTGGGACACTCTCCACCAGGTTGATCCAGTGAGCCGTTAGTGAAATGTATCTGCCCTGTCCACAACTACTTGTCCACGTGTCCGTAGTTAGGTGGACTTTGGCGGTGACAGCATTTGTTAAAGCACGTTTTAAGTTGTTAACCACGTGCTGGTGTAAGGCGGGAACGGCACTACGTGAGAAAAAGTACCGGCTGGGTACAGAGTATCGTGGTGCTGCCTCAGCCATCAACTCCCGAAAAGACTCTGTACCCACAAGCCTAAACGGCAGCATTTCCACAGCTAACAACTTGGCTATTTTCGCTGTCACTTTTTGGGAATATGGGTGTGTCGGTTGGAACTTCCGCTGTCTTTCATACAGCTGTGGCACAGACAACTGCACGTTTGGACCAGACTGACAAGAGGATTGACTACTGTCATGTCTGTCTGTAAAGCACCTTGGGAGGAGTACGCTTGAGCAGGAGCTGAAGCCTGAACACTTGCTGGTGAAGGATGTATCTGAGGTGGCCTGGAAGTGTTTGGATCAGAAGGCACTGATTTTGAACCCTGATAGGGTGCCCACTGAATTGGGTGCTTAAGAGACATATGCTTGCGCATACTGCTGGTGCTCTGGTTTCCTTTTACCGTGCCTCTGCTAAGCCTTGCCTGGCACATCTTACAGATAACCATATTTGGTAATGTTGGGCTATCCTTAAAAAATTTCCACACACTGGCTGTTCGTCCTTTATTTTTAATTGGAGGAAGAGGAGGATGACTCTGTTCAACACCAACTGTGGACACATTTTGGGCAACTGTGTTTGCAGTTTGTGCAACAGTTGGCACAGTTTGTGCCACAGTTGACGCTATTTGGGCAACTGTTCTCACAGTTTGTGTTCTGGAGACAGTACGCCTTTGTGATTTTGCCAGTGGTACATAGCCACTTTCGTCCTCCTGGCTGCTCTCTTGGCTATGCAATTCAGCAATCCAGGTAGGATCTGTGGTGTCATCATCCACCCCTTCCAGTTCAAAGGATTCTGGATAAACTGACTGAGCAGGCTGGCCAGATGAGATGTGTGTCTCATCATCCTCATCATCATCCACCTCCTGAGATACTGTTTGCATTTCGTGAAAGTGTCTTTCCTCAGGACGCGCTACTTCCAAACTTTGGCCATGAGTAGACATTTCGTCTACTTCAAGTATCTCGTCAGGCAGTGACAAAGAAACCCCTTGATAAGAACCGAATAAGTCATCCGAGTGACCAAGGTCCATATTCAAATTTTCCTCTGGCTGCCGATGGGTTGAGGCAATATGACGACTTTGAGGATTGGATGGCGCTGCATTGTCTGTAGCGACACTAGAATGTCTTGCCACGGATGATTGCGTACTGCAAGAACCAGTGGTCGAGGGCGTCTGAGCCATCCAAGATGTTATCTTGTCATGCTCATCCGGCCTCAACACACGTTTTCTTTGAGTACTGGGATTTCTAGGTAGAAAAAAGGACGTTCTATCAATCCTAGGCTGTGTACTTGTACCAGTGCCTTCTTGGGCAAGACTGCTGCGGCCACGAGCTCGTCCCTGTCCCTTTGCAACATCCTTTTTGGTAATTGTTTTTTTTTGAGACATTGTAGATGAATGCACAGTCACCAAGTTGGAGTTAGGTGTTGCTGTATGCGTCACTTGCTGGCGGGGTAAGTGTGCGCGCGCACACTTGGCAGTGAAGCCGCACACTACACTCCCTAAAAAAATTAGTTTCAAGTGCGCACAGCCACCGAGATGTGGTTAGGTTAGCTGAATGCGTCACTTGCTGGCGGGGTAAGTGTGCGCTCTCACACTTGGCAGTGAAGCCGCACACTACACTCCCTAAAAAAATTAGTTTCAAGTGCGCACAGCCACCGAGATGTGGTTAGGTTAGCTGAATGCGTCACTTGCTGGCGGGGTAAGTGTGCGCTGTCACACTTGGCAGTGAAGCCGCACACTACACTCCCTAAAAAAATTAGTTTCAAGTGCGCACAGCCACCGAGATGTGGTTAGGTTAGCTGAATGCGTCACTTGCTGGCGGGGTAAGTGTGCGCTCTCACACTTGGCAGTGAAACCGCACACTACACTCCCTAAAAAAATTGGTTTGAAGTGCGCACAGCCACCGAGATGTGGTTAGGTTAGCTGAATGCGTCACTTGCTGGCGGGGTAAGTGTGCGCTCTCACACTTGGCAGTGAAACCGCACACTACACTCCCTAAAAAAATTGGTTTGAAGTGCGCACAGCCACCGAGATGTGGTTAGGTTAGCTGAATGCGTCACTTGCTGGCGGGGTAAGTGTGCGCTCTCACACTTGGCAGTGAAACCGCACACTACACTCCCTAAAAAAATTGGTTTGAAGTGCGCACAGCCACCGAGATGTGGTTAGGTTAGCTGAATGCGTCACTTGCTGGCGGGGTAAGTGTGCGCTCTCACACTTGGCAGTGAAGCCGCACACTACACTCCCTAAAAAAATTAGTTTCAAGTGCGCACAGCCACCGAGATGTGGTTAGGTTAGCTGAATGCGTCACTTGCTGGCGGGGTAAGTGTGCGCTCTCACACTTGGCAGTGAAACCGCACACTACACTCCCTAAAAAAATTGGTTTGAAGTGCGCACAGCCACCGAGATGTGGTTAGGTTAGCTGAATGCGTCACTTGCTGGCGGGGTAAGTGTGCGCTCTCACACTTGGCAGTGAAACCGCACACTACACTCCCTAAAAAAATTGGTTTGAAGTGCGCACAGCCACCGAGATGTGGTTAGGTTAGCTGAATGCGTCACTTGCTGGCGGGGTAAGTGTGCGCTCTCACACTTGGCAGTGAAACCGCACACTACACTCCCTAAAAAAATTGGTTTGAAGTGCGCACAGCCACCGAGATGTGGTTAGGTTAGCTGAATGCGTCACTTGCTGGCGGGGTAAGTGTGCGCTCTCACACTTGGCAGTGAAGCCGCACACTACACTCCCTAAAAAAATTAGTTTCAAGTGCGCACAGCCACCGAGATGTGGTTAGGTTAGCTGAATGCGTCACTTGCTGGCGGGGTAAGTGTGCGCTGTCACACTTGGCAGTGAAGCCGCACACTACACTCCCTAAAAAAATTAGTTTCAAGTGCGCACAGCCACCGAGATGTGGTTAGGTTAGCTGAATGCGTCACTTGCTGGCGGGGTAAGTGTGCGCTCTCACACTTGGCAGTGAAACCGCACACTACACTCCCTAAAAAAATTGGTTTGAAGTGCGCACAGCCACCGAGATGTGGTTAGGTTAGCTGAATGCGTCACTTGCTGGCGGGGTAAGTGTGCGCTCTCACACTTGGCAGTGAAACCGCACACTACACTCCCTAAAAAAATTGGTTTGAAGTGCGCACAGCCACCGAGATGTGGTTAGGTTAGCTGAATGCGTCACTTGCTGGCGGGGTAAGTGTGCGCTCTCACACTTGGCAGTGAAACCGCACACTACACTCCCTAAAAAAATTGGTTTGAAGTGCGCACAGCCACCGAGATGTGGTTAGGTTAGCTGAATGCGTCACTTGCTGGCGGGGTAAGTGTGCGCTCTCACACTTGGCAGTGAAACCGCACACTACACTCCCTAAAAAAATTGGTTTGAAGTGCGCACAGCCACCGAGATGTGGTTAGGTTAGCTGAATGCGTCACTTGCTGGCGGGGTAAGTGTGCGCACTCACACTTGGCAGTGAAGCCGCACACTACACTCCCTAAGGTGGAGTACGTGCTAGCAGCAACGCACTGGTCTGCCACAGAAAAAATAACGCTCTATGACTTATTAGGAACAAAAATCGATCTGGTGCAAAAACAAAAATGAAACAGCACCTCAGCTAAGCCTCTGACTGCAGCTGTTAGCAAAGCTGAGTGAGTAAGCTAAGCTATGAGGTCCGTCCTGTGTGCACTCTAAGGCTTCTCCTTCCTTCCCTCCCTGCCTGCCTGCCTACACAGCACTACTCCGTCCTCCTCCTAGCTCTCAGAAGAGCTTTTTGGGTTAATAAAAGGAATCTTCCCTACACTGACAATCCCTGATCTGCTCCAGCATATATCTCTCTCTCCCTATACTAGGTCAGATCGTCTCAGGAATGTGCCCAAAAATGGCGGGGACAAGCCTTATATACTGCCTTGCCTGTCATAGATGACATAGGCATGACGCTGGACAGCAGCCAATCATAGTCCTGACACAACCAACTTTGCTATGCCATTACTGACTATGATTGGCTATCTTCACAAGTTTTCTGACCTAACACGCACGCTGTGCTGACTCGGAACATAACAGATTCTGTATTCCACAGTCCGAATCCCGAATACAGTATACAGGACTCGGATTCGTAGACTCGTAGGACTCGGAATCGTAGACTCGCTCAGACTCGCTGCTGACAGCGGGTATCTGTGACGAGTCAAGCTTATTGCCATTGAATTCCATTGGACTCGTCACTGTGCGAGTCCAAGCTGGGAGATTCGCCGAGTAACGAGTCCTGCGAGTACCTTCAGAATCGCCGAGTCCCGAGTCCTAGCGAGTAGACTCGCCCATCCCTAGTTGGCACCCTTCATTCTTTTCATACACTGTACAATATCTTCAAAAATTAATAGAAATGTACTAAAGTTATATCCTCAGGATCTTTTAATTAGTGTTCCAAAGAAATACAACAATAAAAGATGGTATGTCAACTTGTGTGTTGCAATTTCAAAGAAGAAACAATAAACAGCATGTGCAGAAATAAAGGCCCCCCTAATTAATGCTTGGTTAAACACCCTTTAACATTGATGACAGCGTCCAAACGTTCCTCCTAGCTATCTATAGGCTTCTTGCACTTCTCAGCAGGTATTTTCTCTCACTCTTTCTTTGCAGTTTATTCAAGCTCTTGAATGTTTGCAGGGTTCTTTTTTCCAATGGCAGATTTCTGCTTACCCCAAAGATTTTCAATGGGGTTGAGGTCAGGACTCTTTTCTGGCCATTTTAAAAAAGCCAATTTTTTTCTTTTTCAACCATTCTTGTGTACTTTTGGATGTGTGTGTTGGGACATTGTCTTGCTAGAGGACCCAGGATCTTCGACTTCAATCATGTTTTCTTACACTGGGTAGGACATTTTGCTCTAAATCTCTTGATAATTCTCTGATTTCATGATTTCTGTGATACAGTCAAGGCATCCAATATGAGATTCAGCAAACCCCACAGCATTATGGATCCACCGCCTTGCTTAACTGTTGGTATGGTGTTCTTTTCCTTATAAGCTTCATTGTACCATCAGTAAACAAACTGTTGCTTTGCATTGCCAAAAGGTCTATTTTTGTTTCATCTATCCACAGAAAATTTTTCCCAGAAGGATTGTAATTTGTCAAGGTGCTCTATGGCAATGATCAGTCATTCCATTTTATGTCTTTTCTTCAGTAATGGTTTCTTACTTGGCCTTTGATCATAAAGCTTTGCTTGGTTTAGTGTGCGTGTATGCTACTTGTTGAAACCATGACTCCAGACTATTTCAGATTGGCCTTCAGGCCTTTGGATGTTTGACTTGGTGTTTTTTCCACCATTCACACCAACCTTTAAAGACAATATGAAGAAATGGTTTTCAGCATCCAAACTAATTAAAAAAAATTCCAATTTTATTTAAATATTTAAAAAGTCATAGAACAAAATATGCATTGAGCATTACAACATAAGTCCAGAATAGGGATGGGCGAGTCTACTCGCTAGGACTCGTTACTCGGCGAGTAGTAAGGGACTCGCAGGACTCGGTACTCTGCGAGTTTCCCAGCGATTACTCGCACAGTAACGAGTCCAATGCAAGTCAATGGCAATCCTAGTTTTGTCAGAGTTTACTTTTTCTCACTCGCTAGACTCGCTATATCACATCGCTATGTAGCTTGAATCTCCCCAAATCATTTAAACAACCGCACCGCTTCACGGATAACCGCTGTCAGCAGCGAGTCTGAGCGAGTCTGAGTGAGTCTACGAATCCGAGTCCTGTATACTGTATTCGGGACTCGCGAATACAGAATCTGTTATGTTCCGACAAAGCTTCCGAGACAGCCTAGCGTGTTTGGTCAGAAAACTTATGAAGATGGACAAGCATGTTAGCCAATCATATTCAGTAATGCCACAGCCATGTAGGTTGTGGCAGGACTATGATTGGCTTCTGTGAAAGAAAGAATGCGCATATAGGGTCTTATCTCAATTAAACACTTTCACTTGTCGATGTGGAATTGCTCACCTTTAGCAGTTGTGAAACCCACAACTGGTAGAATAGCGTACAGGCAGCTGCTGCAGGGACCGCACTCTCAACGGTGACCGTAATCGTGATGTAGATTCTTGGACAAAGTGCCTCCTCCCGAGCTCCTTCCTCAGGATGTTCCCTGAGGAAGGAGCTCGGGAGGAGGCTCCGAAACGCGTCGGAAAATAAAGGCTGTAGCTGTACCAGACATTCCTTTGTCTGTGTTTCTTTGGTCTCGGAGCAGCAGCGCGGACACCGAAGCACTTTGTCCAAGAATCTACATTATGATTGGCTTCTGTCCATCGTGATGCTTATGTCATGTATGAGAGGCGAGGCTGTATATAAGCCTTGCCATCGCCATTTTTTCCACATTCCTGTGAGATCTGACCTAGAGCAGGGTGAGGTAGATGCTGGAGCAGATCATAGGGAGTGTCAGTCAGTGTAGGGAAACTTAAAAATTCCTTATATTTAACCCAAACAGCTCTTGTGAGAGCTACCAGGAGGACAGAGGAGTACTGTGTAGAGGACTGTAGGCAGGCAGGCAGGGAGGTGCAGTCTTACAGTGCTCACAGGAGCGACCTCATAGCTGAGCTTACTCAATCAGCTGTCCTAATAGCTGAAGTCAGAGGCTTAGCTGAGGTACTATTTCTTATTTTTTTGCACCTGATAGATTTTGGGTCATAATAACCCCTTCAGCTTTATTTTCTCTGTGGCAGACCAGTGCGTTGCTGCTCTCCTACAGCTCTCCTAAATCAATTGTGATTTACCGCAGACAAGTCAAAATGTGTTCCATACTAATTTAATGTACAGGGTGCCAATATCAGTGTCACCACAAGCTTTAGGTTTTTTACTATTTTTCCCTCCCATTGTTCTTTGTTTTAAATAGTTTTCTATCATTTGCTCTTTTGTATTTAACATGAGTCTCTATACAAAAAATCTGTTTCAATTGATTCATTTTTTCTGGAGATATTCTATATTATGTATTTAAACTTCATGGGTGCCAATAATGATGAGCAAGACTGTACCTCTTAACCCTAGAATACATATTGTGGGCCTTTTAGGCCCCGGTGCTTACTTTTTTGCTATTATCTACAAAATTATTTTAGTTAGAATTTTGAAACTCTAGGTATTCCTCAAGTCCGTCGTTGTGGGTAATATCTAGCTGTTTATATAATTTTTTGATAGGCATTTTGGTGTAACAATGCTTCTTTGGGGAAAACCACATCTGTATGGAACGGGGGCCTTTTAGGCCCCTGATATTTTTATCATGTACTCAGTAGTGATGGGCGAATCCTAAATTACTCGGAATTGCTTGACTCTAGCGAGTCCGAGCCCGGGACTCGCTACTCGTTGCGAGTCTAGCGAGTCCAATGTTAATGAATGGGGAAGCGAGTAATAGCGAGTAGTGTGCGATTTACAAATCGCAGATGTGTCTCGGAAGCTTCAGCCTGAAGCAATCCAAGTTTGTCAGAGTCTCTGCCATTGATTTGCATTGGACTCGTTTACTTTGCAAGTAATCGCTGGGAAACTCGCACAGATAAGAGTCCTGTCTGCCCTGTGTGCTGGCTGCCGCAGCTCCAGGGTCCTAGAGCCCGCCTGCTGCCTGATGTAGCAGTGCTGAGATTGTTCTCAGTCTGCTCATTGCCTGTGCATAGACATCTATATCTATGCACAGGGGATGTAGCAGAGAGGACATAGCGTTTTGGACTGCGTCGGACGGAAGAGGATTTTTTTTATTAAAGATGGAGTCCCTAATGGCTTTTTTTTTTATTTCTAATAAAAAATTTTCTCTGTGTTGTGTTTTTTTTAAAACAATTTAATAGAAATTCATGGCGGTCATGTCTAATATTGGCGTGACCGCCATAAATTTCGGGCTTAGGGCCGACTGATAATACAAAGCTGGCCGTAACCTCTTTATTACCCAGCGTGCCACCGCCACCAGGGCCCTGGAAGAGCGGGGTTCAGCGCCAGAGGATGGCGCTTCAATGAACTTGCCATCTTCTGGGGCGGCTGCGGGCTGCAATTTGCAGCGGGGGGTGCCCAGAAAGCTTGGGCATCCCTGCGCTGCGGATTCCAGCCCCCAGCTGCTTAGCTGTACCTGGCTAGACATAGAAATTGCGCGGAGCCCACGCATTTTTTTTTTATTATTTCATAAAATTCATGAAATAATAAAAAAAAAGGGCTCCCCTATAGTCTTGTGTCTGGCCAGGTACAAATAGGCACCTGGTGGTTTAGGGGCAGCCCGTCGCTGCCTGCTGGATCCGGCTGGTTCCAGAAATACGGCGAAGCCCATGTAATTTTTTTTCTGAAAAATCAATAAAACAATCCTAAAAAAGGGACTGCATCTTTATTAACCCCTCGCCCATGGTCCAGGGGTTAATAAAGATGCAGTCCCTTTTATTTACATTGTTTTATGGATTTGTCAGAAAAAAATTTCACGTGGGCTTCGCCGTATTTCTGGAACCAGCCGAATCCAGCAGGCAGCGACGGGCTGCCCCCAACCCCCAGGTTCCTATTTGTACCTGGCCAGATACAAGAATATAGGGGAGCCCTTTTTTTTATTATTTCATGAAATAATAAAAAAAAATGCGTGGGGCTCCGCGCAATTTCTATGTCTAGCCAGGTACAGCTAAGCAGCTGGGGGCTGGAATCCGCAGCGCAGGGATGCCCAAGCTTTCTGGGCACCCCCCGCTGCAAATTGCAGCCCGCAGCCGCCCCAGAAGATGACGCGTTCATTGAAGCGCAATCCTCTGGCGCTGAACCCCGCTCTTCCAGCGGCCCTGGTGGCGGTGGCACGCTGGGTAATAAAGAGGTTAGGGCCAGCTTTATATTATCAGCTGGCCCTAAGCCCGAAATTTATGGCGGTCACGCCAATATTAGACATGACCGCCATGAATTTCTATTAAATTGTTTTAAAAAAAACACAACACAGAGAAAATGTTTTATTAGAAATAAAAAAAAAAGCCATTAGGGACTCCATCTTTAATTAAAAAAATCCTCTTCCATCCGACGCAGTCCAAAACGCGATGTCCTCTCTGCTACATCCCCTGTGCATAGATATAGATGTCTATGCACAGGGAATGAGCAGACTGAGAACAATCTCAGCACTGCTACATCATCTCTATGAGCAGGCGGACTCTAGGACCCTGGAGCTGGCAGCCTGCACAGAGAAGACAGCTGGACTCGGCTCGCAATGTAACAGCAGTTACTCTGCGAGTTTCCCTGCTATCACTGGCACAGTAGCCGAGTCTAATGCAAGACAATAGCAATCCTAGTTTTGTCAGCGTTTGCCATTGATTTGCATTGGACTCGTGCGAGTAAACGCTGGGAAACTCGCAGAGTACCGAGTCCTGCAAGTCCCTTACTACTCGCCGAGTAACGAGTCCTAGCGAGTAGATTCGCCCATCCCTAGTACTCAGCATTGTTTTTGTCTCAAGTTACTTTATTTGCAGTCAGGGTTGCTGGTGGAGGGGCCAAGGGCCATTCCATGTGAGGATCTTATGTGATTTTGTGAGGGAGTGATAAGGCCATGACATCATTGCAGGTCCTTCTGAACACAGTAATGAGCTATCTAGAGAGTACTGAGGACAGTATACATTGTGAGTTAATTGCTGAAGGACCTGTGATGATATGATGTTGGGAGGAAGTCTGACTCATTTCCAGTATCTTTGTTTCTATAAGAAGCTTGGAAAGGGTAGAGCTTGTGACCACCTAAATCCAGAAAATTGTACACCACCTTAAAGAAAGTATAAAAGGTAAGAGCTGCTGAGGGTGAGGGGAGAAAGGGGCAATTAACCCTTAGGCTGATTTCACATTACAATTTTTTTCCTGTCTGTGGGATCCTACTTTTTGTAGGATCCCACGGACAGGAACGGACACCACAGGGGGTGACCTATTCTGTGTCCGGGATCGTGATTATCACCGATCCGGACATAGAAAGTGCTGTGCAGAGTAATTTCACTTCCGCAATGTATATATACATTGTACTGTACATCTAGAGATGCTGACGGCGGTGGGTCGCTGGACAGGTGAGGATCGATTTTTTTTATTTTTAACACTTGATTTTACTTAAATTTCAATTCTGCAATGTATCTATACATTGCGGAAGTGAAATTAGCTGGAGAGGAGCAGTTTTAGTGTACTGAGCATGCTCAGTACACTACAATCGGGTCCGAGAAAGCATCCGTTGTTTTCCCGAACTGTGCTCCATAGGCCCCCATGTTATGGGCCACAGATCATGTCGTATCTGATTCGGTCCGATTTGATCTGCTGTGCCCAAAATCGGAGCAGTCTCCGATTTTGGGTACAGGAAAAAATCGGACCAAAACGGATCTGACAAAAATCGGATGCCACTAAGGGCAAATCCGATCCGATCTGTGCCCATAGGCTAACATGGGGGCCAAATCGGATCCGTGGATGTCCGTTTTACAACGGACAGCCACAGATCCCAAAAAATCGTAATGTGAAAGCACCCTTACAGTGTGTCACACACAAGCAATGACTGGACAACCCTGATTGTGTTCATTGTTTTTTCTTTTAGTGTGCTAACATCTAGTTAGCAATGGCACAGTCTTTCTCCAAGCATCTGACTGACCAAAAGACTGAAGCAAATATGTTTCAAAGTGATGATGGAAGTGAACTATCTTTGCCAGATGAAGAGTACCTGCCACCAGCTAAACAAACATTCTCATCCAGTGATTCTCCTGATGATGAAGGAGAGGATCCAGTTGATCCTGAAGAAGTGATAAGTAGAACATCCAAAACAAATGTTTTTTGGGACAGTAATCCTTCATTAATCAGATGTACACCAATACATAATATTGTGAGACATGCTCAAGGAGCTGTGTGAAGTCCCAGGTACTTTTGCCCTAAAGACGTATTGTGCACTTTTTTTTTTCTGACAATATTGTAGAAGAGGTCCTTTTATGTTCAAACCTACAAGAAAGACGTATAGCTTCTGCAAAAAATAACTCGTGGAAAAATATCTCAAAAGAGGAACTTTATGCATATATTGGACTTTTACTGCTGGCAGGGAGTCCAAAATCGTATAATGGGGGCGTGGCATGCCGATGAGGGAGTGAGCCGTGCTACACCTCTACTCCACTCCACAAGATCCCCAAAGCCGCCCATTACACTTTATTCTGCAGCCTTTTCTTTATGGGCAAAACTAGAAGATGTACTGAAGGTCCCGAAGCAGAAGATCCCGGTGTACAGGCCAGCCTAGATCGCTTCCTCAGCTCCAACCCGGCGCCCAGAACCAGCTCTCCTACGTGGTGTCGGCGGTTCAGCAGGTGGGAGCGGCAGCGCGGGAGAAGAGAGAAAGAGGAGGCCACCGCGAGGTGCAGAGAGGAGACCGTAGGGAGGAGATGGCTTCTGGCTCTGACATGGAGGACTTCAGTACTTCTGAGCAAAGTAAACATTGGAAAAACCTGCCTGCAAAGGGAGACTTGGAGAGGCTTGCCTGCCATTTAGAGAGGTCATATAGGAGAAAAATACAAGCCCTTAAAATGAGTTTACCACAAGGGTGGAGGAGGTAGAGAAGGCCCATGAAAAGATCCTGGATGAAATCCAGGCCCATAAAGACCTACTCGATTCCCATACATCTACCATTGAAGACCTTCTATATGGGCAGGAAGACATAGAAAACAGTAATAAGCGAAACAATATTCTCATCAGAGGGCTCCCAGTATCTGTGAAGCATCTAGATCTAGAAAAAGCGGTCCAGCAACTATTTAAACAAATCCTGGGGGAAGATTACAATTCTCTAATTGAGCCCATAGGGCGTTATCCCCAAGACCAGCTGCAGATGCCAGACCTCGTGACATTATATGCAGAATCAATTTCTTCAACATTAAAGATGCAATAATGCCTGCGGTGCGACGTCTGGGGCAAATCTCCTTCATGGGCACAACAATACTACTAATGCTCAACCTGTCCAGATGCACTCTGCAGCAGAGGAGGGGCCTGAGACCCCTGATGGCCCTTCTTAAAGACAGGGACATTACATATAGATGGGGTTTCCCCTTCCAACTCATTGCTCACAAACATGGGAATATGGCTTCTTTCCGCCGTCTGGGAGACCTTTCTAATTTCCTCTGGATTTTTGATCTCCCCTCCATTGAACTGTCAGATTGGCCCAGGATCCCCAGTTTACTACCTCCCCCTTCAAGTTGGCAAGGTGTTAGACGCGAGAAGAATCTTTGCCATATGATGACTCAAACTATAGTGCTCCACAGCCTTTAAACCTTTCTGGTAAGTTCAAGTGTTATGAGACTCTGCAACCCCTGGACATACTTCTCCAGTAGCTCTCTGATAAGCAACGTTGCATGCCTGTGACATGCACCCCTCTGTTTACCCTCCCCTTCCCTCTTTCCCTTCTCCCCATCCCCTCCTTTTCCCCTTCCTTTTTCCCCTTTTAAGTAACTTCAAATTCTTAATTGTCAAGTTGCTGCCGAGGAGATGTAGCAGCGGAGCAGCTACCCTTAGGGCCGCTTTACACACACCAACTTCTGTGACCAACTTCTGAACAGATCACTGGTGGCAGTGAAATCATGGACACATTGTTACATTTTGTTGCTGTGTACAAATGTAACAATTAGTGATGAGCGAGTACTAAAATGCTCGGGTGCTCGAAGCTCGGGCCGAGCATCCTGAGATACTCGTGTACTCGGCCCGAGTACCGAGCCCAATGTTATCCTATGGGAGACCCGAGTATTTTTATTAAATGACTGCCGGCAGCATGTAGAAACCCTAAAAATGTCACAAAAGTCTCAGAAGAGTGCTCAAATGACATGGCAACACCATGGGGAAGACCCCTGGAAGCATTTCTCACTCAAAAGTCACAGCTGTGAACAATGTTGTCCGAGTTTCACGCCAATTTTACGGAGTCACCAGAAAACCTTCCAAAATGACACCAAAATGAATATTCAGGGTGGAAATGTAAGGGTATGTGCACATCAGTCGTTTTGTGGGCTGTTTTTGAGCGCTTTCCGTCGGCGGTTTCCGCTGAGTTTTATGTTAATTTATGTTAATCCTAGCCACCGGTTGGCTTAACATGCTAGTCAATGGAGTTTAGAAAACGCTGTGTACATTAGAACGTTTTTTTTTGTCTCCTTTCCAGTTTCTTCACCGGTTTTCCACCGGTTTTCAAAGATAGAGCAAGTGACTTCTTTTGAGCGTTTTTCCAGCGGATCTAGCTTACAAGTGCACCAAAAACCAGTCTGGAAAACGCTAAGAAAAACCGCCAGAAAACCGCCGAGAAAACGCTGTATAAACGCTAAAAAAACGATCGCAAAACGTTAGCAAAACGAGGGACACTGCTGAGCTCAGAAAACTCAGTTTCTGCCTTTCTCCACCGCTTTCCGGACGGTCTGCAAAGATGCAGAAACGTCAGATGTGCACATACCCTTAAGGGCACATACCCAATAGTGAGATACAGCTGGTGTATGTTACTTTTTGTGATTACATGAAAGATTTTACGTGAAAACATTGTGCGGCACTCCGATGTCCCTGAGAAGAGACGTACATGAAGGCCCCTTGACATAATGTGCCCATTTTGAGGAACTGGGTCTATTGTAGTATTTTCCTTTGCCAGGGCAGTCCAAAATTGGGAGGTTCACCAATGCCCCTGGATAGAGACGTGCATGAGGGCCTGTAAACCTGAAGTGCCCATTGTAAGGAAGTGGGTGTATTGTAGTATAGCCCTTTGACAGGGCAGCCAAAAATTGGGAGGCTCCATATTGTCCCTGGATAGAGACATGCATAAGGGCCTGTAAACCTGCAGTGGGTGTATTGTAGCATAGCCCTTTGGCCAGGGCAGCCAAAAATTGGGAGGCTCCACATTGTCCCTGGATAGAGACGTGCAGGAGGGCCTGTAAACCTGAAGTGGGTGTATTGTAGTATAGCCCTTTGGCCAGGGCAGCCAAAAATTGGGAGGCTCCACATTGTCCCTGGATAGAGACGTGCAGGAGGGCCTGTAAACCTGAAGTGGGTGTATTGTAGTATAGCCCTTTGGCAGGGCAGCCAAAAATTGGGAGGCTCCACATTGTCCCTGGATAGAGACGTGCAGGAGGGCCTGTAAACCTGAAGTGGGTGCATTGTAGTATAGCCCTTTGGCCAGGGCAGCCAAAAATTGGGAGGCTCCACATTGTCCCTGGATAGAGACGTGCATGAGGGCCTCAAAACATTTTTCCCATTGAAAAGGAGCGGGTATCCTGTCGTTGTAATGCCCATTCAAAAAGAATGGGCATAAAAATTTACCACTAGGGGTATACCTGAAACAACAGCCTAACTAATGTAACGGTCATCATGGTGGCACATGAGGAGAAGGAGGAGCAGTCCAGCGATTAGCCAAGGAAGAGGAAGACGACGTGGTGGATGATCCAGTTGCTGACCCAACCTGGCAGGAGGATATGCAGAGCGAGGACAGCAGTGCACAGGGGGAGGGAGGCGTAGCATCCCAACAGGCAGTACGAAGCAGGGTCGGGTCCGCAGGCAGAAGGCAGGCAAGCGTTCCCCGGAACAACAACACGACACAAGGTGCCTGTGCAAATGTTAGGTCTTCCCGAGTCTGGCAGTTTTTTAAGTTGGCTCCAGATGACTCTAAAAAGGCCATTTGCAACACCTGCCATGCCAGCAGTAGCAGGGGTACGAAAACTAGCAGCCTGACCACCACCAGCATGATCAGGCACATGTCAGCCAAGCACCCGACTTTGTGGGAAGTACAACAGAGTCGAGGAGCGGTGCTTGCTGATGTCACTGCTACGTCTTCGCGTGTTGTGCGTGCGAGCCAATCCCCTGTCCATGCTGGCCGCGAACAAGCCTCCGGCCCTGCACCTGAAGTTGCCCACGCACAAATAACCCCACCATCAAGCACGTCCTTGTCCCAGCGCAGCGTTCAATTATCTATCAGCAAACCTTTGAACGCAGGCGCAAATACGCTGCCAACGCCCCACATGCCACAGTCCTGAATTATCACATTTCGCGACTCATAGCGCTAGAAATATTGCCTTTCCGGCTGGTGGAGAAGGAAGCATTCCGCGACCTGATGGCGGCTGCTGTCCCACGTTACTCGGTCCCCAGCCGCCACTATTTCTCCAGATGTGCCGTCCCCGCATTGCATTACCACATGTCCAACAGCATCACACGTGCCCTGAACAACGCTGTTTCAGCCAAAGTACACCTCACCACAGACACGTGGACAAGTGCTTGTGGGCATGGCCGCTACATCTCCTTGACAAAACACTGGGTTAATATTGTGGAGGCTGGGACACAGTCTGAGCGAGGGACGGAACACGTCCTTCCCACAGCAAGGATAGCAGGCCCTACCTCTGTCAGGGTTTCACCAACACTCTACAGCTCCGGAATGTCATGCTCTTCAGCCTCCTCCTCCTGCGCATCTTCATCCACTGTACCCTCCACACCAGTCCCAAGCTGGAAGCACTGCAGCACTGCCTCTGCGAAGCGGCACCAGGCTGTGCTGAAGCTAGTCTGCATAGGTGACAAACCCCACAATGCAGTGCAGAAGAGGTGTGGACAGCTCTGAAACAGCAGGCAGATCACTGGCTCACACCTCTGAACCTAAAGCCAGGAAAGGTCGTGTGTGACAATGTCCGGAACCTGGTGGCAGCTTTGAGGCGAGGCCAGCTGACGCATGTTCCATGCGTGGGCCATGTGCTCAACTTGGTGGTTCAGAGGTTTCTAAAGTCATACCCAGAGCTGTCTGAACAGCTGGTAAAAGTTCTCCGTCTGTCTGCACATTTTCGCAAGTCACCTGCGGCTTCAGCCGGCCTTGCCGGCTTTCAGCACCATTTGCGTCTTCCGGCCCACAGACTGGTGTGTGATGTCCCCACGCGTTGGAATTCAACTCTGCACATGTTGGTCAGGATATGTGAGCAGAAGAGGGCAGTTGTGGACTACCTGCATCACCTAAGCCGTCGGGAAACTCCACACATAACACCTGAGGAGTGGAGATGGATGTCCGACCTATGTACCGTCCTCCAAAACTTTGAGGACTCCACCAAGATGGTGAGCGGCGATGACGCCATTATTAGCGTCACCATACCACTACTCTGCCTTCTAAAACGGTCTCTGCTGAAAAACAAAGAGGATGCATTGCAGGCCGAGCGCGATGACTTGGAGCAAGAAACAGTAGTGGGTGTGGGTGAAAACACACAGCCCAGCCTCATCTCATCACAACGTGCAGTGGAGGACTATGATGAGGAGGAGGAGGATGAAGACATGGAGCAACTCTCTGGCCAAATTGAGGATATGACATGCACACCAGTCATACCCTCGATTCTGCGTGGCTGGCCAGAGGACAGTGGAGATGAGGAGGAGGAGGAGGACAGCATGTTCAGTCATCGTGTTGGTCTGGATACTGAAGTGATGGCTGTTAAGAGTCTGGCGCACATGGCTGACTTTATGGTAAGCTGCCTGGCTCGTAACCCTTGCGTTCACAACATCTTGGCCGACAATCAGTACTGGTTGGCAACACTGTTAGACCCACGCTACAAGGAGAACTTTATGTCTCTCATTCCTGAGGCGGAGAGGTCAGCCAAAATGCAGCATTTCCAGAAGGCCATAGTCACGGAAGTAGGCAAATCATTCCCCTCACAAAACGCTAGCGGCATAGGTCAGGAATCGGTGGACAACCAAGGCGTACGACCGAGAGGGGCACAAGTCCAATCCGCCAGAGATAGGGGAACAGTCTTTACGATGTGGGACAGTTTTCTCGGCCCCTCACGTACCACAGCCCCTGAGGTGTGGGGTAGTGCCACAAGAAATGCTAAGTTTGGCCAGATGCTGAAGGAGTACCTTGCAGATCAAACAACTGTACTGCTAGATTCCTCTGTGCCTTACAATTATTGTGTCTCCAAGCTGGACACGTGGCATGAATTGTCTCTCTACGCCTTGGAAGTCCTGGCCTGCCCTGCTGCTAGCGTTTTGTCAGAGCGTGTTTTCAGAGCCGCAGGTGGAATCATAACTGATAAACGCACCCGCCTGTCAACTGAAAATGCTGACAGACTGACTCTGATGAAGATGAACAAGGGTTGGATTGGGCCAGACTTCACCACACCACCAACAAATGACAACTGAATTTAAATTTTGTTATGGGAATTTGCCATGTACCTCCACTCACCCATGGGTACACACTTCTGGACTTCCGAGTGTCCAAGTGTGGGATCAGTAATGTCCGTGGACGTGTACTCGGCCTGGTGGTAGGAAGGAGGATCAGGTTGGGAAATGTGCGGTGCAGTATCACGGCTACTGACACTTGACCGTGTGGAAGACAGGGTGTTTGTGGAGGTGCCAATCTGACTTGAAGCATTATCCGCTATCCAAGTAACAACCTGTTGACACTGGTGTTGGTTCAAGAGCGGTGTACTGCAGCGGGCCCCAAGAATTTGGGACAGGACGTGTGAGCGAGTAGATGTGCCCCTTTCTTGTTACGAAATTAGTGCTTGCACACGACCTCGGCCTCTGCCTGCACCACCATCACGTTCACTTCCTTGTTCCTTGCCAACGCCCTTGTGCATTTTGCTTGTATACAGCGACAACAGTCTGGTGACTGTAATGGTCACAGGAGATTAGGATTTTAGTCCCTAACCTGTATTAAGGTAGTAAGTACACCAGTCTGGTGACTGTAATGGTCACAGGAGATTAGGATTTTAGTCCCTAACCTGTATCAAGGTAGTAAGTACACCAGTCTGGTGAATGTAATGGTCACAGGAGAGTAGGATTTTAGACCCTAACCTGTATCAAGGTAGTAAGTACACCAGTCTGGTGACTGTAATAGTCACAGGAGAGTAGGATTTTAGTCCCTAACCTGTATCAAGATAGTAAGTACACCAGTCTGGTGACTGTAATGGTCACAGGGTGTAGGATTTTAGTCCCTAACCTGTATTAAGGTAGTAAGTACACCAGTCTGGTGACTGTAATGGTCACAGGAGATTAGGATTTTAGTCCCTAACCTGTATCAAGGTAGTAAGTACACCAGTCTGGTGAATGTAATGGTCACAGGAGATTAGGATTTTAGTCCCTAACCTGTATTAAGGTAGTAAGTACACCAGTCTGGTGACTGTAATGGTCACAGGAGAGTAGGATTTTAGTCCCTAACCTGTATCAAGGTAGTAAGAACACCAGTCTGGTGACTGTAATGGTCACAGGAGAGTAGGATTTTAGTCCCTAACATGTATCAATGTAGTAAGTACACCAGTCTGGTGACTGTAATAGTCACAGGAGAGTAGGATTTTAGTCCCTAACCTGTATCAAGGTAGTAAGTACACCAGTCTGGTGACTGTAATAGTCACAGGAGAGTAGGATTTTAGTCCCTAACCTGGATCAAGGTAGTAAGTTCAACAGTCTGGTGACTGTTATGGTCACAGAAAAGCTTGGATTCCGATCTGTATCACCCTGCCTATATCCTCCTAGATTAGTCCTGAGAAGGACTGTTGTGGTCAGCAGCAGTTTGCAGCCCTGCTCCGGATCTACCTATGAGGGCCGCAAATCTGTCCCTAAGCAGCAGCAGACACTCTCCCTACACTCACTGTCTGCATGCCTGTGTGCAGATCACAGCGCGGCCGGGTCTTTATAAAGGCTCGGTCATGCTGTGCAGGCCGGCCAATCACTGCAATGCCACAACTAACAGGGCTGTGGCATTGCAGTGGTCTGACAGCCAATCCCCGCATGTGGGCTGGCTCTCAAAAGAGCGCCAACATGCAGAGATGACGACCACGAGCACAGCACGAGTATCGCGAGATTACTCGGTGCTCGCCGAGTAGCCCGAGTACAGTGATACTCATGCGAGTACCGAGCAGTGGCGAGCATGCTCGCTCATCACTAATGTGTAGTGTACAAATCAGCAAGCTTTTTTTCAGTGTTTTATTCCAGAAATCAGGTGAAAACACTGTGAGGAATAAGGGCTTAAGTGTATAAATGCATCATGTATTATCAGACTCCATCAGGTTTATCAGGCTGCCTGAGAACATGCTGTTTGTGTATCTTCAAAGTTCTCTCTTCAAAAGCTTAGAGCAGTTTTGCTTTATCTCTTACGGTGATTTTTCATTCATTTGTGTCTTAACCACAATCCCTGGAGCAGTTATTAAATGTACTGATAAACTACGCTGTTTGCACAGTAAAAAAAATGCCTTGTTATATGCCTCCAAATATTCTAATGTGATTTTAAAAGTTTTATTTTGATGAAAAAAATGGGATCCAGAGTAAACTAAAAGCAAGCTTGTTCCTGGTAATGATTGTACCATAATAAAAAAGTAATAGAAGTTAATGTAATTTTATACCTCAGCAAGATGTACTCTACTACACCTTATAATCAAGACAAAAATGTGATAACCTATGTTAAAGAGATGGGTCATCCACACTGTAAGTAAGAATATGCAGATGAAGTCCATGGAGCCTCGGTTAAGAGTCTACAACATGGACACCAGCCAGTTATCCCACCAGGGAAGACCTAGCCCAGGGTATTAGTAGCCCTTAAGTCACTACCCAGCCCTTGCGAGCTTGAAGATATGGCCAGGGGTTTACCATGGACTAGGTATCCAACCACAGACAGCTGTTTCGGGGTTGTTGCCCCTCATCAGTGTGGCGCAGGATTCTGGCTGGGTGGGAGCAATGCTTGATAGACCGATATCACAAAGCAACCACTGACCTTGTGGAGACCAGTGGAGGATAACACTGCGGGCACCAGTTAAAGCACTCAAACACAGTGAAACCCAAGGTGCATTGCTCCCTAGAATTTGAATATGCAGATGAAGTCCATGGAGCCTCGGTTAAGAGTCTACAACATGGACACCAGCCAGTTATCCCACCAGGGAAGGACCTAGCCCAGGGTATTAGTAGCCCTTAAGTCACTACCCAGCCCTTGCGAGCTTGAAGATATGGCCAGGGGTTTACCATGGACTAGGTATCCAACCACAGACAGCTGTTTCGGGGTTGTTGCCCCTCATCAGTGTGGCGCAGGATTCTGGCTGGGTGGGAGCAATGCTTGATAGACCGATATCACAAAGCAACCACTGACCTTGTGGAGACCAGTGGAGGATAACACTGCGGGCACCAGTTAAAGCACTCAAACACAGTGAAACCCAAGGTGCATTGCTCCCTAGAATTTGAATATGCAGATGAAGTCCATGGAGCCTCGGTTAAGAGTCTACAACATGGACACCAGCCAGTTATCCCACCAGGGAAGGACCTAGCCCAGGGTATTAGTAGCCCTTAAGTCACTACCCAGCCCTTGCGAGCTTGAAGATATGGCCAGGGGTTTACCATGGACTAGGTATCCAACCACAGACAGCTGTTTCGGGGTTGTTGCCCCTCATCAGTGTGGCGCAGGATTCTGGCTGGGTGGGAGCAATGCTTGATAGACCGACATCACAAAGCAACCACTGACCTTGTGGAGACCAGTGGAGGATAACACTGCGGGCACCAGTTAAAGCACTCAAACACAGTGAAACCCAAGGTGCATTGCTCCCTAGAATTTGAATATGCAGATGAAGTCCATGGAGCCTCGGTTAAGAGTCTACAACATGGACACCAGCCAGTTATCCCACCAGGGAAGGACCTAGCCCAGGGTATTAGTAGCCCTTAAGTCACTACCCAGCCCTTGAGAGCTTGAAGATATGGCCAGGGGTTTACCATGGACTAGGTATCCAACCACAGACAGCTGTTTCGGGGTTGTTGCCCCTCATCAGTGTGGCGCAGGATTCTGGCTGGGTGGGAGCAATGCTTGATAGACCGACATCACAAAGCAACCACTGACCTTGTGGAGACCATTGGAGGATAACACTGCGGGCACCAGTTAAAGCACTCAAACACAGTGAAACCCAAGGTGCATTGCTCCCTAGAATTTGAATATGTAGATGAAGTCCATGGAGCCTCGGTTAAGAGTCTACAACATGGACACCAGCCAGTTATCCCACCAGGGAAGGATTCTGATGAAGGTGCCAGGATGGCACTGAAACGCGTAGGAGAATAAAGGAGGATTGAACTGGACATCGTCTACTCGTTTTCTTTGATGTGAGTGACCCTGGCAGCGCGGACTGTGGTACCTCTCTTCCCTAAACAAGGAGACATTGTGTCACCTGTTGCCACTACTGGAATCGCCGCCAACTTGCTACAAGGTGGACAAACCATTCATTCTCTTTATGGGATTCCAATTCTTGTGAATGAAACATCTGTTTCCAGGATTTAGAATGATACCGATGCAGCAAAAGATTTGCACTGCACTAAACTTTTTATTATTGATGAGTGCACAATGCTATCGAAATATGCACTGCATGTCATTGATAGAGTTTTACGTGATGTCATGACAACAAATTTAGCTCACAAAGAAAAAACACCCTTTGGGTAAGTGCACACTTACCCGGCGGTTCGGTCGGCGGCTGCTGGCGGGACCCGCCAGGAAGCTCCGGCGCCGTGCACCGGCTTCCTGGCGGGTATGAGCGGCGGGAGCCGGGCGGTATCCGGCGGCTGCCCAGCGGGTTCTCGGCGGCGATTCTGCAGCGGCTGGAAGCAGCACATGATTCTGCTTGCAGCCGCTGCAGAACCGGCCGGTTTTTAGAACATGGTCATTCTTTGCTAACCCGCTGGGAAACCTGCGGGTTAGCAACGGATGACGCTGGGTAACCGCCGGTATGTGCACAGGCTTGGGCGGGTTACATTAGTTTCAATGTTAATCCAAACGTCGGTTTGGATTAACATAAATTTAAATAAAACTAATGTATGCAAAACGGCGGTTTACACAGGTAAACCGCCGAAAACCCGCCCAGTGCGCACATACCCTTTGGAGGTAAAGTCATTGTTTTTGGAGACGACTTTAGACAATGTCTTCCTGTCATCCCTTATGGGACAAGAAATGATGTTGTAGAGAGCTGTTTAAAATACTCACAACACTGGAAACATTTTACTCGCCTGCCACTTATTAACAACATGCGCTCCATTGATCCTGACTACAGCAGTTGGTTGCTTCGACTGGGAAATGGTGAATTATCTAATGAAGATAACCTTGCAGATGATGTTATTGTAATTCCTCCAGACATGATATGCACTGGCTCTTTAATAAATGACATTTTTGGACAACATCTTTGTATTGATTTAAATGACACCGAAAGCATAAATACAGCTGCTTCTCATGCAATTTTATGTCCAAAAAATGAGGACGTGGAGAAAGTCAATTCTCAAGTCATGGATTTATTGATAGAAGACTATACAGAATATATCAGTGATGATTCCATCGATCCTGATGAAGCTGATGACCTGGATCAATACCCACTTGAGTTTTTGAATTCCCTAACACCAACTGGAATGCCTTCACATCGGCTCAAACTTAAAATTGGCACCATTGTCATGTTACTACGTAATCTGAACACGAAAAAAGGTCTCTGCAATGGTACGCGCCTCATTGTCACTGCCTTACATGCCAATTTCATACAAGCAAAAGTCATTAGTGGCTCAGCAGCAGGAAATGTGGTATTCATTCCACGCATTGATTTATGTCCATCAGAGACTGGATTACCTTTTAAGTTAAGACGGAGACAATTTCCCATCAAGCCCGCATTTGCAATGACCATAAATAAATCTCAAGGCCAGACCCTCCATCGAGTTGGTATTTATCTACCGGAACCTGCTTTTGCCCATGGTCAATTGTATGTTGCTTTTTCCAGGGTGAAGCAACACTGCAATGTGAGAGTTAAAGTGGTTAATACACCACTTCAAGGACTATTATTGCCTGATAGTACCAAAGTCTTCACACGGAATGTAGTCTACACAAATATTTTACTTTAACCCCTTTACGACTAATGACGAGTATACTCGTCATGAAAAGCTGTCAGTTCCCGCATCATGACGAGTATACTCGTCATGGCTTTGAACTGTCACTGCTTCTAAACGAACAGTGACAGTTCAATTCTAAAAGCTGTCAGTGACAGCCAAGGGTTAGGGGCAGAGGTGTGGGCACCCCTGTTAACCCCTTCACCCACCCCCCCTCCCCAATCACACTTATCTGCCGGCGGGTTGCACCGCACCCGCCGGCCATAAGCTGATGCTCCAGCTCCCCCTGTGTCCTGTCCCTGCCCCCTGTGTCCAGAGCCCCCTGTGTCCTGCAGCCCCCCCTGTGTCCTGTCCCCGTCCCCTGTGCAGCCCCTCCTGTGTCCTGTCCCCGTCCCCTGTGCAGCCCCTCCTGTGTCCAGTCCCCGTCCCCTGTGCAGCCCCTCCTGTGTCCTGTCCCCGCCCCCTGTGTCCAGCTCCCCCTGTGTCCTGTAGCCCCCCCTCGTGCCCTGAGCCCCCTGTGTCCTGTCCCCGTCCCCTGTGCAGCCCTCCTGTCTCCCGTCCATCCCCGCCCTCCACCCTGCATTGTTTGGCTGCTGGCGGGCTTGTGCGCCCGCCGACGAAGCTGCAGGGCCCCCTCCTCCTCCCTGCTGGTCCCGGTCCCCAGCCCCCGGTCCCCGGTCCCCAGCCCCGCTCACCTATCCCGGCGGGCTGCACGCTCGGTGCACCCGCCCGCACCGTCGGCCTCCTCTGCAGTCCGGTGTGGCTCCTCCTCTTCTCAGGGGGCTCCTCCTCCTCATCGCTGGGTAAGTATGAATGAATGAATGAATGAATGAATGGATGGATGGATGGATGGATGGATGGGTGGATGGATGGATGGATGGGTGAATGGATGGATGGATGTGTGCGTGCGTGGATGTGCATGCTTGGATGTGCGTGCGTGGATGTGTGCGTACGTGGATGAGCGTGGATGTGGATGTACGTGGATGTGTGTGTGGATGTGCGTGGATGTCAGCATGCGTGCGTGGATGTGTGCATGCGTGGATGTGGTTGTGTGCATGCGTGGATGTGCGTACGTGGATGTGCGTACGTGGATGTGCGTACGTGGATGTGCGTGGATGTGGATGTACGTGGATGTGTGTGTGGATGTCAGCATGCGTGCGTGGATGTGTGCATGCGTGGATGTGGTTGTCTGCATGCGTGGATGTGCGAACGTGGATGTGCGTACGTGGATGTGCGTACGTGGATGTGGATGTACGTGGATGTGTGTGTGGATGTCAGCGTGCGTGGATGTGTGCATGCGTGGATGTGGTTGTGTGCATGCGTGGATGTCAGCACGTGGATGTGTGTACGTGGATGTGCGTACGTGGATGTGCATACGTGGATGTGCGTACATGGATATGTGCGTATGTGGATATGTGCGTACGTGGATGTGCGTGGATGTGGATGTACGTGGATGTGTGTGTGGATGTGCGTGGATGTCAGCATGCGTGCGTGGATGTGTGCATGCGTGGATGTGCGTGTGTGGATGTGTGTGCGTGGTTGTGTGCATGCGTGGATGTTAGCACGTGGATGTGCGTACGTGGATGTGCGTGCGTGGATGATGGGTGCATAGGTGGATGGATGGGTGCAACAAGGGATCAAGTGTCCTCTTGTTATAGTCTCTGGGATCATAGTCAATGGTGCACTGTATAACTGATCATTGTCATACAGTGCACCATAACTCTGACCCCTGAGACTGTAGGAAGAGGACACTTGATCCCTTGCTGCAGTCTCTGGATCGAGCGTCGTGGGACCTTCGTTGTGGACTACATCGGAGGCGATCGAGCATCGTGGGACCTTCGTTGTGGACTACGTCGGATCTTTATAATAAAGATGGAGTCCGAATTTTGTTTGTGTTTTTTTTCAAATAAAAAGATTTTTCTCTGTGTGTATTTTCTGACTATTTACCAGAGATTCCTAATGGCGGGTCTAACATTGGCCCTATATTATGAATCTCGGGCTTAGTGCCAGCTGCCAATAAAAAGCTGGCATTAACCCCTTTATTACCCAGTTTGCCACCGGGGCAACTGGAAGAGCATGGGTACAGCGCCAGAAAATGGCGCTTCAATGAATGCGCCATTTTCTGGGGCGGCTGCGGGCTGCAATTCGCCGCATGGGGGGCCTAGAACGCTTGGGCCTTTCCATACTGAGGATTCCAGCCCCCAGCTGCCTAGTTGTACCTGGCTGGGCCAAAAATATGGCGGAGCCCTACGTCATTTTTTTTTCTAGAATTAGTTCTAGAAATAAAAGAAAATGGGCTTCGCTGTATTTTTGGTTGCAGCCAGGTACAACGAGGCAGCTGGGGGTTGCTGGCAGTCTGTAGCTGCCAAGTTGTACCTGGCTGGACCAAAAATATGGCAGAGCCCTACGTCATTTTTTTTTTTCTAGAACTAGTTCTAGAAATAAAAAAAAACAGGCTTCGCTGTATTTTTGGTTGCAGCCAGGTACAACGAGGCAGCTGGGGGTTGCTAGCAGTCTGTAGCTGCCAAGTTGTACCTGGCTGGACCAAAAATATGGCGGAGCCCTACGTTATTTTTTTTTCTTCTAGAATTAGTTCTAGAAATAAAAAAAAATGGGCTTCGCTGTATTTTTGGTTGCAGCCAGGTACAACGAGGCAGCTGGGGGTTGCTGGCAGTCTGTAGCTGCCAAGTTGTACCTGGCTGGACCAAAAATATGGCGGAGCCCTACGTCATTTTTTTTTCTTCTAGAATTAGTTCTAGAAATAAAAAAAATCCTTCGCTGTATTTGTAGCCAGCCATGTACAACTTGGTAGCTGGCTGACTGGAATTCTCAGCGTGGAGAGACTCAAATGTTGTGGGTCCCCCACGCTGCAAATTTCAACCCACAGCCACCCAAGAAAATAGCGCATTCATTAGAGGCGGCATTTTCTGGTGCTGTACCCCAACTCTACCAGTTGCCCTTGTGCTGGTGGCACACGGGTTCTCCATATGCGACATGGTGTCCGCTAACAATTTCAATAGAAAATTAGCTCCAATTGTTAGCGGAAACCATGTCGGGTATGGAGAGCCCCTCCCTGTGTGCCTGAACATTGGAGCTCCCCCACAAGTGACCCCATTTTGGAAACTAGACCCCGAAGGAACGTATCTAGATGCATAGTGATCACTTTGAACCCCCAGATGCTTCACAAATTCATCCATAAAAATGAAAAAGCACGTTTTTTTCCACAAAAAGTTTCTTTTTTCATTTTTACGGATCAATTTGTGAAGCACCTGGGGGTTCAAAGTGCTCACTATGCATCTAGATACGTTCCTTGGGTGGTCTAGTTTCCAAAATGGGGTCACTTGTGGGGTAGCTCCAATGTTTAGGCACATAGGGGCTCTTCATATCCTACAAGGTGTCCGCTAACAATTCCAATTGTTAGTGGACACCATGTCGCGTATGGAGAGCCCCTGTGTGTCTCCACATTGGAGCTCCCCCACAAGTGACCCCATTTTGGAAACTAGACCCCCAAAGGATTATATCTAGATGCATAGTGAGCATTTTGAACCCCAGATGCTTCACAAATTGATCCGTAATAATGAAAAAAAGAAATTATTTGTGGAAAAAAAGTGCTTCTTCATTTTTACGGATGAATTTCTGAAGCATCTGTGGCTTTAAAGTGCTCACTATGCATCAAGATACGTTCCTTTGGGGGTCTAGTTTCCAAAATGGGGTCACTTGTGGGGGAGCTCCAATGTGGAGACACACGGGGACCCTCCAAACGCGACATGGTGTCCGCTAACAAATTGAGCTCATTTTCCATTCAAATTGTTAGCGGACACCATGTCGCGTTTGGAGGGTCCCGGTGTGTCTCCACATTGGAGCTCCCCCACAAGTGACCCCATTTTGGAAACTAGACCCCCTAAGGAACGTATCTAGATTCATAGTGAGCACTTTTAACCCCCAGATGCTTCACAAATTCATCAATAAAAATGAAAAAGCACTTTTTTTTTCCACACAAATTTTCTTTTTTCATTTTTACAGATCAATTTGTGAAGCACCTGGGGGTAGAAAGTGCTCACTATGCATCTAGATATGTTCCTTTGGGGGTGTAGTTTCCAAAATGAGGTCACTTGTGTGGGAGCTCTAATGTGGAGACCCACAGGGACCCTCCAAACGCGACATGGTGTCCGCTAACAATTTGAATGGAAAATGAGCTCAAATTGTTAGCGGACACCATGTCGCGTTTGGAGGGTCCCTGTGTGTCTCCACATTGGAGCTCCCCCACAAGTGACCCCATTTTGGAAACTAGACCCCCAAAGGAACATATCTAGGTACATAGTGAGCACTTTGAACCCCAGATGCTTCACAAATTTATCCGTAATAATGAAAAAATATTTTTTTAGTGGAAAAAAAAGTGCTTTTTCATTTTTACGGATGAATTTGTGAGGCACCTGGGGGTTCAAAGTGCTCACTATGCATCTAGATACGTTCCTTCGGGGGTCTAGTTTCCAAAATGTGGTCACTTGTGGGGGAGCTCCAATGTGGAGATACATAGGGACCCTCCAAACGCGACATGGTGTCCGCTAACAATTTGAGCTCATTTTCCATTCAAATTGTTAGCGGACACCATGTCGCGTATGGAGGGTCCCCGTGTGTCTCCACATTAGAGCTCCCCCACAAATGACCCCATTTTGGAAACTAGACCCCCTAAGGAACGTATCTAGATGCATAGTGAGCACTTTGAACCCCCAGATGCTTCACAAATTCATCCATAAAAATTAAAAAAACACTTATTTTTCACAAAAAAATTATTTTTGCCTACATTTTTTCAGTTTCACATGGGCAAAGGGATAAAATACATCCCAAAATTTGTTGGGCAATTTCTCCTGAGTACACCGATACCTTATATGTGGTCATAAACCACTGTTTGGGCGCACGGCAGGGCTCAGAAGTGAAGGAGCGCCATTTCACTTTTTGAACGGAAAATTGGCTCTAAAATTCAAATTGCGCTCCCTCCCTTCTGAGCCCTGCCGTGCACCCAAACAGTGGTTTATGACCACATATGAGGTATCGGTTTACTCAGGAGAAATTGCTCAACAAATTTTAGGATGCATTTTATCCTGTTGCCCATGTGAAAATGAAAAAATTGAGGCTAAAAGAACATTTTTGTTACAAAAATTAAAATGTCTATTTTTTCCTTCAACTTTATTTTAGTTCCTGTGAAGCACCTGAAGGGTTAATAATCTTCTTCAATATAGTTTTGAGTAGCTTGAGGGGTGCAGTTTTTGGAATGGTGACACTTTTGGGTGTTTTCTGTCATATACCCCCCTCAAAGAGACTTCAAATGTGATGTGGTCTCTAAAAAATTGGTTTTGTAAATTTTGCTGGAAAAATGAATAATTGCTGATGAACTTTGAACCCTTATAACGTCCTACCAAAATTTTTTTTTTCTTCCAAAATTGTGCTGATGTGAAGTAGACATGTGGGAAATGTTATTTATTAACTATTTTGTGGCACATAACTCTCTGGTTTAGCAGAATAAAATTAAAAATTTGAAAATTGCTAAATTTTCAAAATTTTTGCCAAATTTTTTATTTTTTCACAAATAAACGCAAAAATTATCGACCTAAATTTAATACTAACATGAAGCCCAATATGTCACGAAAAAACAATCTCATAATCGCTAGGATCCGTTGAAGCGTTCCAGAGATATTACCTCATAAAGGGACACTGGTCAGAATTACAAAAAATGGTCCGGTCATTAGGGTGCAAAGTGACTCGGTCCTTAAGGGGTTAAAGTTACTTCTCTATTTTTTGGCTTCTTAGGTTTTTTTAAGAACATATAGACCTATAGGAAACTTATATGTATATAGATAAGGAAAAAAAAAAACAAAAAAAAATTTGTGTAGCCATAGAAATATAGTCAAAAATATTTAAAATACCAAAAAAATTAGTGTAGTCATATAGATATAGATTTTAAGTACTTATATAGGAAATATGTATATAACATATGTAGTCATTAGCATATTAATTATTTTTTTTTTTTATAGTGCTATGAATTTAATAGCACTTTACATACATCAGTAATGCTAGCTCTATTTACGATTAGTAACTCGATATCATATCTACATAAATTTAGAAATATGATATCTCAATACAAATTTTTATATGTAAGTGGAACACACATTAACTACAGGATGTTAAATGTGCATCATCTAAATGCCTTCGTTTGGTGATAAGAACCTGTATTTGAAGCTCCAGCACTATAGCTGCTCAGAGATTTAATTTTGTTTTTAAACAGGGTGAGGTATTTGTGAACAGCTAAGAAACGGGTGGGATGGCTGTTCACACACATCTCCATCTTCAGGTGTGTTCTATATACTTAGATAGATACGGAAATAGATAGATACAAAAAGAGAGATTTTGCTTTTACAGCAGCATTTTTCCGTTATTTATGGAAGTTTAAGTGGAAAAATAATAATTTCTGCACTTGCTGCCTAAGGGCTGACCTATGGCACACTTGCCGTAAGTTGCATGCAATGTATATGGAATTTGTGGATCACTTGCGGCAGGTGCAGCACACATGGTTACAGCAGTTTCGGCCCCAAAAATCGCAGTTACCAGCGTTTTTTTAGCGACTGCATTTGGTGCAGCTGCCGAAACCACGTTTCCCGCATTTACAGCAAGTTAACCGCAAGTTCCATATACATTGCATGGGACTTGCTGCAAGTGTGCCGCAGGTAGGCCCTTAGCTGGCAAGTGCAGACATTCTACTTTTTTCATCCCCATCTTCTGCAAATAGCAGAAAAAAGCTGATGTGAAAGGTGTCAAAGTGTTAAGAAATTGAAATAAGGTAGAGTAGGGCCCCATCAGATGTAAGGCCACCTTGCCGTGGTTGGTGGGCAAACACAAACTGGCGGATATGTAGACTATGAATATTCATATCTTAAATAAAGCTACTGAATTGATACACAATTATTAGCCAGTAGGTGTACTGAGAGCCTTACCACAGAACAATTAAATTTTCAAAAATTACATTCACCATACAAACATAGTTGATGGATAGATATCATGTCTTAATTGCATTATTGTTAATTCTTACTAAATAAACTGTATATGCATTCTAGACCACCCGATTCTTTAGAATCGGGCCGCCAGCTAGTATATATATATACCGTATTTTCCGCTTTTTAAGACGCACTTTTGCCTCCCCCAAACTGGGGGGGTAAAAGGGTGTGTGTCTTAAAAAGCGGATGTTAAATATGCAATTTAAAAAAAATAATAAAATATTACCAGGGGGAGGGGGGGCCTGCCGAGTGGGGGTGCCGGAGGCAGCTTACATGGGCTGAGGGGCACAGCTGCCCTACCGGAGCTGCAGGGGATGACCGGCGGTAGCGAGCGGTGGGCGCCGCCATCTTCCCTCTACTCGGCTGCATTCACTAAGCAGTGTGCAGCCGGCCGGTAGAGGTAGAGACTCCAGAATGGCCGCGGGTCTCCGTTATGGCCGCGGCCATTTTGTTGAAGTCTTACCTGACTGGCTGCACAGTTAGTGAATGCAGCCAGCCAAAAGAAACATGGCGGCGCCCACCGCTTGCTGCCACCTCTCATCCCCGGTACTCCGCTCCTGCACCCGTGCCCCCGCTGCAGCATCGGCCCTGCTCCTGCCCTCTCATCCTCCTGAACCTGCCTCCGGACCCCCGCTCAGCAGCCGCATGTCAGTAAGTCATTGGGGTCCGGAGGGGGGAATGGGGAAGAGGCATTCACAAAAGGGGCAATAAGCAGGATGGGGACATATATACAAAATGGGGGGTCAGTTTCAGGATGTGGGGACATATATAATGGATGGGGGGCATAGTTTCAGGATGGGGGACATATATACAGGTTGGGGGGCATATACACAGGTTGGGGGGCATATATACAGGATGGGGGGCATATGTACAGGATGGGGGACATATATACAGGATGGGGGACATATATACAGGATGGGGGCATATATACAGTTTGGGGGACATATGTACAGGATGGGGGACATATACACAGGATGGGGCATATATACAGGATGGGGGGGCCATATTTATAGCATGGGGACATGTATGCCATGATGAGCGATATCCCAGGATGGGGACATATATACAGTATGGGGACATATATACCAGGATGAGGGACATTTATACCAGAATGGAGGGGACATATATACCGGAATACCAGGATGGGGGGGTTTATGTACCAGGATGAGGGACATATATACTGATTTGTAAGACGGACACTGGCATTATAAGACGAACCCCATTTAACATTAAAAATAATTTATTTTCTCTTTTCCTTCACCAAATTTGGGGGTGCGTCTTATAATCAGGTGCGTCTTATAAAGCGAAAAATACGGTATATATATATATATATATATATACACAGTTGTGGCCAAAAGTATTGACACCCCTGCAATTCTGTCAGATAATACTCAGTTTCTTCCTGAAAATGATTGCAATCACAAATTCTTTGGTATTATTATCTTCATTTAATTTGTCTTCAATGAAAAAACACAAAAGACAATGAAGCAAAAAGCAAAACATTGATCATTTCACACAATACTCCAAAAATGGGCCAGACAAAAGTATTGGCACCCTCAGCCTAATACTTGGTTGCACAACCTTTAGCCAAAATAGCTGCGATCAACCGCTTCCGGTAACCATCAGTGAGTTTCTTACAATGCTCTGCTGGAATTTTAGACCATTCTTCTTTGGCAAACTGCTCCAGGTCCCTGATATTGGAAGGGTGCCTTCTCCAAATTGTCATTTTTAGATCTCTCCACAGGTGTTCTATGGGATTCAGGCCTGGACTCATTGCTGACCACCGTAGAAGTCTCCAGTGCTTTCTCTCAAACCATTTTCTAGTGCTTTTTGAAGTGTGTTTTGGGTCATTGTCCTGCTGGAAGACCCATGACCTCTGAGGGAGACCCAGCTTTCTCACACTGGGCCCTACATTATGCTGCAAAATTTGTTGGTAATCTTCAGACTTCATATGCCATGCACACGGTCAAGCAGTCTAGTGCCAGAGGCAGCAAAGCAACCCCAAAACATCAGGAAACCTCTGCCATGTTTCACTGTAGGGACCGTGTTCTTTTCTTTAAATGCCCATTTTTTCTCCTGTAAATTCTATGTTGATGCCTTTGCTCAAAAAGCTCTACTTTTGTCTCATCTGACCAGAGAACATTCTTCCAAAACATTGTAGGCTTTCTCTGGCACGTTTTGGCAAACTCCAGCCTGGCCTTTTTATGTCTCGGGTAAGAATTGGGGTCTTCTTAGGTATCCTACCATACAGTCCCTTTTCATTTAGACACCGACGGATAGTACAGGTTGACACTGTTGTACCCTTGGACTGCAGGGCAGCTTGATCTTGCTTGGATGTTAGTCGAGGTTCTTTATCCACCATCCGCACAATCTTGCGTTGAAATCTCTCGTCAATTTCCTTTCCGTCCACATCTAGGGAGGTTAGCCACAGTGCCATGGGCTTTAAACTTTTTGATGACACTGCGCACAGTAGACACAGGAACATTCAGGTCTTTGGAGATGGACTTGTAGCTTTGAGATTGCTCATGCTTCCTTACAATTTGGTTTCTCAAGTCCTCAGACAGTTCTTTGGCCTTCTTTCTTTTCTCCATGCTCAGTGTGGTACACACAAGGACACAGGACAGAGGATGAGTCAACTTTAATCCATGTCAACTGGCTGCAAGTGTGATTTAGTTATTGCCAACACCTGTAAGGTGCCACAGGTAAGTTACAGGTGCTATTAATTTCACAAATTAGAGAAGCATCACATGATTTTTCTAACAGTGCCAATACTTTTGTCCACCCCCTTTTTATGTTTGGTGTGGAATTAGATACAATTTGGCTTTAGGACAACTCTTTTTGTGTTTTTTCTTTGAAGACAAATTAAATGAAGATAATAATAACAAAGAATTTGTGACTGCAATCATTTTCAGGAAGAAACTGAGTATTATCTGACAGAATTGCAGGGGTGTCAATACTTTTGGCCACAACTGTACATAAATTATCAAACAAAAGAAGTACATCGGCACTATAATATATTTGTTAATAATATCAACCTAAAATATTTTTGTATACCACATTTCTTGTGAAAACCTTTTGACTATCTATAAGCAACTTTCATTGTAAAGGGGTATCAAGAACTTGCACCTTGACGTTGGATCTCATTTTAACTTCTTGAAAATGCAACATAGAGTTGTCCATGACCAAATACGGGCTCCATTAGATATATGCCAACACGGTGTAGAGTTTGACCTTGTGACTTGTTTATTGTCATGGGAAAAGCTGGTTTTACTGGAAACTGTCGACGCCGAAGCCTAAATGGAAGACGGGTGTCCAAAGGACATAAATCAATGCGTGGAATGAACACTTCGTCACTTCGTTTTGCTGATCCACTGATGACTCTTGCTTGAATTACATGGGAATGGAGTCCAGTAATAATAAGGCGAGTTCCATTACATAGACCATTTTTTGTATTTAGATTCCACAGCAACATAACGATTGTTCCAACTTTAAGTTGTAGTCTCTGGGATGGCATTCCTGATGGCACAATACTATTTAAAAATTCAACTGGATAATTCTTTTGTTCATTTTCATTGTCTACATCCACTGAATCATCACTTTTGTACAACTTATACTCTCCAGGCATTTTATCCATCACATGAGAATTTAGCAGAGCCACATCATCATTCTTGAGAATTGCATGGAAAGAGGCCCTCTCAACACTGGTTTGGTCGTTCACATCAATTTCAACGCGTTGTCCAATAACATCAGTTACGATGCAGTCAGTGCACAACATGTCTTCTGGTATTTCAATAATATCTTCTCCAAGGTTGTATTTGTTGCTAAATTCACTGTTACCAAGTTAAAGAAGCCAATTGCTGTACTCTGGGTCAGAAGATCGCATGTTGTTAATTAGTTATTCCAGTACAGTATTTACTGAGTTCATTTATCACATATGCATTTCTTAGCTGCACAGACAATCCTGCATTTCATGTATCAGCCATTAAGCTCATTCCCTAGCATAATGTGTTCAGTGTTGCAGCAAACTTATTCCTTTAAGTGCATACACATATTTTTTTGCTTGCACCTGCACATTAAGGTGATGCCAGTCCTTTAAATTGTAACTTGATTTTTTTTGACTGTGCTCCCTTCCCCCGCCCAGTAGCTTCGCCCACACCTCCATCTTGCTGTAGCCCTGATCCTGGTACATACCACTTCAAGTTGGTTTGTAATTGCAGAACACAGGCACATCAACCTCATCCCAGCAATATATACATATTGTGTCAGAGTAGGACCCAGTAAGTTTGAGAGCACTTTGGCATAGTTACCGGGCTCTTCACAGTGACGTCAGTGATGAAGCTAAGTCTCTCAATACATTTATTCTAGTACAGTAGTTACTGAGTTCATTTATCACATGCATTTCTTAGCTGCACAGACAATCCTGCATTTCATGTATCAGCCATTTAGCTCATTCCCTACCATAGTGTGTTCAGTGTTGCAGCAAACTTATTCCCTTAAGTGCATACAGATATTTCATTGACAGGAACTGGTATCCCAAAGAGTGAATGCATACTGCGACCTCCTCGTAAAAGGTTTGCTGAAATACCTGTTGTAGCCGATGGCAATACAACTTTTCCCATCCCTCTAACGTGATGCATTAAAACTTCATATAGGTATGTTTGACCACTCCCTCCTGGACCGTCAATAAATATTTTTGGCCTTGCATCTGCTTGATTTTCTATAGCGCTCACAATAGTATCATATGCAATTCGTTGTTGTTCATTTCAGGAGTTTCTCTTCTCTGTTGCCAACAATAATTCATAAGTTTCATCATACTCTGGAAGTTGTGGAACTTGAGTTGCTGGCTGTGGCAAATTAAAGTCTGAAAATGTTTTTCCATGCAGTAGCAAGACATCTTGGACATCTTGCATGGCATAAGATTGGCAATGTTGACAATATCCACTTTTGTTGTGAAGACATAAGCAGTAATCCTCGATTAGAGGTTCTTTGAAATTTGTCCAAAGTTCAGCGGGATTTGTAGGCAGTCCAAATACGCAGATGTAGGCAAACAATTCGTGAAGTTGCTTAGGCATATGTAAGGTAACTGCATCTTCTAAAGTAAGTCTCCACACAGTATCATCCAATAGAAGTCCTAGAGCCAAAGCTGCAGCTTTAAATGCATCATGCAAAACTCCGTTAACTGTTTTCAAATCGTCATAACTTGTAGCTCCTTTGATATGCAGTAATAACAGCCAAAGGCAATATCTTTCTTGAAACTTGACACTAACAGTATACTTGCGTCCAATTATTCTGCTAAGTTCTAGTTGTCTTGGATTCCAAGTTTTATTCCAAACAAAATGCTCTGGACTCTCTCGATACAAATAATGCCTTGCGTTTTTGTCACGTTGGTTAAGCAAAAACCATTCCATTAATGTTGACGTGGTATTTAAATTTTTTGACACATGTTTGCTTGAGCATCTTCAAAGAAATAAAGCTGCTGTTGATTCGGTAAATGAATAGCTAAACATATAATGGCATGGCACTGTGAATGCATTGGAAATGCAAATATCCTCCAAGCAGTTTCTGGAGCACTAACATATCTTGAATCAACAAAAGTTGATGATTCATCGTGAATGCAAAAACTACTTAAAATGGCAGCATCAGAATACCTTGTTGTAGGTAGAGGTGATTTTTATCAGCCTGCACCTGTGCTTGCTTCACATAGTGGGGTCTGACCATTATGTGCATGGTAGGTCACCTCCCACACCTTGTTGTAGGTAGAGGTGATTTTTATCAGCCTGCACCTGTGCTTGCTTCACATAGTGGTGTCTGACTGCGTCCTGCAAGTGCAGTGTTGGTTTTTGGATGTGGCATGGATGGTAAGTGATTCATCGTGAATGATTGTTTTCTGTTGTATTTCAAAATTAGCTTTGTCATGCTCCTTGTAGATATAGTTGAAAAGATATTTTACACTTTTTATTGAAGCACAGATTTCTATGTGATGTGACAGTTGTAGCGTTTTGATAAGTACGGGTTGTATGGGACTATCCTTGAGTTATTTATATTTTTTTTTCTGTGAACAGTGTCATCAATGTGTTGTCACCGGTAGGATGGGTAGCCATCCAAGTCTTTAACAGTGTGCTGTTTTAACTCCTTTGGAAACCCTTTTGTACACTTACCGTTTTCCATGCATGGACTTTTTGGATTTGCTTCACCACATGGGCCATGAACCATTAGAGATTACAATATTATACAGTTCAGGATACTTTTCTTGGTTAGGAATTTCAGCCCACACTATGTTGTCGATTTTTTCCTCCGTGCGAAACTTAGAATCTGCATCTAAGATAATAAGTAAAGGCGCACGTGTGAGACCTCGTTTCTGAAACTCAATGACGTGTATCATTGCTACAACTGTTCCAAAAAGGCCATTTTTGATATCTTTCTAAAGGCTGGTGAGTTTCAGTCGAAATACACGTGCAACTAAGTTGGGCCTCTGTTCAACTTGTTGCCAGGGTACTAGATTTTCGGTAATTTCCAGCCATTTAGTATTACAGGTCATTGTCACAAAAATGTCTGGTCTTCCATACTTTGTTACTATTGGCATTGCATCTTGATAATGCTGTTGCATTTTGCAGGGGCTACCTTGAAACAACGACGGCTTTCCCACCATTTAAAATAGGATTGAAGTAATTTCGGACAGACAAAAGAAAACTATAGTACAGCAGTTGTGTAATTCTTCTTAAAATGCCTTTCTGGTGTAGGTTTTCATGCCACCCTTGATCACCTCTTGGAAAGAATAGCAAATACAGAAGAGCATCAAGGTTGCTGTGCAAAATGCTAATTCATTGTGTCTTTGGAAGCAAAGGGTTGCTTTGGTCGGGCTTAAGATGCACTAATATATCCCTTTGAAAAGGAGGCTCTCCATCATCGTTTTGAAAAACAACACATGGTTTGTTGTAAAATCGGGGATCTTGTTTACGTTCATGTTTAATGGCCATGACAATAGAAGGCATTTCAGTCCCATTTTGTATAGCCTTTTGTTCTTCCTCAGCTTCAACGTCTTTTAGCATGCAATATGCGGCAGCAAGTGGGCTGATTTGTTGTAAATGTACGGCAATGATGTTCATGAGTTCAGCATTACACTTTTTCGTTTTCTTTCAGGTTCATCCTTTGTTCTGTAGCCTCATTTGTATCAAGGATATATAATTGTGCAAATTTTGGTGGTTGTCTTATTTCTGGGTAAAGTGTTCCAGTGCAGTGGTAGATCTGGCCGTGAATTTTAAAACTATACGGTCCGAATCCAGGGGGTGGTGCAATGTTGGCACCAAATGTGTCTTGTAGTATCTCCTGTTCCCGAAGTTGTCTGTGAGATTCCGCATCCTGGGCTTGTATGGCGGCAGTATCTTGTGGAATCTCCTGTTCCCGACATTGTCTGTGAGATTCCGCATCCTGGGCTTGTCTGTCGGCAATGTATTGTGGTGTCTCCTGTTCCCAACGTTGTCTGGCGCCGCTGATCTCCCGACAGTAGCGGTGGTGTGCGTGGTTGAAATCCCGTGCCAATTCGTGGCCAAACTGTGTCCGTCGCTGATTGGCCGCGGCTGGCTGTGCGCGACCAATCAGCGATGCGGGAATTCCGTTACAGAGAGACAGAATAAGACGATTATATTATAGGATATATATCTCACTTGGGCATAGGATCTAAACCCCTGAGAAAGCAACTCCTGACGGAATGCGTGGGACTTCTTCCACACTCTCCCCTATGCCTGCTTTAAGGACTTGGACCTGATCTGTATATTATTTCAAAATTTGACAGGTGCAAAAGTATGGGCACCTCAACAGAAAAGTGACATTAATATTTAGTAGATCCACATTTTGCAAAAATAACAGCCTCTAGTCGCTTCCTGTAGCTGTTAATGAGTTCCTGGAGCCTGGATGAAGGTATTTTTGACCATTCCTCTTTACAAAACAATTCCAGTTCAGTTAAGTCTGATGGTCGCCGTGCATGGACAGCCCGCTTCAAAACATCCCACAGATGTTCAATGATATTCAGGTCTGGTGGCTGGGATAGTCATTCCAGAACATTGTAATTCTTCCTCTGCATGAATGCCTGAGTAGATTCGGAGCGGTGTTTTGGATCATTGTCTTGCTGAAAGATCCATCCCCGGCGTAACTTCAACTTTGACACTGATTCTTGAACATTATTCTCAAGAATCTGCTGATACTGATTGGAATCCATGCGACCCTCAACTTTAACAAGATCCCGTTGCCGTCATTGGCCACACAGCCCCAAAGCATGATGGACCCTCCCCAAATTTGACAGTGGGTAGCAAGTGTTTTTCTTGGAATGCTGTGTTTTTGTGGCGCCATGCATAACGCCTTGTTGTATGACCAAACAACTCAATCTTTGTTTCATCAGTCCACAGGACCTTCTTCCAAAATGAAACTGGCTTGTCCAAATGTGCTTTTGCATACCTCAGGCGACTCTGTTTGTGGCATGCATGCAGACAGGGCTTCTTTCGCATCACTTTCCCATACAGCTTCTCCTTGTGCAGTGTGCGCTGTATTGTTGACCGATGCACAGTGACACCATCTGCAGCAAGATGATGCTGCAGGTCTTTGGGGTGGTCTGTGGATTGTTCTTGACTGTTCTCACCATTCTTCTTCTCTGCCTTTCTGATTTTTTTGTTGGCCTGCCACTTCTGGCTTTTACAAGAACTATCCCTGTGGTCTTCTAGATTGTATTAATCGGGTATTCGGTAATTGTCTTCTGCACCCAAAAAAGTGGTCTGAGGGCGGAGGAAAAGGCTGAAATGGGTGCATGATTGCTGTAAGAGTGAGTTATGATGGAGGAGATCTTCTGACAGCTCAGTGTGTAAGTGGTGTATTATGTAGTAATTATGAGGCTAGGATTACTAGGACTACTAGGACTACTAGCATAGTTCTTGCAGTGCCCAATGTGCAGGCGAAGCCATAGTGTCTCCAAAAAGTAGCCCAAGGGGCTGTAATATGGTTGATGAAGGAAGCAGAGCCTGAAGGGCCAAACAATTATGAAGGTAGGACTACTAGGTCTACTAGCATAGTTTTTGCAGTGCCCAATGTGCAGGCATAGCCATAGTGTATCCAAAAAATAGCCCAAGGGGCTGTATTATGGTTGATGAAGGAAGCAGGCCCAAAGGGGCAAACAATTATGAAGCTAGGACTACTAACACAGCAATTGTAGTGCCCAATGTCCAGGCATAGCCATAGTGTCTCCAAAAAGTAGCCCATGTATGTACAGAGAACGCTGGGTCATCTTATTCTCAATCTATTCCTAGTTCATCACCCCATCAGGAGTCACAGGAAACATTTGATCCCAACCTTGGCCACTAAGAGGATCTGTTTGGTTCATATACTTTTGTTGCCTCTGGCCTCTCACCGCGCGACATTGAAGAGGAATGTGAGGAGGTATCGTCTGTTAATGGCCAAATATTTGAAAACCCACGGCCAGAAGAAAGCCACTTTCATCCACGTGATATACTGGGTGAAGAGGTGGAGGCTGATGGTGATGACACACAGTTGCCATCTGGCCAGCCGACAATATCAATACAGAAGGAGGATGACATGGGCGACGAGGTGGTTGATGATGAGACCACCGATGCAACCTGGACCGCTGGCACGCATAGCCAGCACAGCAGCACAGAGGATGAAGGAGGATACGTAGCACCAACAAAGCCACCAAGGGCTACTGGTTTGAGCAGAGTGCAAAGTGTGTCAACTGTTGCCAAGAGCAATCCCTCTGTGCCCCAAGTCAAGGCAAGGGTGCGTTCAGCCACTGTCTGGAAATTTTTTTCAGATAGTCCTTCTCAACCAAATGTTGTTATCTGTAGCATCTGCCATACGAAGTTGAGTAGAGGCCAGGGCAAAGGCAACCAAAGCACCACCAGTATGTGGAAACACATGGCAGCCAAGCACCATAGTCGGTGGGCGGAACACCAGGGTACCAAATCGGTGTCTGCGGGTCAACCCACCGCCATGTCGCCTGTGATCCATCCTTCACAATCTGCAGGGCAGAAAGCAGGTGATCATACCTCTTGCTCACAAGCTGCGATTGCACAGACACAGGACACAAAATGCTCATCCACTTGTTTGTCCCAGCCAAGCGCCCAGTTGTCTGTGCCCCAGATCTATGAAAGGAGGCGTAAATATCACGCCACATACCCCAAGCACAAATACTGAACGGGCGCATTGCCAAGTTACTGGCTGTGGAGATGTTGCCATTTAGGCTTGTAGGGACAAAGTCTTTCCGTGATCTGTTAGCTGTGGCTGCCCCACGATACTTGGTTCCCAGCAAGCACTATTTTTCCCAGTGTGCCGTCTCTGCGTTACACCAGCACATCTTAAACAATCTTAAGCGTGCTCTCCACCTTACAACAGACACGTGGACAAATACTTGTGGACAGGGACGATACATCTCTGTCGCGGCACACATTGGCTCAACCTGGTGGAGGGTGGGACAAAGTCTCAAACTGGACCATCACATATCCTACCCACTCCACATATAGCAGGCCCAACCTCAATCAGGGTTTCCGCCTCATCCGCCTCATATGTGGCGCCCCTGCGACCAGGCGGCCACTGGGTGAACTGCAGCGGGACAGGTAAGACGGTCAATTCAAACAACACCCATGCGTGCACACTCCGACCCTGATCTAAGTTACTCTATGTCAGGAAAGGGAAGGAGGGAGTAGCACAAGTGGGTGGGAAGTAGAGAGAACCCAGACAAAGGGGTGGAGGAACAGTAGTAAAACACTGGAACACTAAGTTGGGCGAGGCAATCGAGTGAATCCCTGGAGGGTGGAGGAGAAGGGAAGCCTCCCCAAGCCGAGACACCCTTCAGCAGAGTACTGACTGCTCAGACAGAAAGAACAACGGGGCCTGGCAGCCTTCACTACTAATGGCCTGTTGGGAACCCAAGCTGGAACCGGTATGAACCTAGTGATCCCGACTAACACAGGTCACTGGTGGCTGGGCCAGAGAACCAGAGTGTCAGCTCTGTAGATGTGGCCGGGGGACCGCTTCAGGTCCCTAACCAAAGACATCCCAGTGGGGTGCGGGAACTCCAGTGGGGTGTGGGAGCCACAAGACATCCCAGTGGGGTGCGGGAAGTCCAAGTCTCCCAGACCTAACTATCGCTACAGAGTAGGACAAAGCCATCATACTAAGGCTAGTGATCCTGGCTAGGAAATGACACACCATAGAGCCCGTGACGGCCGGACCGAACCTGTATGCAAGGGAGTGAGACTAGAAAGGCCTGAAAGGTACAGAGAGGGGAATGATGCAGAGGAACTGTTCCCGTTGCAGTAGACACCTGAACCTGTAACTGCTGAAAGAGCCCGGTACTCTGTAAAAGTGTAAAGAGCTGAGCCTGCAAGTGGCCGTGAACTGTATGTTGTTGGAGTTAACAAGGTGAAGTAAAATCTCGGACTAACTCAAAGAACTGTCTGTGTGTGCTTTACTGGGACAATCAATACAGTGGCTCACCTGCAGAGCCATACTCCTGCTGCCTGTGTGTGCTGGTTGGAGAAGCTGCATGAAAAGGAGAAGTGCAGCATCCCATGTGCGCAGGACATCTCCCTCTGCCCAGGGACCCAGCCCTACCTGTGGAGGGCTCACCATCCTGGCTGCTGCTTCGACCACTGTCCCCGGCAGATCCCACGGCAGCGGTGACCACATTGGCCGCGACCCATGGGTGGCATCACAAATTTTCCACTTTTTATTTTCCCCTTTTTATTTGCCACACCTGGGGTCACGGAGCCGGGCCACACCGCCGTGGCAACCCCAGAGACAGCGCGGTCCGGCCCCGAGTACCCCGATCCCTAGCAGGTGCGACACATACGTCCTGTCTCCTCTCTTCCTCCTCCTCCTCCACATCATGCTATGCTGAATTACCCTACACATCACTCCCAAGTTGGGAGCTGTGCAGCAGGACATCGGCAAAGCGGCAAGACGTTCCGCTGAAGCTCATCTGCTTCTTCAAACTCCACCAAACCCAAAAGGTCTGCACAGATTGTCTGGTGACCATTCATGTAACTTTATTTCTATCTCCCATTTTCTCAAGATGCCTGGACCATCAGTATACTAAGCCCCTGTACTTTGTGTAACCCCTATCCCGTTGTAGATTGTAAGCTCTTTTGAGCAGGGTCACCTTTATTTTTTGCTTTATTTATTGTATTGTATTTTTCACATTGATTCTATGCTTATTGTATTGTATCTAATTATTGTACTGTATTTTTTCTCTACTGTAATTTCCAATTGTATTGTATATTTTTGGTATATGAGCCACTGTATTGTAAAGCGCTGTGGAGTATGTTGGCGCTATATAAAGAATTATCATTATTATTATTATAGAGCCTCTGTGTCATAGGCCATGACTCATGTATGACGCTGGGCGGCCAGCCAATCATAGTAATGCCACAACCAAGAAGGCTGTGGCATTACTATGATTGGCTAATGCTGGGCAGGAGATCTGAAAATTGCGAGGCGAGTAGTGAAATACTTGCTATGTTTCGAGTACCGCGAGTGCCGCATACTTGCGATTATACTCCTCATTCCTAATCTATACATGTATTTAGAGTGCAATTTGGGGATGTCAGACCACTTTCAAGACCCCAGCCATCTTGTTTGTAGGAGTTACTGTTTCATAGTTCATGTGAGTGTTGAATCTAATGAGAAAATTGGGCATCTTAATGTAACAGAAACCAAAAGGTTGTGCGTGTCATTGTAATTGCAGTTGAGATTAGAATAAAAATTGTCTTTTTAACAAGGAACCACTCAAAAAATCCCCATATTACAGGTCAATCGTTAAGTACAAGCACCCACTGGACTTCAGCATGTCATCCTTCCTAACTATATGTCAATCCTTCTTGTTTCCTACAGATCAGACAGCATATGAACTTGACAGGTTTGCCTTAATTAGATTCTATATCCTTTGATAGTCATGATACGTTTTCAGCTGATGACAAGGGATTAATTTAAAGTTTAACTCATTTCAGAAAATGTCTCACATGTCATCATTAGATTTGATCAATGGGGTTCAAGTTTGATCAGTGCAGGTCAAGGTGACCAGAAACCCTCTGATCCCTGGAGAAAAATGGCAGATGAGCTCAACTATGCCCCTTGACTTTAATAGGCTCTAATCAACTCTACTTGGAGTTGCTTATAGAAAGTCTGTGCGTTGATAAACCTGCCTCTACATGGAAATCCAAACAAAGTCAACCATGGCTGAAGGCTGAGCTTCTCTGTCCCTTTATTAACTTACTTGTGTGGATTCTAGCACTACAAATGTACAACATACAACACTTACACCATGTCAGATGTTTTTGAAATGTTATACCTAAGATGTCTTGGCATACAGTACATTTACACAATGTTACGCGACTTATTTTCTTTTACTATACGACCAGTTAAAAAAAAATTAAATTACAGAACTTCTTGGCTAATTTAACTCATCTTCAGCCCCTTGAAAAAGTATTTATACCCTGTATATATTTCCAAATTTGTTTCATGTTACACTCAAAAACTTAAATGTATTCTATTCTATTCTATTCAATTTGTTGAACATATCTGTAGCTGATACTAGCCTGCTTCAGATGTGTGTGCTTCAATGTCTCACATAAAAGTGTCAAGATTTGAAATGGACCAGAAATTATATGAAGCAACTGGGCTCTATCATCTGCCATCCATCTTCACTGCTCTGATCATCACCTAATAATCATGTTGATTCTGTGTCTCCCTACAGATACGTTTGATTGTATACTGCTGCACCCAACTTTGCTGCTGTTCTGATGTATTTTTCCTGCTGAAAATATCCTGTTCTATTATGAATGTAACTGTCCTTTCCCCTGCACCCCCATCCCCCCCCAATACACACACACACACATACCCATGTTTATGATCCTTTGTTCAAATCTGCCTGTGAGCCACCATTTGGTTCAGCCTTGCTTGGTAATGGGTTGATGGAATCCAGTTCCCTCCCCCTTGCTCTACACCTGAATTCAATTTTTTGAGCATATCTGTACCTGATACTTCAGACGTGTCTGCTTCATTGTCTCACAAAAGTGTCTCATCACAAAGTATTCACTGATCTCAGGGAGACCAGTCCAAGAAAACATTGCGGGCAGCTGGCTACAGCGCTCAACACTGTGAATTCCTAGGCACATTGGCCCCTGGGAATTCTGAATATGCAAATCGAGTCTGTGGAGCCTCAGTTAGGAGTCTAAAACACAGGACTAGCCAGATATCCCTTCAGGGATATCCTATGTTTGAGAGTCCTGTGTTTGAGTCTCCTAACTGAGGGTCCACAGACTCGATTTGCATAAGTGTCTCATAAAAGTGTCAAGATTTGAAATAGAGAAGTTAATGTTTAACTTCTCTGAAATTTTTAAAACTATCCAAGCGGACCTTCTTCATATTTCCAAAATTGACGTATCCTGGATCGGTAAAGTTGAAGCATACAAAATGTTCGTACTCCCTAAGTTACTTTATATCTTCCGCTCCATACCTTTACCCCCCAAACAGTCATGGTTTAAAAAACTACAAACCCAATTAATGAATTTTATCTGGGGTCATAAAAAACCTAGAGTGGCGAGGACTATATTTGAGAAAAGTAAATCAAACGGTGGTCTGGCAATTCCCAACTTGTCGGCATATTATAACGCTTCAGTAATAAAACTTAGTCAGACATGGTGGAACCAAGATTCTAGACCTAGTTGGCTTTCTTTGGAGGAAACCAAATTTTCCAGAAATAGACTTACTCTTCTGTTGCTCTCATACTTATGTGATTCATCTAAGCGACTTCCTAAAGAGCATACAGTCAAAGCAACAATTCAATCCTGGAGGCGCCTTTTGGCAAAAAACCATAACCCTCTGTCGACTACTACTCCCAACTGGATCCCCATAGAAATAATGGAATTCCTTTCTCCGGGCCTGAAAATTGACTCTTGGAAAACTGCTGGAATTAAAGGGGTTGTCCGGGTTCGTGACATATCCTCAGTGTATATCCAGCCTGCCTAATGCTGACAATCACTCATGTGCTTCCTGTCAGTATTCTTCACTGTTCCTGAGATAACAGTAATCTGCTTCTGAAGAGACCGACCAGAGGGTGTGTGCTGGCATGATAATGTAATCTGGAAGTGTCAGCCTACTCTACTCCAAGTCTGCCCTCCATAGAAACAACCCCACCCACTATAGCAGCAGGCCCTCCCTGTCCACATGATGAGCCCTCCGCACACATTACCAAATCCTCCCCTACAGCATCGATCCCAGTGCAGGGAGCAGAGAGCAGAGAGCAGACCTCCTCCCAGCCACACGTAAGGAGAGTGTGCAGAGCAGGCAGGGCTCGGCTGCTGTTATCAGTGATTCCTTTCCCTCAGTGTGGAGCGAGGACTGTGCCAGCCACTGATGGCTGCCTGGAAGCGTCTAATCTTCACAGGGGTTGGCAATCACACTGGCACACTGTAACAAAGTACTGCTGAGTGAAAGACAGTTCATGTCTTCACACAGGGGCAGACTTGGTGCAGTGTAACAGCAGCCTGTCCAATCAGTACCTGCAGAAGAATGAAGTGTTGGGGTGTTTGTATGGAGTATACTGTATATGATACTAAGGATTCTGATACTAAAAATATAGGGCTTGTATGGGGTTGTTGAGGAGCCCTTCCTTCCTTCTATCCTTCCTTCCTTCTATCCTTCCTTCTATCCTTCCTTCCTTCTATCCTTCCTTCCTTCTATCCTTCCTTCCTTCTATCCTTCCTCCTTTCCTTCCTATCCTTCCTTCCTATCCTTCCCTTCCTTCCTTCCTTCTATCCTTCCTTCCTATCCTTCCTTCTATCCTTCCATCCTTCCTTCTTCCTTCCTATCCTTCCATCCTTCCTTCCTTCCTTCCTTCTATCCTTCCGTGAACCTGTATCCCTTCCTTCCGTGAACCTGTATCCTTTCTTCCATCCTTCCGTGAACCTGGATCCTTCCATCCATCCTTCCTTCTTTCCATCCCTCTGTGAACCTGTATCCTTCCTTCCATCCTTCCATGAACCTGTATCCTTCTTTCCATCCTTCCGTGAACTTGTATCCTTCCATCATTCCTTCCGTGAAACTGTATCCTTGCATCCATCCTTCCATCCATCCTTCCGTGAACCTGTGTCCTTCCTTCCATCCTTCCTTCCCTCCATCCTTCCATGAACCTGTATCCTTCCTTCCATCCTTCCGTGAACCTGTATCCTTCCTTCCTTCCATCCTTCCGTCCTTCCATGAACCTGTATCATTCCTTCCATCCTCCCGTGAACCTGTATCCTTCTTTCCATCATTCCGTGAATCTGTATCCTTCCTTCCATCCTTCCTTCCGTGAAACTATATCCTTGAATCCATCCTTCCTTCCGTAAACCTGTATCCTTCATTCCATCATTCTGTGAACCTGTATCCTTCTTTCCATTCTTCCATGAACTGACCTTCCTTCCTCCTTCCCTGTGAACCTGTATTCTTCCTTCCATCCTTCCGTGAACCTGTATTATTCCTTCCATCCTTCCGTGAACCTGTATCATTCCTTCCATCCTTCCGTGAACCTGTATCCATCCTTCCGTCCTTCCGTGAACCTGTATCTTTCCTTCCGTCCTTCCGTGAACCTGTATCATCCCTTCCATCCTTCCGTGAACTTGTATCCTTCCTTCCTTCCATCCTTCCGTTAACCCTGTATCCTTCCTTTCATCCTTCCGTGATCCTGCATCCTATCACTTTATAATGTTTGTAGCTGTAATATGTAGCAAGTGCACACGGACGATTCACCTCTGCCAGTGCTGGGAAAGACAAGCTGCACTTTATTTATGTATTGTTCCCTTCACCTCCGGGCAATTTTCTGCTTTCCGTTTTTCCCTCCCCTTCTTCCATAACTTTTTTATTTTTCCATCAATTTAGACATATGAGGCTTGTTGTTTTCTGCATGACGAGTTGTTCTTGTGAATCATGTCATGTTACCATATAGTGTACAGGAAAATGGCAACAAAATTCCAAGTGCGGTGAAATTGCAAAAAAAAGGTAATTTGCAATTAAACCTTTTGTTTCTTGGGTTTTTCATTCACCATGTTCAATATATGGTAACACTGAGGTGTCGGTATGATGTCTCGGGTCAGTACTATATGGTAACACTGAGGTGTCGGTATGATGTCTGGGGTCAGTACTATATGGTAACACTGAGGTGTCGGTATGATGTCTCGGGTCAGTACTATATGGTAACACGGACGTGTCTGTATGATGCCTCAGGTCAGTACTATATTGTAACACTGAGGTGTCGGTATGATGTCTGGGGTCAGTACTATATGGTAACACTGAGGTGTCGGTATAATGTCTGGGGTCAGTACTATATGGTAACACTGACGTGTCGGTATGATGCCTCAGGTCAGTACTATATGGTAACACTGACGTGTCGGTATGATGTCTGGGGTCAGTACTATATGGTAACACTGAGGTGTCGGTATGATGGCTGGGGTCAGTACTATATGGTAACACTGATGTGTCGGTATGATGTCTTGGGTCAGTACTATATGTTAACACTGAGGTGTCGGTGTGATGTCTGGGGTCAGTACTATATGGTAACACTGAGGTGTCGGTATGATGTCTGGGGTCAGTACTATATGGTAACACTGAGGTGTCGGTGTGATGTCTGGGGTCAGTACTATATGGTAACACTGAGGTGTCGGTATGATGTCTGGGGTCAGTGCTATATGGTAACACTGAGGTGTCGGTGTGATGTCTGGGGTCAGTACTATATGGTAACACTGAGGTTTCGGTATGATGTCTCGGGTCAGTGCTATATGGTAACACTGAGGTGTCGGTGTGATGTCTGGGGTCAGTACTATATGGTAACACTGAGGTTTCGGTATGATGGCTGGGGTCAGTACTATATGGTAACACTGAGGTTTCGGTATGATGTTTGGGGTCAGTACTATATGGTAACACTGAGGTGTCAGTATGATGTCTTGGGTCAGTGCTATATGATAACACTGAGGTGTCAGTATGATGTCTTGGGTCAGTACTATATGGTATCAATGACGTGTCGGTATGAATAATTGAAGAATTAAAGAAACAAAAAAGAATTGCGCTCTTGCACCATTTCCATGATCCGCAGTGTTCATACAGTCAAACATTTATTCTGACAATCAAAATCTATATTAATTTTTATTTTAAAGAGAATCGTCACCCATTTTTGTGTATTAAAATAAAAGCTCCTTTTTTAATCAGGGACTATGCTGCTTTCTAACAAGGAGGCTATTATGCCCTGACTGCCCCGTAAACACAATAAATAACTTACACAAATCTCCAGCTCTGTATAATATTTACCTGTTTCCGGTCCGATGGGCGCGCTTGCAGCTTGGTTAGTCCTGCCTCACCCGCTGTCCATCCCGCCTCTCCTGCCATCTGACTGCCCGTCCCCTCTTCTGAGTGATGTGGATAATGCCTCCTCGGGAAGAGCCAGAAACTCATCCAACCATGAGCAAACTGTAGGGGTCTCTGTGGCGTCGACACATGAGCGCAGAGGGATTTAAATCACGGGCCAACACCGCTTATTCTTCGGTGCCGACCAATGAGCGCTGTGGGTGCGTGATTTCAATCCCGCTTAGCAATCGACGCAGTCAACGGTGACAGTTGAGCGGCGCGGGATTCAAAGCTTTGAATCCAGTGCCGCTCATTGACTCAGCTGGCGGCCAAGGAGCTCGTGGGATTCAAATCCCTTGCCACCATACTGTGCTAACCATTGATCCACCGTATACAGCGCTGACCACTGAGCCACCATATACAGTGCTAACCACTGAGCCACCGTACAGGGCTAACCACTGAGCCACCATATACAGTGCTAATCACTGAGCCACCATACTGTGCTAACCATTGATCCACCATATACAGTGCTAACCACTGAGCCACCATATACAGTGCTAACCACTGAGCCACCATATACAGTGCTAACCACTGAGCCACCATATACAGTGCTAACCACTGAGCCACCGTACAGTGCTAACCACTGAGCCACCATATACAGTGCTAACCACTGAGCCACCATATACAGTGCCAACCACTGAGCCACCGTATACAGTGCTAACCACTGAGCCACCATATACAGTGCTAACACTGAGCCACCATATACAGTGCTAACCACTGAGGCACCATATACAGTGCTAACACTGAGCCACCATATACAGTGCTAACACTGAGCCACCATATACAGTGCTAACCACTGAGCCACTATATACAGTGCTAACCACTGAGCCACCATATACAGTGCCAACCACTGAGCCACCGTATACAGTGCTAACCACTGAGCCACCATACAGTGCTAACCACTGAGCCACCGTATACAGTGCTAACCACTGAGCCACCATATACAGTGCTAACCACTGAGCCACCATATACAGTGCCAACCACTGAGCCACCGTATACAGTGCTAACCACTGAGCCACCATACAGTGCTAACCACTGAGCCACCATATACAGTGCTAACCACGAGCCACCATATACAGTGCTAACCACTGAGCCACCATACACTGCTAATCACTGAGCCACCTATACAGTGCTAACCACTGAGCCACTATATACAGTGCTAACCACTGAGCCACCATATACAGTGCTAACCACTGAGGCACCATATACAGTGCTAACACTGAGCCACCATATACAGTGCTAACACTGAGCCACCATATACAGTGCTAACCACTGAGCCACTATATACAGTGCTAACCACTGAGCCACCATATACAGTGCCAACCACTGAGCCACCGTATACAGTGCTAACCACTGAGCCACCATACAGTGCTAACCACTGAGCCACCCTATACAGTGCTAACCACTGAGCCACCGTATACAGTGCTAACCACTGAGCCACCATATACAGTGCTAACCACTGAGCCACCATATACAGTGCTAACCACTGAGCCACCATATACAGTGCTAACCACTGAGCCACCATATACAGTGCTAACCACTGAGCCACCGTATACAGTGCTAACCACTGAGCCACCGTATACAGTGCTAACCACTGATCCACCGTATACAGTGCCAACCACTGAGCCACCGTATACTCTGCTAACCACTGAGCCACCATACAGTGCTAACCACTGAGCCACCGTATACAGTGCTAACCACTGAGCCACCATACAGTGCTAACCACTGAGCCACCATACAGTGCTAACCACTGAGCCACCATATACAGTGCCAACCACTGAGCCACCATATACAGTGCCAACCACTGAGCCACCGTATACAGTGCTAACCACTGAGCCAGCATACACAGTGCTAACCACTGAGCCACCATATACAGTGCTAACCACTGAGCCACCGTATACAGTGCTAACCACTGAGCCACCAAATACAACCATATAAATCTCGGAACAACAGGAACAGGTTTCACAGAAGATGAAGGAAGGATACAGGTTCACAGAAGGATGGAAGGAAGGATACAGGTTCACGAAGGATGGAAGGAAGGATGGATGCAAGGATACAGTTTCACGAAGGAAGGATGGAAGGAAGGATACAGGTTCACGAAGGATGGAAAGAAGGATACAGGTTCACGGAAGGATGGAAGGAATGATACAGGTTCACGAAGGACGGAATAATGGAAGGAAGGATACAGGTTCACGGAGGGACGGAAGGATGAAAGGAAGGATACAGTTTCACGGAAGGAAGGATACAGGTTCACGGAAGGATGGAAAGAAGGATACAGGTTCACGGAAGGATGGAAGGAAGGATACAGGTTCACGGAGGGATGGAAAGAAGGAAGGATGGATGGAAGGATACAGGTTCACGAAGGATGGAAGGAAGGATACAGGTTCACGGAAGGAGATGAAGGAAGGAAGGAAGGATGGAAGGAAGGATACAGGTTCACGGAAGGAAGGATAGAAGGAAGGAAGGAAGGAAGGATACGAAGAAAGGAAAGAAGGAAGGATAGAAGGAAGGAAGGATGGATACAGGTTCACGGAAGGATGGAAGGATACAGGTTCACGGAAGGATGGAAGGAGGGATACAGGTTCACGGAAGGAGGGAAGGAAGGAAGGATACAGGTTCACGGAAGGATGGAAGGAAGGATACAGGTTCATGGAAGAATGGAAAGAAGGATACATGTTCATGGAAGGATGGAAGGAAGGATGGATGCAAGGATACAGTTTCACGAAGGAAGGATGGAAGGAAGGATACAGGTTCACGGAAGGATGGAAAGAAGGATACAGGTTCACGGAAGGATGGAAGGAATGATACAGGTTCACGGAAGGACGGAATAATGGAAGGAAGGATACAGGTTCACGGAAGGATGGATGGAAGGATGGATGCAAGGATACAGGTTCACGGAAGGATGGAAGGAAGGATACAGGTTCACGGAAGGATGGAAGAAAGGATGGAAGGAAGGATACAGGTTCACGGAAGGAAGGAAGGATAGAAGGAAGGAAGGAAGGAAGGATACGAAGAAAGGAAAGAAGGAAGGATAGAAGGAAGGAAGGAAGGATGGATACAGGTTCACGGAAGGATGGAAGGATACAGGTTCACGGAAGGATGGAAGGAGGGATACAGGTTCACGGAAGGAAGGAAGGATACAGGTTCACGGAAGGATGGAAGGAAGGATACAGGTTCATGGAAGAATGGAAAGAAGGATACATGTTCACGGAAGGATGGAAGGAAGGATACAGGTTCATGGAAGGATGGAAGGAAGGATGGATGCAAGGATACAGTTTCACGGAAGGAGGGATACAGGTTCACGGAAGGATGGAAAGAAGGATACAGGTTCATGGAAGGAATGATACAGGTTCACGGAAGGATGGAAGGAAGGATGGAAAGAAGGATACAGGTTCACGGAAGGAAGGATAGAAGGAAGGATAGGAAGGAAGGAAGGATAGGAAGGAAGGAAAGAAGGAAGGATAGAAGGAAGGATAGAAGGAAGGAAGGATAGGAAGGAAGGATAGAAGGAAGGAAGGATAGAAGGAAGGATAGAAGGAAGGAAGGATAGAAGGAAGGAAGGGCTCCTCAACAACCCCATACAAGCCCTATATTTTTAGTATCAGAATCCTTAGTATCATATACAGTATACTCCATACAAACACCCCCAACACTTCATTCTTCTGCAGGTACTGATTGGACAGGCTGCTGTTACACTGCACCAAGTCTGCCCCTGTGTGAAGACATGAACTGTCTTTCACTCAGCAGTACTTTGTTACAGTGTGCCAGTGTGATTGCCAACCCCTGTGAAGATTAGACGCTTCCAGGCAGCCATCAGTGGCTGGCACAGTCCTCGCTCCACACTGAGGGAAAGGAATCACTGATAACAGCAGCCGAGCCCTGCCTGCTCTGCACACTCGCCTTACGTGTGGCTGGGAGGAGGTCTGCTCTCTGCTCTCTGCACTGGGATCGATGCTGTAGGGGGAGGATTTGGTAATGTGTGGAGGGCTCATCATATGGACAGGGAGGGCCTGTTGCTGTAGTGGGCGGGGTTGTTCTCTGGAGGGCAGACTTGGAGTAGAGTAGGCTGACACTTCCAGATTACATTATCATGCCAGCACACACCCTCTGGTCGGTCTCTTCAGAAGCAGATTACTGTTATCTCAGGAACAGTGAAGAATACTGACAGGAAGCACATGAGTGATTGTCAGCATTAGGCAGGCTGGATATACACTGAGGATATGTCACGAACCCGGACAACCCCTTTAATTATATCTCGGACATAATTAATAATGAAAAAAAACTTATCCCTTTTGATGAACTGAGTTCAATCTTTAACCTGAAGAAGCTGGAAGTTAAAATTTGGGACAAAATCAACAATCTTTATAACAAACACAAAATTAATTTCTTTCTCCCCCTAAATGTCACCCAAATGTTCAAACACTCAAATAACTTTACCTTTTGGAAGACTAATAATATATACAAGGAAATCAATGCTGATGTAGCACTAACTAAATCCACCAATATAGTAGCATGGGAAAGGGAATTAAAATCTTGTATTCCCACAGACTGCCTAAGTAAAACTCTCACAACTTTACATTCCTACATATCCTGCTCTTCTCTTATTGAATCTCACTACAAGATTCTTCTTCGTTGGTATTATACACCTGTCAGACTTCACCAGATCAAGGAGGATTTTTCTCCTTTGTGCTGGCGGAATTGCCACAAAGAAGGGAATATTTCCCATGTCTTTTGGGACTGTGAAACCCTTAAATTATACTGGGGTGAAATACAAATATTAATCAATGAGATCACTAATAGTGACATTATTTTAACTCCAGAACTTACACTTCTCCTAATTGGCATTAATTCTATCCCAAGTGACTTTAGACCCCTTATTGCACATATCTTATTAGCTGCAAAAAATCTTATAGCAACAAAATGGAGAGACCCCGAGCCACCGCTGTTTAAAGTATTACTTGAAAAAATCGCTACTCATAACTCCTATGAACTCTCGTTTGCTTTGAGAAATAAACTTTACAGAAAATATGAGAGGAAATGGAGGTTGTGGAATTGTTATTTTCCCATTAATCATTCAACTATCCCTTCACATATTTCCATTTCTGGCTATACAAAACCTCAATGCTTGGAGAACTAGATCTCCTTCCCTTACCCCCTCTGTTCATACCCTTTTTCTCTCTTTCCCCTCTTCCCCTTTTCTTCTCTAATTTTAGCGTTATTTTTGCTATAATTTCATGATTCTTGTGTGACTCAATTAACTTGACCCTTTTTATGGTAATTTATCTCTATTTGATTTTTACATATTTTTCAATACTTGTTTTGTACTCTTTGCTAATTTACATCTAGATTATTACAATGCTTGTTTTTATTACCGTATATACTCGTGTATAAGCCGAGTTTTTCAGCACAAAAAATGTGCTGAAAAGTCCCCCCTCGGCTTATACACGAGTATATACGGTAATAAAAAAAAAAAAAAAAAATATATACCGGACAGCCCCCCCCGTGGTATACCGGGCCCCCCCTGTGGCCACCTGTAAAGGAAGAGATGATTATACTTATCGGGTGGCTGTCGCCGACGCCGCCGCTCTGTCACCGTCCGTCACCGCGCTCCTCCTGGTCTTCATGCTTCCTTCACCGTCGCACAGGAAATGACGTCATTTTCTGTGCGCCGATGAAGGAAGCATGAAGACGGGAAGGAGCGCGGTGACGGACGGTGACAGAGCGGCGGCGTCGGCGACAGCCACCCGATAAGTATAATCATCGCTTCCTTTACAGGTGGCCACAGGGGGGGCCCGGTATACCACGGGGGGGGGGCTGTATACAGCCGGGTACCGCTGTATACAGCGGGGGCTGCTGTATACAGCGTGGGCTGCTGTATACCCCTCTGGGGCTGCTAAATACCCCTCTGGGGCTGCTGTATACCCCTCTGGGGCTGCTGTATACCCCTCTGGGGCTGCTATATACCCCTCTGGGGCTGCTATATACCCCTCTGGGGCTGGGGCTGCTGTATACCCCTCTGGGGCTGCTGTTTACAGCTCTGGGGCTGCTGTATACAGCTCTGGGGCTGCTGTATACCCCTCTGGGGCTGCTATATACCCCTCTGGGGCTGCTATATACCCCTCTGGGGCTGCTATATACCCCTCTGGGGCTGCTGTATACCCCTCTGGGGCTGCTGTATACCCCTCTGGGGCTGCTATATACCCCTCTGGGGCTGCTATATACCCCTCTGGGGCTGGGGCTGCTGTATACCCCTCTGGGGCTGCTGTATACAGCTCTGGGGCTGCTGTATACCCCTCTGGGGCTGCTGTATACCCCTCTGGGGCTGCTATATACCCCTCTGGGGCTGCTATATACCCCTCTGGGGCTGCTGTATACCCCTCTGGGGCTGCTGTATACCCCTCTGGGGCTGCTATATACCCCTCTGGGGCTGCTGTATACAGCTCTGGGGCTGCTGTATACAGCTCTGGGGCTGCTGTATACCCCTCTGGGGCTGCTATATACCCCTCTGGGGCTGCTGTATACCCCTCTGGGGCTGCTGTATACAGCTCTGGGGCTGCTGTATACAGCTCTGGGGCTGCTGTATACCCCTCTGGGGCTGCTGTATACCCCTCTGGGGCTGCTGTATACCCTCTGGGGCTGCTATATACCCCTCTGGGGCTGCTGTATACCCCTCTGGGGCTGCTGTATACCCCTCTGGGGCTGCTGTATACCCCTCTGGGGCTGCTGTATACCGCTCTGGGGCTGCTGTATACAGCTCTGGGGCTGCTGTATACAGCTCTGGGGCTGCTGTATACCCCTCTGGGGCTGCTATATACCCCTCTGGGGCTGCTATATACCCCTCTGGGGCTGCTGTATACCCCTCTGGGGCTGCTGTATACAGCTCTGGGGCTGCTGTATACAGCTCTGGGGCTGCTATATACCCCTCTGGGGCTGCTGTATACCCCTCTGGGGCTGCTGTATATACCACTGGGGAGGCTACTGTATACTACCACTGGGGAGGCTGCTGTATACTACCACTGGGGAGGCTGCTGTATACCACTGAGGGGGCCTGTATACCACACTGCTGGGGGCTGTATACCTGTGCTGGGGTCCACCCTCGGCTTATACACGAGTCAATAGGTTTTCCCAGGTTTTGGGGGCAAAAGTAGGGGGGTCGGCTTATACACGGGTCGGCTTATACACGAGTATATACGGTATGTTTGTATACTGTATCTTAAAGGGTAAGCTTATGCCCTCATGAGTATTGTGTTATCTGTTATGTTATTCAAAATTAATAAAATACTTTGAACAAGATTTGAAATAGAACAGAAATTGAATGGAATTGACTGGGATAGACTGGAAGGTAATGAAATAGAGGCCCAAGGAAAACAATGTGTATAACTCTTTTCACAACCAATCTTTACCATGTCTTTTATTTCATTGTTTTACCATGTGCTTTCGCCACCCACTTTCACCACCCTATCCATCCTCCATCACCACTCATTCACATCAGCCCCTCTCTCCTTCCCTACCCTATGTACAGCTCCCATGTTATCTTCTGTTTACTGAAGAATGTCAGCCCATCATATTCCAAAGTTTTGCAGAATAAAACATGTACTAAATCCAAAAACTATTTGCTCTTTCTGCTGCTGCTTCTGTCAGGTGATATCTCTCCCAACCCAGGTCCGGCCTCTGCCAGCTTCAACCCCTGCACCACATCACATAGAAACCCTACTAACCTTATTACCATTACGTGCACACCTTCATCTCCCTCTTTTAATTGCGCTCTCTAAAATCCACGGTCTGTAAGCTTCCCTTCATTCACATTTACTAACTCTCTTAACCTCCTGTAAAATATAAAAGGGTGGGGGACAAGAGGCGCAATAGTGCCCTATCACTAGTGACACTAATCGTAATGGGGTGGTGCTGAGAAGCCACTCACCTGATGCAGTTGTGATCCCAACAACTGGTTTGAAGGCATTTAGGAAATATTATTCCAAGCTGCTGCAGGATATATCCCTGATGAAGGTGCCAGGCTAGGCACCGAAATGCGTAGGAGAAGGAGAATAAAGGATGGAAATCTGACTGACTCTTTGGTGAGTTTTTTAAGCCCTGGAGCAGCGCGGACTGTGATACACCTATACTCCCATCATCTTTCTCTTAACCTCCTGGCCCTCACTGAAACCTAGATCCAGGATTCCGATACTACTTCCCTTGTTGCTATTTCTCATGGCGGCTTACATTTCTCCCATTCCCCGAGATCTGGGAACAGACATGGTGGTGGAGCCGGCTTACTCCTGTCCCCACAATGTACTTTCCAGGTCATCCCTCCAACCCCATCACTCTTATTCCCCTCTTTTGAGGTTCATTAGGTCCATTAGACTATTCCATCCCCTCCGCCTCAAAGTAGTGGTTGTATACCGCCCACCAGGTTCACCCACGCACTTCCTCGATCACTTCTCCGCGTGGCTGCCGCACTTCATGTCCTCAGAATTACCAACCCTCATTCTGGGAAACTTTAACATCCCCATAAACAGCCCCATCTCTCCATCTGCATCCCAGCTCCTATCTCTAACCACACACAAAGAAGGTAACACCCTTGACCTGGTCTTTGTCCGGCTCTGCTCAACCTACTCCTTAGATAATTCACCTTTTCCCCTCTCTGACCGCAATATTTTTTTCTTCATGCTGACAAACCCTCACACACCACAGCACACCCCTAACTATCACACATCCAGAAATCTACAGGCCATTAACCGTCATACATTCACAGACTCTCTACACTCATAACTGTCCCCAATCTCCTCATTCTCCTGTCCCGATCTGACAGTAAATCACTACAATGACACTCTCAGAAGCACCCTGGACCAAGTAGGGCCCCTCACCCTCAGAACCTCCAAATATAGAATAAAACAGCCTTGGCTCACATCGCAAACTCGATTTCTCCAGCGATGCTCTAGGAGTGCTGAACGTCTATGGAGGAAAACTCGTTCACCAGAAAACTTTATCCATTATAAATTAATGTTAAAAACCTACAACTCTGCCCTTCACCTTGCCAAAAAAACTTACTTCACCACCCTGATCTCCACACTATCCAACAATCCAAAACACTCTTTGACACCTTTCACTTTCTCCTCAGTCCTAAAGTGCAGACCCCATCACTGACCTCTGTGCTGACGATCTGGCATCTTACTTTATGGAGAAAATGGACAACATCCACCAGGAAATCAGCTCTCAGTTTCCAAGCTCTGATACTCCCACTCTTCCACACATTTCCTCCGCCTCATTCTCTATATGTAATCCAGTCACAGAAGAAGTCTCCAGACTCCTCTCTTCCTCTCCAACTACATGCACTGCTGACCCCATTCCCTCAGATCTACTCCAGTCTCCCTCTCTGGTTATCATTACTCAACTAACCAAAATCTTAAATCTCTCACTCTCCTTTGGCATTTCTCCCTCCTCCTTCAAACACTTTATCATTACCCCATTATTAAATAAATCTTCTCTTAGCCCATCCTGCCCTTATAAATACACACCAGTCTTCAATCTCCACTTCATCTCTAAACTCTTGGAGCACCTGGTCTACTCCTGCCTCACCCGTTACCTCTCCACTTACTCACCCTCTTCTAGATCCATTACACTCTGGTTTCCATCCCCTATATTCTACAGAAACTGCCCTCACCAAAGTGACCAATGACCTACTGATGGCAAAAGATAATGGTGACCACTCACTGCTTATTCTTCTTAACCTTTCTGCAGCCTTTGACACTGTTGACCACCATCTCCTACTCGCTATGCTCCACTCAATTGGCACAAAGAACACCGCTTTCTCCTGGTTTTCTTATTACCATTCTTTCAGTGTATCATTCGCTGGTTCCCCTTCCTCCCCTCTTCCTCTCACTATTGGGGTTCCTCAGGGTTCGGTCCTTGTCTCTCTTTTCTTCTCTTCTCTCTCCACACGGCTCCGATTGGACACACCATCAGCAGATTTGGCTTCCAGTATCATTTCTATGGTGATGACACACATTTATGACAATTCAGCCCTTGACCTTACCCCTGCAAGAACACCAATGACTGTTTAGCTGTAGTTTCCAACATCATGTCTGCTCTCTATTTGAAACTCAACCTTTTCAAAATTGAACTTCTTCTGCTCCCGCCCTCCACTAACCTCCCTAAATCTGACATCTCTCTCTCAGTGTACGGCACCACAATAACGCCTAGGCAGCAGGCTCGCTGTCTGGGTGTTATGTTTGACACCGATCTCCCCTTCACCTCCTATACACAATCTCTTGTCTGCTCTTGTCACTTGCACCTGAAGAACATCTCTAGAGTCCACCCCTTTCTCACCAAGGAAACAACAAAAACCCTCTCCGTGGCCCTAATCCATTCTCGCCTTGACTACTGCAATTCTCCATTAATTGACCTCCCCCTCTCTAAACTTTCCCTTCTCCAGTCCATCCTTAATGCAGCAATCAGGATCACCCATCTGGCCAATCGTTACTCAGATGCCTTCGCTTTGTGCCAATCACTGTATTGGCTGCCTGTACACTACAGGATCCAGTGCAGCAGCTCCCTATATCTCCTCCCTCATCTCTGTCTATCACCCCATCTGTTCTCTACGTTCTACAAATGACCTTCGACTAACATCTGCACTAATCTGATCCTTCCACACCCGGTTCCAAAACTTCTCCTGAGCTGCACCAATTCTCTGGAATGCCCTATCCCAAAAAAATCAGGACTATCCACAACTTGCATAGATACAGACACTCCCTAAAAACACATATTTTTAAGGCGGCATATCATCATCCCTAATAGAAGTCCTTTGTACTGCATATAGCCCATTCACTATCTCTCTGGAAATAACTTCTTCAAACTCCCCTAAACCCAAAAGCTCTGCACAGATTGTCTGGTGACCATCCATGTAACTTTATTTCTATCCCCTACTTCCTCAAGATGCCTGGACCATCACTGTAATAAGCCCCTGCACTTTGTGTAACCCCTATCTCATTGTAGATTGTAAGCTCTTTTGAGCAGGGTGACCATTATTTTTGCTTTAATTATTGGATTATACTTTTTACATTGATTCTATGCTTATTGTATTGTATGTAACTACTGTACTGGTTCAGGGAACTTGCTATCTACCTGATCGAGACGAGTTTGCCTGCACCCATAAGAAGACAGTTAAGTAGGTAAGGAGATTTAATGCGGCATCCCTGCTCTGGAAATATGCAAATTTTCACTTCAATGAGGAAGTGGATAAACTCCAGCGCCACGTTTAGGTAGCTCCTCATAGTCATAGTCAACTTTCTGACAAGCCTTTTAATATAACTAGGGATTTGTGCCAGATCAGAACCCCAAACTACAGATGCTGCATTTTGGGGTAACTGCCCCTCATCAGTGTAGTGTGTGGGATATTCTGATTTGGCTGTGTGAGTGGGCTAAGACAAGGTCTAGGGAACTTGCTATATGGAGAGAAGTTTGCCTGCAACCATAAGAAGACACTTAACCCATTACTTGCCAAATTAGTAATTTTAATTTTTTTTTTTATTAAATGACAGATTTTTAATGATTTGGGTCCTAATGAATCAGAAACATAATTTGCCAAATTTTTACAAGTACAGATTTTTCAGAAAAGGGCGTCCCAATTTTGGGGCATTGGCAGAAAGCGATAGCAAAAACTCAGAAAAGATAGAACTTACTCAACTTTATTTTTTTGCATATTTTTTTGCTTACAAACTATTATGCAAACAATATGTCTATGCACTTTTTTTTCAAAATATTATATTAAAAAATTCTCCAAATAATTCAGTTAGGGGAATGGAATACAGGAAAACACTTAGCATGAAGGGGAACATCACACCGTTTGCAAATTCTGGTTGTTTTTTTCTCACATAAAGCACACCTTCTTTGTGTAGCAATTGGCTCTATCAAATGATTACCAGGATCAAATCTGACGTCATCTCTAAGTCGGCCACCTAATATTTTACTCCCTTGAGGTCCACATCACTTTGGGGTTGATTGTGTTCTTTTGCTTAGATAGGCCAATGCAATCCTCCCCCTTACACTTAGCAGTGGCACACTTTCTTCTGGATTTGCCTTTTGATATGCCCTCCAGGTATTGACAATGGCAATGTCTATCATTTGAGTGAAAAGGGCCACCACCACTTTTTGTAACGGATTCTGACACGGTACAGGGAGATTTGTTTGTCCAATAAATCAACTCCCCCCATGTGGGAATATATTCCTGAACCATCAGCGGCATTAAGATTTGGACATGTTTTTCCTGTTTTTGAGAGTACCTACGAGCAGTTGACAAAGGCTCTATTGTGCTGAAGTTCGTGACAAACTTATTATCCTTCCATTTCAGAACAAGAATGTTATCTGCTTTATCAAACCAGTAATCACAAAATCCTCTTTCCTTTTGTTTTTCAATCTCCTTGCTTGGCCTAAGGGGACACTGTTTTGTGCGATTTTCTCTCATAGTGCCAGTAGCTTGGATGTTTTTGTTTTTCAGCATCACCAGAGCATCAATACTTGTAAAGAAATTGTCAAAAAATAACTTGTAACTGAATGACGGGCAATTAGGAATTACATTTGTAAGTTGTGAAATTACTCTCAAGCCTAATGGTCCTTCCTCTTTGTCAGACTCACCACAGTATGGCACAAATGTGTAGAGGTAGCCATTGGAACTGTACAGACACCAAATATTGTAGCCAAATTTTATTGGCTTACCTCGCATGTACATTTTTGTAGGGTGTTTGCCATAGTAGCGGACTACAATTTCATCTAAGGAAAGTTCCTGGTGGAATACACCAAATTTCAGGAATTTTTTTCCCAGTACTTCAAAGAATAAACTAACTTTGTACATCTTGTCAGATTTGTCAATTGTAGAATTGTCATTTAGGTGTATATATTTTTTAATTTCCTTAAAATGATTCTTTGACATTGCTTTGTACACCAATGGAACTCCCACATCTTGAGCTTGTTCCCAGTACATGTCCTCTTGGGGGAGAGAATGATATCCAGACAGTATTAATAGTCATAAAGGTACTGGGGAAGGGGGGGGGGGTGAAGGATTTCCAGACTATCTGGTAAGAAGGAAGAAATTAAACTAAAAGACCTCTGCCTGCCATATCGGTTGTACATGATTTAGGGTTATGTATAAAAACTAGTGAATCAAACAAAAATTTCCATGTAAAAAAAAACATTGAAAATAGATAGTGCATTCTGCCAATGTCCCAAAAATGAGACGGCAATTTCACTTGGATATAACTCTAGCCTTGGTAAATCTACATCAATGCCATTGCATTATATACCTTCCTTCAAGTATAAACAATAGTTCTAATAACTTTGTAATCACAGAACTGTGATTTTAAATAATAATTTCAGCTTATGATCCTAATTTTGTAAAAACCTCGAAAATAGGTGTTTTGAAAGCTCTCTGGGTGGAAGAATATTCAATTAAACATGACAATGACATAATTTCCTGTTTTGAAAACATTCATTTTACAAACACAACACAAAAAATAGGACCTAATTATAAAATCTTAGTTGCTAGAAGCAAAAGATTAGGCGTCCCAAAAAAAGGACATTTGTAGATAATGGGTTAGTAGGTACGGAGATTTAAAGCCGCATCCCTCCTGAAGGAAATATGCAAATTTGCACTTCAGTGAGGAAGCGGATAAACTCTAGCGCCACCTTTAGGTAGCTCCTCATAGTCATAGTCGACTTTCTGACAAGCCTTTTAATATGACTAGGGATTTGTGCCAGATCAGAACACCAAACTACAGACGCTGCGTTTCGGGGTAACTGCCCCTCATCAATGTAGTGTGTGGGATATTCTGATCTGGCTGTGTGAGTGGGCTAAGACGAGGTCTACTTTAATTACTTACTGTATTGTATATTTTTATTGTTACATATGACGTATACGTATTTTGATGTATACGATGTATACGAACCACTGTATTGCAAAGCACTGCGGAATATGTTACGCTTTATAAATAGTTATTATTATTATTATTATTATTATTATTATTAAGGGGATTTTATGTGATACACAAAACAGAAAGTAGAAAGTGTTTAGAGAGAGTAAAGGAAATTTTACATGATATTTAAAAATTTAAAAAAATTAAAAATATTTAAATAAATATTTAAATATAAATTTAAAATTATTAAAAAAATATAAATCTGAAAACTGAAAAATGCATTTGTATTCAGCACTCTGTAGTCTGATATTCCTATACAAAATCCTCACTTAGCACTTTCAAATGTCACCTAACTAGTAAACCGAGTCCACTTGTGTAACTTATTCTCAGTATAACTACAGCGGTTTTGTAAAGGCCTCAGAGGTTTGTTTAAGGACATTAGGGATCAAACATCATCATGACAGCCAAGGAACACACCAGACATGTCAGCAATAAAGTTGTGAAGAGTAAGGCTAGGGTCACATATGCGGTTGTTTTTTCAAATCCGTATCCGGATTTGACCATTAAAAATGGTCAAAACCGGATACGGATCCGCAGCCATGGGCTGCAATAGAAAAACCGGATAGCACTTAATGCAATCCAGTTACCACATCAGGTTTTGCAGCCTGCGGTAAAAATCATGCAGGCTGCATTTTTTTGAGCAGTGGAAAAACCGGATCCATTTTTTTTTATAATGGCTGTCTATGACAACCGGATCCAGGACCGCAAGGTACATGAATGTATCTTGCGGTACCAGATCCGTTTTTGGTGCCACAATGTTTTTTCATTGCACATCTGGATCCATTACTGGAACCAGATCTGCAATGTGATGCCAAATGTGACGGCACACGGTAATACCAGATCCGGTAATGGATGCGGTTCACGGATTGTGCCTCCCAAATGTGACCCCAGCCTAAAGCAGGTTTAGGTTATAAAAAAAGGGCAATCTCTGAACATCTTACAGAGCAATAGTCAATCTATCATACAAAAATGGACACAGTATGGAATAACTGCAAACTTACCAAGCCATGGCTGTCCAGCTAAACTACTGGTGCTGAAAATGTTACGTGATACAATGCTGAAAACGTTAATGTGACCCTAGCCTAAGAGTCGGAAATAGTAAGCCATTTTTGAAACAAACCATAGGAAGCCTAGTGTACATGTTGCAAAAAGCCATGTAGGGAACATAGCTATAATGTGGAAGAATGTGCTCTAATCAGATGAGACCAAAGTAGAACTGTGAAAACACCATCCCCATAGTCAAAAGTGGTGGCAGCATCATGCCATAGGGATGCTTTCCTTCAGGGAATGGGCAGTTAATGACAAGATGGTATCAACTTAATACAGGAAAAATCATGGAGAAAACCTGTGCAGTAGACTTGAGAGTGGGGCACTTTCCAGCAGGACAACGATCGCAAACATCCTGCTTGAGCTACAATGGATGGTTTAGATCAAAACATATTCCTGTGTGTGAATGGCCCAGTCACACTCCAGACCTAAATCCCATTGAGAATCTGTGTCAAGACTTTAAAATGCTGGTCACACGAATTGTGACATGGAATACCAAGGGCTTACGATCACCGCATAAGAGATATATGGTTCTTCGGCACCTGAAGAGGCTGAAAACCGATATTGCACTCTTACAGGAGACGCATTTGAGGAATGATGAAGTGACGTGTATGCAGAAGCTGTGGGTGGGAGAGGCCTGGGCTTCGGGTGCACGAGCCGGGAAAGCAGGGGTAATGATTCTCCTCAACAAACACCTTGCACATACTTTGGTGTCTGTAACTAGGGATCAGGATGGAAGGCAATTGCACGTGGTACTCCAACTGGGGGATCGGCGGATCAGTATATATAACATCTACGCTCCCAACACCACTCGTACCGCCTTTTTTCATGGCTTGCGAGACGTCATCCTACAGGACAGGGAACGGCTTATCATGGTGGGGGGAGACTTTAACGAGGTGGTCTCAGATGTCATTGACAGACAGCGGATGACAGCTGGGGAACAAACACAGGGGCTGACGCACCGGGGACAGGGATCGTTGTCAGATATGCTAACTACTACGCATATGGCAGATGTGTGGAGGATCTTACATCCCCAGGACACTGAATTTACCCATTTTTCACACCCTCACTCCTCATGGTCGCGGATTGACTTGTTCCTGGTAAGCAGCGACCTACTGCGACTGATTGAGGAGGCTGAAATTGGTGATCTGGTAATCTCTGATCACAGTCCTGTTAGTGTGGATATCTTAGACGCTTTCCCACGTGGCACAGATACAATATGGAGGTTCCCCTCACATCTGTCATCTATGGGAGGGTTTAAGACCCAACTGAAGGAGTGGTGGCAGGGCTATGCCCTCGACAACGAGGTACATAAAAGTGATCATTGTCTGTTCTGGGAAGCCGGGAAATCAGTTATAAGAGGACGTTTGATAGCATACACTCGGACGCAATCGAGACAGCTCAAAGAGAATTATACAAGGGCAAGCGCACTTGTTTCCGAGACTTACCAAGCGTTTAAGAGCTCGCGGACACTGGAAGACAAGACAGAGTGGCTTACAGCGAAAAGGGATTTCGACACGTGGGCTGACCTGAGGGAAAAACTGATCCGGGGACAACTAGACGTGGACCTTCACAGACACGGTGACAAGACGGGGCGACTACTTGCTAATCTCGCTAGGGGCAGACGAAAACCCACGACCTTTACGGCACTTACCACAAGGGAGGGGGTGCGTACCACTGATCCCAAAGCTATTAATGATATACTGGGGGACTTTTATAGACGGTTATACCATTCAAACGACGTCCCGTCCCAGGAAGGGATGACATGGTTGGATGAGGTGCCTCTCACTCCTATCTCAGAGGCTGACTTAGAGCTCCTCAATGCTCCAATCTCTGAGACGGAGGTAGACGCGGTCATCAGGCATTTAGGGAACGGGAAGTCTCCGGGCCCGGATGGGTTTACAGGGGAGTTCTATAAGATACTCCGGTCTGAGGTGACTCCAATACTGACGAGATTATTTAATAATATTTTATCTCAACGGAAGCTACCTGAAACCATGGATATGGCCTATATTAAACTGCTGCCCAAGGGAATCACGGGAGGGGAGGATCCTACAAATTATAGGCCGATCTCCCTTATTAACGTGGATCTTAAAATTCTGTCAAAAATTATGGCGGATAGGTTGGCGGAGATTCTCCCGACGCTCATAGACAATCATCAGACAGGTTTCGTTAAAGGCCGGTCAGCGGTCACAAATGTCCGCAAGGCCCTTCTGGTCCTGGACGCAGTGAAGGATGTGTCGCTCCTTGTGGGGAAAAACCCAGCCATGGTCACCCTAGACGCGGAAAAAGCCTTTGATAATGTTAGGTGGCCATGGCTGGGTCAGGTGCTGGACAGGATAGGGCTTCAGGGCCGTTTCAGAAATTATTTACAGGCATTATATACCACTCCTAAAGCGAGGGTACATACTCCCGGTTTCCTCTCCCCGGTGCTCCCTCTTTCAAAAGGGACTAGGCAAGGATGTCCCTTGTCCCCGCTATTATTTAATTTAGCCTTGGAACCATTGGCCAGGTATATTAACAGGCACAGTTCCTTTGAGGGGGTGAACATTGGACGAGTGGAAACAAAGTCAGCATTGTTTGCTGATGACATTGTGTTGTTTATGGGAGACCCTGAGCGGGATTTACCCCCTCTGCTGGGAGATATAGAGAGATTTGGAGAATTCGCGGGATTCCGGCTTAATCGGAAAAAATGTGAGATCCTATACCTTAAGCCAGGGAACGCGTCTGGAGAGTCTCTGCTAACGTTGGGCATCCCGAGGGCAACAACCCATATTAAATATTTGGGTCTGCTGTTGGGACGGACATCGAACCAAGTATACTCGTTAAACTATACTCCCCTCTTTGACAGAATAGAAAAAGAGCTAAAACGTTGGGTGGGATTACCTCTGTCACTACTGGGTCGCTGCCACCTTATCAAGATGGTCAGCTTCGCACGGCTTTTATATCCACTACAGACGCTACCCTTACTCCTGAAACAAACTGACATTAATAGATTAAACAGGGCGTTTGCGGACTTTATATGGAGAGGCAGGAGACCGAGGCTAAGGCTGGGGACCCTGATGCTCCCGAAGGACAAAGGGGGCGTTAACTTACCCGACATTAGAGGATACAATTTGGCGTGTATGATGAGGCATGCGATAGAATGGGTTAAGGGAACCAATAAATTTTCTGATGGCGTGTTGGAGGCAGCGTTCTGCGAGCCCTGGGATCGCTGCTCTCTCCTACATACGGGATGGGCGTTGCTACCGATGCAGGTCCGATCGTCTATAATCTTTAAAGATACGATAGGGGCATGGAAAGCAGTGAGGAAAAAATGTAGTCTCCCCTGGAAAGTGTCGAAACACCTGAACCCCTGGGCATACCCGGAGTTTCCGATGGGTCGAACCAATATATTATTTAAAGAATGGGCCAGAAAGGGTATTAAAAACATGGGAGACCTCATGGCGATGTCTGAACGTCGTTGGATGTTGGGACAGGAAATCATGAACAAGTATGGTCTCGGGGAAACCCAGTGCCTCCAATACTTGCAGCTGAAGCATCATGTCATAGATAATCTCTTGGATGCATCAAAAGAAACTCTTACAAATGCGTGTGATAGACTGGTGGGCCTTGACGTTTCTCAATTAGGGATATCTAGCATATATGGGGAACTCAGGACATACCTACTTCCTGGTGGCACCCAGAAACTTTTCTCGAAATGGTGTGCGTATATAGACAAAGAGTCGGTACCCGATGATATATTAGACGGTTGGGGTAAGATAAGGCGCTATATTTTGGATGAGAGATGGAGGGACTCACATTTTCGAGTTATTCATGGCACAGTGTATGGCTTCAATATACCACCATCGGCATCTAACCCCGAGAGATTGTTACACTGTCCGAAATGCAATCTTGAAAGAACGGATATGGTACATGGATTATGGAGCTGTACGAGAGTACAATCCTTCTGGGGTATGATATCTGACCTGGTGAGGAGATTTTGTGACCATACGTTTGAGCTAGACCCGGGGGTCTGGATTTTTCAGAATGTGAATCTATCCAAGGGAGGGGTTGCTAGCACTCGTTTCTTACATGTCCTTATACTACTGGCTAAATGTCTTCTCCTAACATTTTGGTTACGAGCGGACTTACCCACTGAAACAGACGTCATAGCGGGGTTACGGTTGGCAATGGATCTAGACAGATGCGGAGCTCTGAGGGACAAGGATGTTCTGATTGTCTCTTTCATGAAAAAATGGAGACGTTTTATAGAGCTACAATTGACTGATGATGACATTGTCAATGTAATGACACCTTTTCATGGTACTCCCTGGTACCTGCTACAATCTTTGAGCCACTCACTAGGGCGCCTGGGGCTGACTGTGACCCTTGCTGGGACGTGCCCGGCGACAGTGGGGATATTAGGGGAAGGACTGTATCACACTACATAGGTATTTTTAGTGTTTCTACTGTGAAATAATTGAACTCCCGCTTCATTTGGGATGGGGAGAGAGAGGAATATGATGGACTGACAGGGACGATCAGGATGCTGTGGGAGAGGTTAGGTGCGGCAGCTGCGAGGAATTTTATATATGGCATACGGTACTATTGTATTATGTTTTGTTTTTGTTTTGCTTCTGTGTGTGTTTTTTTATTTACAACCCAATGATATGATGTTAATTGATGTCAGTGTCAGTGTTCTAGTACTATGTACAATGTCTTGGCATACAATTGTGTGCTATTTTTCTTTCTGTTATATTGCAAATGGTGAATAAAAATGATTTTTCAAAAAAAAAAAATGCTGGTCACAGATGCTTCATCCAATCTCACTTATCTACAGCTAGTTTGCAAAGAATGGGTGAAAATTTCAGCCTTCAAATGTGCAAAGCAGGTAGAGACAGGAGTAAGGATACCGTTACACGTCACAACATTGCATGCAATTTCACTGGCAATTTGCTGGCTGCAGTGAAATCATGGACACATTGTTCTATTTTGTTGCGTGTACAAAATGGAACACTGTGTCCATGATTTCACTGCAACCAGCAAATTGCAAGTGAAATTGCATGCAATGTTGCGACATGTAACGGTACCCTTAGACTTGCAGAAGTAATTTAAACAAATGGTGGTCCCACAAAGTATTGACTAAGGGTACAGTTACACGTCGCAACACTGCTTGCAATTTCACTTGCAATATGCTGGTTGCAGTGAAATCATGGACACATTGTTCCATTTTGTACAAGCAACAAAATAGAACAATGTGTCCATGATTTCACTGCAACCAGTTAATTGCCAGTGAAATTGCATGCAATGTTACGACGTGTAAAGGTACCCTGAAGGTATCGTCACACGCGGCAATATTGCTAGGCAATTTCACTGACAATTTGCTGGCTGCAGTGAAATCATGGACACATTGTTCTATTTTGTTGCTGTGTACAAATGGAACAATGTGTCCATGATTTCACTGCAACCAGCATACTGCAAGTGAAATTGCAAGCAATATTGCAACATGTAACGGTACCTTAAGGGCTGGCTGTGTGCAGAGATCCAACCGTACTGTTGGACACAGCCTTGGTGGGCTCTTTGGAAGCTCAGGATAGCTTATTGCACTGTGATATGTGCAAAAATGTATACACACACTATCAGATTATGTAAAGTGAAGCAATATGGAAAAAATATGGTAATCTTATACCTTTATTAGAAAAAATGTATTCTTGGAGATTAATGACAACTAATGGTACCTTTACACGCCGCTACAGAAGGTTGGAAACAACCGGGTGTCGGAGACAAATGTATCTTGCACCGTCAAAACAACCCGAGGTAGCGGCGTGTAAAGGTACCATAAGATATAGGGGTTTAGAAGACAATCCATGGAATTTCATTAATGGAAACTTTCTATCTGTTCAAAATATTAAAACTTTTTTCTTTGACCAGTTATATCTTTAAAGGGGCCGTCACACGCTACGATATCATTAATGGTACCTTTACACGCCGCCACAACAGGATGGATACCAACGGCAACTTCACATGCACGAGCACGGCCGAACGGTTACCAACGGGAACCGCACCCTCTTTACACGCCGCCACAAGGTGCGCTACGCTACGCTACATCTACAGCTAGCTACATCACCGGGTGTCTCAAGTAGCCATCTGTAGCTCATTTATACACCGCTACAAACAGCTACTATGGGCGTACCTGGTGCAGCAGGGACAGCACATAGGCGTGCTACAATTGTGGATTACGAGACGTCCGTACGCTGATAGGACAAAGCAATAATACCATGATTGGCCAGGCATCGCAGGAGGCTGATTAATACTTGACGCTCGAGCAATTGTGTAGTGTGACTCCTCAGCTCCTTAAATATGCCGCCCTGTGCGGCGACAACCAATCGCAACGCAGGAGCTTCCTCCAATGATCGCTGAAGGGGCGCGGTAACCCGGAGCCTGTGTCACGCCCCAGCTACATAGCATGGTGTAGGAACAACCCTTCTGTTCCTTCTTTACACGCCGATACAGCTCGCTACAATCGGCGATGTTGCCATATGTTTATGGGCAGTGCACGGATACAGAGGTATCTGTAGCCGGCTGTGTCGTCCCGTCTTCAGACGCCGCTACTACGGGCGATATTGGCGCGACAAGCTACATTTGTAGCCTGTAGCGGGTTGTATCCATCCTGTTGTGGCGGCGTGTAAAGGTACCATAAAGGTACCTTTACACGCCGCTACGACAGGATGGATACAATCCGCTACTTCACGTGCACGAGCACGCCCAAACGGTTACAAACGGTAAACGCACCCTCTTCACACGCCGCCACAAGGTGCGCTACGCTACGCTACATCTATCCCCGGATACATCGCCGGGTGTCTCAAGTAGCCATCTGTAGCTCATCGTACCTCATTTACACACCGCTACAACCAGCTAATATGGGCGGACCTGGTGCAGCAGGGACAGCACATAGGCGTGCGACAATTGTGGAGTACGAGACGTCCGTACGCTGATAGGACAAAGCAAGAAACCCATGATTGGCCAGGCATCGCAGGAGGCTGATTAATACATGACGCTCGAGCAATTGTGTAGTGTGACTGGTCAGCTCCTTAAATATGCCGCCCTGTGCAGCGACAACCAATCGCAACGAAGGAGCTTCCTCCAATGATCGCTGAAGGGGCGTGGTATCCCGGAGCCTGGGTGACGCCTTAGCTACATTGCAGCTACATCGCCGGGTGTCCAGAGTTCCCTTCTGTAGCTTCTTTACACGCCGATACAGCTCGCTGCAATCGGCTTTGTAGCCATCTGTTTTCGAGCAGTGCTCGGAAACAGATTTATCTGTTGCCGGCTGTCACGTCCCGTCTTCACACGCCGCTACTACGGGCTATATTGGCGCTACAAGCTACATTTGTAGCCTGTAGCGGATTGTATCCATCCTGTTGTAGCGGCGTGTAAAGGTACCTTAATATATTGCTGACACGTTACGGATTTTCAGTCACTCTAACGGCGTCGTTGCGTGTGACACGTCGATCTTACAAGTGATAAGTGGTCTTAGGCTAGGGTCACATTTAGACTGCAAAATTCAGTTACTGCATCCATGTCCGGATGTGGTAATCTCATGTCCCTTCAGACACATTTTGCATTCTAAATGTGTCCCCAAACTCGCATCCGGTAACCGGATTGCTCCTTAATGTGCAATTCGGTTGTCGGGTGCTTTGTTCATCCCTGCTGCTACGGAGATGAACAAAGGGTTAATGTGTTAAATATATGTGGGCAACACGTCTCCAGGGAGTGTCCACCCTCCCTAGAGACATGTTGCCCAAATACAGTGGCATGTTAATGGTTAATAGCTATTATTACATTATCGCCGCTATTGTCGGCTTTCTATACTTCTGTATGAAAGCCGGCGGCTCCTCGGTGTAAGCAGGAGTATCAGTACGTAATGTGCATAAGCACATTGCAGGGCAGCATCCTCAATAAGGAGCTGACCCTGGTGCTTACGCACATTACGTACTGATACTTCTGCTTACACCGAGGAGCCGCCGGCTTTCATACAGAAGTTTTAAAAGCCGACAAATAGCGGCGATAAAGGAGTTATCCCTTTATCCCTGGAGACATGTTGCCCACATATATTTATCACATTAACCCTTTGTTCTGTTCTTCCCGGGATGAACAAAGTATCCAGCAACCGCAGGCACTCACATATGCCTTGCAGTAGCCGGATGGACTCCCATAGGCACCCATTATAACACTTTGGTTGCGGTTTTGAAACCGCTCCGATAAACGTTGCCTGCATGATTATTACCGCAGGCAGGACAACTCGAATGCGGTAACTGGATTGCATTAAGTGCAATCCGGTTTTATAATGGGCGACTATGGGCTACGGATCCTGATCCGGTTTTGCATGCTCAAAACCGGAGCAGGATCTGCAATCCCGACCGCAAATGTGACCCTAGCCTTATCGTTCATCGCAGATTTGAGAACCTGACCCCAAATCAGACGATGTCTATCATGCAATCTGCTTGCATCGTTCTGTGTGACAAAGCGATAACGATCTCCTTTATGATTTCCCCTATTCACAACATTGACAAGCATCGTTCGCTGGGCTGTGCGAACGATACCTGCACATAACATCGTTGGTGCGTACAGAGCGATATCTACACGTGTGACACCTCCCCAACGATGTTGTCCATGTGTGCGCACCCCTGTGATCGTAGATGAGTCCTTTCACAAAATCGTAGCATGTGACGGCCCCTTAATTTAGATGGATCAAACTATAAATATCAAGGAACCTACAGAGAAATTACTAGAATTTCTCCTTTCCAAAGTCCTCATCTTAATACAAACTGTTCTACTCACTTGACTCTTGTTAAGATAAAGGAGACATCGTGAACTCCAGCTTTACATTACTCAAAAATTAACCCAATTGTAAGCATTAAAACTGTTTTAGTATGAAGGGGCTGTTCACTCTCAGACACTAATGGCACATTGTCAGCATGTGCCATAAACAATTGTTTAGCAAGCATGCTTGACAATATTCAGGACTTCCATGGAAATAAACTGCAAAACCAGAATATGCACAGCAGCCTTTTCATTCTTGATAGTGCATGATGGGGGCTTGGTGTCTAAAGCTGGCCATACTTTGCAGATTTTGGATATATTATGAACGACCTATCACTGTTGGTCTTTAAAGACAGTTGTGCTGACAAATTGTAAATTAATTCCCATCTTCCTATGTGATGTGGACTAACTTTCTATTGATAAGACAAGATAGCTGTTTGTAGACTGTTTATATAATAATATAATATTTATTCGTTTATATAGAGCTAATAATTTCATAGCAGTTTACATACATCAGCAATACTTTTCCCACTCACAATCTAAATATCATATCAGTATGTTTTTGGAGTGTGAGAGGAAACCGGAGATCTCAAGGAAACCCACGCAAACAAGGGGAGAACATATAAACTCCTTGCAGATGTTGTCCTTGGTGGGATTTGAACCCAAGACCCCAGAGCCGCTGTGCTGCCAACCTTTCCTACGTGTATTTAAGCATACCTTATTGTGGAGCTCTCATGTCATGGATGAGTTTCCAAGTATGTGACTCGCCCACCAGGGCCATTGGGTACTCGGAACCAGGCGGCAGTTCTGCTGGGGGTCGAGACCCGGCTCTGTGACTCTGGGCAGTCAATAAAAGGGGCAGTTTTTAGGTATAAATGTGATGCCACCCGTCGTGTGCGGCTATAGGTAGCTGCAGTCGGGACCTTTAGGGATGATGGGAATAGCAGCGAGGACGTTGAGCCCTCCACGGGAAGAGCTGGTCCCCAGGGCAACCATGAAGTTTATGAATATACAGGCTCATCGGTGGTGCAAAGCTCACAGTCATGGGCAGCCTCCTGCTGTCGGATCACCTTACCGGTCTATCTCCCCTCAGGCACAATAATCACAGTCTAAGACAGCATTGAGCTTTAACTGGGTTTTACTCTTTCTCAGCAGTTAGTAAGTTCACAGACAGTACATTAGCTGCTCTGGTGTGGTCTAACGGTTTTGAAGATTAGGATGGGGTCAGCACCACCTTGCAGCGTCTCCCATACAGCCTGGGGAGATTTCACCGCCGCCTGCAAGCTTTCAGCCCTTGGCTATGGAGGATGATGAGGAGGGTCCTCCCTGCTGCACCGCTCTGCACGCTCTGGTGCTCACTCCGAACAGTCCGATACGTCACATCCAGTTTTGTGTTATAGGAGAAGAAAAAGAAGTCACACTCAGAGCTTCTATAAACAGCGGTTCTTTATTGTGCTTCAGTGCACACAGCAGGTGGTGGCATGCGGGTGGGAGGATGGGGGGGCACGACGTTTCGCGCCGTATAAGGCGCTTCAGCAGGTTAGTCCTAACCTGCTGAAGCGCCTTATACGGCGCGAAACGTCGTGCCCCCTGTCCTCCCACCCGCATGCCACCACCTGCTGTGTGCACTGAAGCACAATAAAGAACCGCTGTTTACAGAAGCTCTGAGTGCGACTTCTGGTGTGGTCTAAGCAGCTGGGATGGTTCATCTGTGTCACCTCCTTTTGTGTCTCTTTCAGGCCTTTTCAGTCTGTCCGCACGCTAGCTATGATCCAGCTGTTGCGGGCTTTCAGTGGGTGACCTACCGGATCCCCTAGCCCTAGTTCAATGGCTTTCTTTTCATTGCACCGGAGGTTGGGTCTCAGGACATAAAGACCCCACACCCCGCCGGAGTTCGTGCTTGGAGCATACATCATCCTGGCCACTTCAGCAGAGCCGGCACTCTAGTTCTGGCCCAGTCCCACAGTGTCCTTACTAATTCAAGCACACCTGGACTCATTCTTTCTCTCACTACGGTCTACAGCCTTTAACCTGGGCTAGCCTCATAGTTGCACAGGCCGCCGTGTCCTCGCAGTCCTGTCTGGTGGTATTCTCGCCTTTCTTTCTACTGACTGGACTTCACTCCTCGACTTCCCTTGGCTGACTTCTCTGGACTAACTCTCTTTATTAACTCAACTTCTTTGATGTTGTGCTTTTTATTCTGTTGTTACCTCCCCTAACCGAGTTCTTCTCTAACGTTCCACCCTCCACCTGGCTCCTCCCGCTATCTCGTTGCTGGGCATTGAGTCCCTAGACTTAGGATCGGGAGTGTGTTGGGTGTGTGTGTGGGGAGACCTTCTTAACAATCCCAGCTGCTGCGCCATCTAGTGGCGACTGGTCCGCAGGAGCGCCACATATGCACAACTGAACCCATCAACATTGGGGAAATCCAGCGGGACTTTTCTACATGCTGTAGATAATGTACTTTTAGGGCCCTTTCACATCAGCGTTTTTTGAAATTTGTGGTCAGCCGCGGTTTTTTTCGCTGCCGCACCTGCCGCAAGTGCAAAACCGCACTTGCCGCACCTGCCGCAAGTCCCCCTATACTTTCTATGGGGATTACCGCAACCGCGCCGCAAGTGCATCGGTTATGCGGCAATTGCGGTTTTTTCACCGCATCTGCCGCAAATTTCAAAAAACGCTGATGTGAAAGGGCCCTTAGGTCACTAAATTACAATGACACTTGGTAAATAATGGTTTACATATTAACATGGGGTAATGTCAATTTATGAACATGCCATGTTAAGCATCTTTCTACCAGTCCAAGATTTTACAAATCTGGTTTGGAAATGAGATGGCTTTAAAGTTAGCTCAGCAAATGTCCAACTATTTATTTTTAAGGGATGGAGTCATTAGAAACAAAATTCTTGAACATATTGAAAATTATTACAATTTTTAGAAGTGCACAAAATGTGCCGCTACACAGTCACATTTTCATTACATTTGCCCCATCAAGCAAAATAATTGGATCTTTCATGGTTGACTTAGACACAGATGAATGTTACATGTGACAAAACAGGAAAAAAATAACACAATTTGTAGTAAATAGTCAAATATTTTCTTAGAGTTGCACCTAATACACTTTGTAATAAACTGGCAATGCTGCAGAAATAAAGTATTGGCACCTTGGGTTATGAGGGTGGTTACTCAATTGCTATATATCGTATGTTTTTTTGTTTCGCAAAAGTGTTTGGACCTTTAGATACTTAAATGTTTTGCATACTAAAAAAAGTTACATTTTCTAGATTTTAGTTTACTTGTACTTTTACCATCTACTAATCACTGGAGATCTATTACCTGTAGCATGTCACTAACCCTTCGTATCAGTTAATTGACTCACTGAAATATACAGAAGGAACAATGTTGCACATATTTTAGTGTTTCCCAGGAGCGCAAAGTGTCAAACTTTCATAATGTAAACTGCAAAATCCGTTATTCATGTGTTCAAGCAAATCAATCCCTTTGCAACCAATTATATTTAGTTTTAACATACATGAATCTTATACACTAGCAGAGCTTTTCTAGTCTAGAGACCTTGTTAAATGAAGCTTGAATTTTCTCATAACAGAAAACACATAAAGCCCTCTTACCTTTATATTGTAGTTTGGGAATTGAACTTTGTCACTTCCACTTTTATAGTATTCAAAGTGGTCATGCATTTGAACGCTAGGACTGAATCATAGCCATTGCCACTGTGCAATTGTGTAATTTATGCCATCTACATAACACATTTTGTTATTATAGTAATTAGGATAATTTGAAACAGTGAACAAGTGTCTGCTATTGATATGTTATGGGTATAGACAAGGAAAAACCTTTGTGGTGAAAAACCTATTTTTAGGAATCTGACTTTGGATTTTAGAACCACAGTAGTCTAACTCAAAGATGGGAATGTCAATGCCATGGGAGTCCCCTCAAAGTGGGTACTTGTGATACTCACGATCCCATCACCAACAGGCATTATTTCACCTCTGAAAGTCACTGCAAGAGCTCACTGCACTAAATTCTCAGAGATCAGGGTAATCTTCTTGGCCATTAGCTATGATGAGAGAGTTCTATAGCACTATCCAGAACCACTAGAGCTTCTGTGGATCCATGCAACAACCACAACTCTTCATGGAATTCCACTTATTTTCTAAGACTTCGGTCAATATACAGGGAATATGATGCAACAAGGGTGTTTATCAACTAGGATAAATTTTCAAAGCTTTAAATACTTTATTAACTAAGCACCATTTATTCCATAGTGCTTTCCAAGTGACAAGAATTACAATAATAATGAATAAATAATAATAATAATCATGAAAAATACAAGTCACTGACTGGTACTGGAAGAGGACCCTGCCCGCATGGGCTCATAGTTTACAAGGGATGGGCGAGGATAGAGCTGGCCGTGTAGTGGTATAGTGGAACGAGGGTTACTGCAGATTGTAGACTTGCCAGAAGAAGTAGGTCTTCAGATCCCTTTTGAAGGTTTCCATGGTTTGTGAGAGTCTGATATGTTGGGGAAGATTGTTCCAGCGTATGGGGGATGCACAGGAGAAATTTTGTATGTGGTTGTGTGAAGAAGAGATAAGAGGGGAGTAGAGAAGGAAATGTTGTGAGGATCAAAGGTTGTATGCTTATACGTAGGAGACTGAGAGACTCTTTGAGCTGTCCCATGCTGAAGGTGTAGCTGGAAAGAGCAGGGGTCCAAGAAATAAACCTTAAGGGACACTGACAGATTGGGGGCGAGATGAGGAGGTGGTGTGTGAGCACGAAATCCTAAATGTCTGGTCTGTTAGCAGGGGTGAACCTAGCCTCTGTGCTGCCTGAGGCGAACTGCAAAATGTCGCCCCCCTCCTCCCTCCAGAAAGTCTTTTTTCAATTGGTAGAAATAAATCTAGTTTGCACAGATTTATATCTACCCTGAAAAATGAAATGAGGACAATAGTGGATATTTTAATTTAGAGAAATAGAAAAAAAGTTGTTCAAACACATGTATGTCAGTGCCATCACACACATACAAGGACCACACGGACGAATCCAGAACAAGGGTCATTAATGGTAATGGCAGGATTGGCTCAACCATACAGACACACAATGGCTGGCAGAGCAATGGTCCTTTAGGCAGACACAATCCTGCAACCTGAAGCGTGCTGAGCATGTGAGCCGGTATCAAAGGTGAGAATACAAGCTTTGACATATATGTACTTCAAAAGGTAGTGAAGGGGTTAAATTACACTATATACACATGTATACAGCACAGATATACTGGACAACACACGCTCATTACATACACATCATATACTCGCACAGACACACACATCATACATGTCTTAGTTATATAACAGATGCTCAGCAGGTACACATCATATACACAGCATATGGATGCTGCAGAAGTGTATATACACACACTTCACTCAAAAGATATCTAAACACACACACACACAAAGCAACTCATACACAGCTCCCACACAAAACTCACACACAGACACGCAGCTCACACACACAACTCCCACACACAGACACGCAACTCACACACAGACACAACACACAGTTCACACACACAACTCACACACAGCTCACACACAGACACGCAACTCAGACACAGCTCACACTCAGACACAGCTCACACTCAGACACAGCTCACACTCAGACACAGCTCACACACACACAACTCCCACACACAGACACGCAACTCACAGACACAACACACAGTTCACACACAACTCACACACACAACTCACACACAGCTCACACACAGCTCACACACAGACACGCAACTTACACAGACATGCAACTCACACACAGCTCACACTCAGACACAGCTCACACTCAGACACAGCTCACACACACATGCAACTCACACACACATGCAACTCACACACAACACACACACAACTCACACACAACACACACACACAGCTCACACAACAGACACACACAGCTCACACAACACACACACGCAGCTCACACAACACACACACACTCAGCTCACACAACACACCAGCTCAACAACACACAGCTCACACAACACACACAGCTCACACAACACACACAGCTCACACAACACACTCAGCTCACACAACACACACTCAGCTCACACAACATACACAGCTCACACAACACACACACAGCTCACACAACACACACAGCTCACACAACACACCCAGCTCACACAACACACACACAGCTCACACAACACACACAGCTCACACAGCACACAGCTCACACAACACACTCAGCTCACACAACACACACTCAGCTCACACAACAGACACAGCTCACACAAATCTCACACAGCTCACACAAATCTCACACACAGCTCACACAACACACACAGCTCACACAACACACACACACAGCTCACACAACACACACACAGCTCACACAACACACACACAGCTCACACAACACACACAGCTCACACAACACACACACAGCTCACACAACACACACAGCTCGCACAACACACACAGCTCACACAACACACACAGCTCACACAACACACACACAGCTCACACAACACACACAGCTCACACAACACACACAGCTCACACAACACACTCAGCTCACACAACACACACTCAGCTCACACAACACACACAGCTCACACAAATCTCACACACAGCTCACACAACACACACAGCTCACACAACACACAGCTCAAACAGCTCACACAACACACACACACAGTTCACACAACACACACAGCTCACACAACACACACACAGCTCACACAACACACACACACAGCTCACACAACACACACACAGCTCACACAACACACACAGCTCACACAACACACACACAGCTCACACAACACACACAGCTCACACAACACACACACAGCTCACACAACACACACACAGCTCACACAACACACACAGCTCACACAACACACAGCTCACACAACACACACAGCTCACACAACACACAGCTCACACAACACACACAGCTCAAAACAGCTCACACAACACACACAGTTCACACAACACACACAGCTCACACAACACACACACACAGCTCACACAACACACACAGCTCACACAACACACACAGCTCAAACAGCTCACACAACACACACACACAGTTTACACAACACACACAGCTCACACAACACACACACACAGCTCACACAACACACATGCTCACACAACACACACACACACAGCTCACACAACACACACTCAGCTCACACAACACACACAGCTCACACAAATCTCACACACAGCTCACACAACACACACAGCTCACACAACACACACACACAGCTCACACAACACACACAGCTCACACAGCTCACACAACACACACACAGCTCACACAACACACACAGCTCACACAACACACACACACAGCTCACACAACACACACAGCTCACACAACACACACACAGCTCACACAACACACTCAGCTCACACAAATCTCACACACAGCTCACACAACACACACACTCAGCTCACACACAGCTCACACACAGATTATACAGACACCTCACACAGTCATCTGTGCTGTTTGTACATGTGCAGCTTCACATGCTCACATCCCTGGGCCCCAGCCCCAGGTCCCAGCTCCCTCACTCCCTGGCCAGCAGTAGATCTGTCACCTTGTGACCTGGAGCTTCTTATCATCGGTATCTCAGCACAGGAGGCTGCTCTCTGATCTTTGTTGGCTCTCACTTCTTCCCGCGCCGTGCAGGAGAACATGAGCACCCCCTGCAGATGCCGCCCCTTCCTTCACCAGCAGGTGGCGCCGCCTGAATCAGGCCACTCACATTGCCTCATCATTGATTCGGCCCTGTCTGTTAGGTATGAAGAGATCCAAGAAAGGGTCAAATCTGTGATGCCAAGAGATGAGGAAATCTATAGTAAGGAGGAGTCGCCCACTATGCAGAAGGCAGAGGACAGGTCCAGGTGGTGGAGTTTAGAGTAGTGTCACTTGTCTTTCATGGTTGTTAGGTCGCTGTTGACTTTAGTTAGGGTAGGTTCGTTTGAACGATGTGGTCAGAAGTCAGATTGTAACAAGTCAACTTGGGAACCGGAGGAGAGGTGGGAGGACAGTTCAAGATGAATGTACTGTTCTAGTAGTTTTGAGACATATGGGAGAAGTGATATGGGGCGACAGCTAGACACAGCGGATATATCAAGAGAAGGTTTATGAAGATGAGTGTGATCAAGGCATGTTTAAAGCATGAGGGGAAGAGACCAGTTGTTAGTCATAGGTTGAAGAGATGGGATAGTGTTGGGATGAAGACTGTAGTGAGGTTTGGGAGGAGATGGGACAGGATCAGGTCCAATGCGCAGATGGTGAGATGTGATCTGGAGGGTAGAGATGAAACTTTATCTTCTGTAATGGCAGAGAAGCTAGCTTGTGAGGAAGATGGCCGAGTAGTTATGATGAGGGGCTATGGGGAGTGTAGGCCAAAGCTTTCTCAGATGTTGTTATTCTTTTAGCATTCAAGCAGAAGATTGAGTCAAAGCATTCTGCTAAGATAGGGGGAGAGGGAGGAGGTGCTGGGGATGGAGGAGAGAATTGAAAGTGTTGAATACCTGTTTAGGGTTGTGAGACAGTGAGGATATGAAAGATGAGAAATAGGTTTGTTTTGTGGCAGAGAGTATGGACTTGAGTTGGTGAGGGACTGTTTGTATGTGATGAAGTGCATATTGGAATGGGATCTCTTCCATCTCCACTCAGCAACCCTGGAAGCCCACTTTAGTTCTTTAGTCAGGCTGTGTGTGTCAGGTTTGCCTGTTGATTTTGTTTTGGAATATGTGAGCGGGGCGACCGATTCAAGAGTTGTAGCCATTGTAGTAATATATAAATTGGCAGCAGAATCTGCATCATGTAGGGAACCTATGTCAGCAAAAGAGATGAGACTCAGAATGTGAGTATATATCAAGGTGTTTGAGAGTTCTACAACAGTGTGTAAGTTTGTGGAGTGGGAATTGTGGACTTGGAAAGGAGATGAAAGAGAATATGAGCACATTGTGGTCGGACAGGGAGACAGGGAAGGAGGTTAGAGAGGTCACAGGAACAGATGTGGGTAAAGATGAGGTCCAGTGTATGGCCATCTTTGTGAGTGGCTGCAGAGAACCACTGAGTGAGACCGAAGGTGGAAGTGAGTGTTGGAATCTTAGAGACAGTTGAGTGGGAAGTGTCAATGGGGATATTGAAGTCACCCATGATGACAGTGGGGGATGTCATTGGAAAGTAAATAAAGTAGCCAGGTGGTGAAATAGTCAAAAAAAGGGAACAGTAAAGGACAGCCATTTAGAGATTGGAGGGGGAATAGATGCAGAAAGGGTGCACCTCAAAAGAAAGGAGAGTAATGGAGGGTGGCATTGGAATTTGGGTGAAGGAGCAATTTCAGACAAGAGAAAACCAACTTCTCTACCATGCTTGTTGCTGGGGCTGGAAGTGTGAGAAACATGGAATCAGCCATAAGAAAGTGCATCTACAGAGTCTGTGTCAAAGGGGGTGAGACAGATTTCAGTGAGTCTGAGTTGGGAAAGTTTGCTAGTTATGCAAAAATTCATGGATGTATGAAAGTTTATTACTGACTGAGAGAGCATTCCATACAGCTACTCTTGAGGGACTGGGGAAGAGGGAGCTTGGTGACTTTGGTCAAAAGTTAGAGAAATTGCGGAAATTCATGTTAAATCATGGATGGGAGATTGAAATGACAGTGGGTATGTGGAGAGGCCAGGATGTGGAGAGATATCACCAACAACGAGGAGGAGCAAAGAGAGTGTTAGAATGTGGGAGACGTGGGGGTATGAGGTGGCAGTGTGTGTTTGTAGACAAATTATTTTTCTCTTGGGGAACAGATCTGAGAAGGAGGTGAGAAGGATGGGGAATTTGGAGGGAGAGATGACATTATGAGATGTAGGGATTAGGTTGGTTAGTAGGAAGTGAAGGATTATAGGGGTGAAAGTGGAAAGAAACAAAAATATTGTTTACATTAGTTACGTAACCATTTACCTGCAGTTCCCTTCTGGTTTAATTTTGGTGTAATTCATAATAGTATGCTTATTTGACGCAGATGATGCATGAGCAGACTGAAGTCTAAGAAGACTTGTTGCTTGCTATATATACTCTTAGAAATGCATTTAGGTGTGAAACAAAGGGGAGGGGCCTGTATTCATTTTCATCAGTTAATCAAATCTGAGAGACAGAAGTAGGATGTTGTAGGCAGAGTAAACCAGCAGGTTGTAAAGAAAAGTGGGGACAGGGTAGTGGAGTGGACATTTTAAAACATACCAGACAGGGACAAGCACCAAAGTCAAGTAATATAAGATGCTGTGAAAGTTGAGTATCAGCTTCAAACATATCTGTGAAAAGAGTAGACAAATAGACATGATGATTAGAAGATAATCAGAGAGTGCATTCAGTATAAATGATATTACATTCTGGTCTAATCCATTATGGTACACTTATACAATCAACTTACATTATGCAAACTAAAGGCTATACAGATTTGTTCCTTACAATTCTAGTCCATGTGAAAAACAGAGAGAGCTTCTGTAACACTACTATTACAGCATTACAACTCATGAAAATATCTTTTAATAACAGTTTTTGCAGATAACGTGATAAATTCTTGCCACAAACTGACTGTACGTGCAAAATGAATTCCAAATAGTACTCTTTTGCACAACTTTGGCTTATGAAAACCTATGGGCACATTAGACTCATACCTCAGGAGATTTTCAAGAGGTACAGTATATGCCGAATGCTCATCTTAAGAAGAGGTCTAAGACATAACATGTGACCCGGATAATCAGATAGATTGTGGTGATTGGCAAAATCTCAGCGATTGGATCCATACCATTCTAGTGATTATAAACTATCCTGCGGACTGGTGGTAAGTCATTGCTTCTGGATCCCATTTAAAACTTTTAAGTACAGGAAATGTGTGATCGTAAAGAATAGTAACTGTAACTAAAGCTGGCTACATAGGATAGCATAAGAGACACATATTCATTCAGCTAAGCCAAATTGGCACTGTACATGTTATAATAGTGAGACATATGTTACTCATCTGTCTGGCCTTTGTCACTCTCCCTCATGGCTGCTCCCTTTGGCTGTGCTGCATGCCGGTTTTACAAGCGAAGAGCTGTCCAAGAGCCAAGGACCACATGTGGACAGGTACAGACTTTTTTCAATAAAAACGATAGGCAATGCACTCAGTCTCCACTACCTGTACACACGCTCACCACCCAAGACTCCATTGCTCAAAAAAAAAGCATGTTCAAGCACATTTAAAGTTTGCTCAACAACATTTAGACAAGCCTGTGAATTACTGGGAGAATATAGTTTGGTCAGATTAGACCAAAATGAAACTCTTTGGATGACAACTAGTTCAACCCCTGAAACACCATATGTTGGTTGGTGAAATTTGGAAGTGGGATCATCATAGCATGGGGCTTTTATTTATCATAAGTCACTGGCAAACTTCATATTATTCAAGAAAAGATGAATGCACAAATGTAGCAAGACATTCTTGATAAACTTCTGCTGCCATCTACCAGGATGATGAAGATGGAATGAGGTTGGACCTTTCAGTAAGACAATAATTCCAAACACACAGCCAAGGAAATTCACAATTGGTTTCAGAGAAAGAAAATAAAGCTGCTAAAATGGACGAGCCGATCACCAGAGCTGAATCAAATAGAAAATATATGAAAGGAACTAAATCTCAGAGTTCATGGAAGGAGCCCATGGGACCATCAGGATTTAAGAGTGTTTGTGTAGATGAATGGCCCAAATTCAAACCTGAGTAATGCATGTGACTCGTTTCTCCATACAGAAAGTGTCTTGAAGCTGTCATCACCAACAAAGGCTTTTGTACGAGAATTAATTCAATTTCAGTAAGCCTGTGCAATACTTTTTTTCCTGTATCATTTTTCATTATTACACATCACTAAATTTATAGATATCTATGGTTTGAGTTCTTTGCCTGTGTGGATTAGATGGGTTGTTACCAACATCTGGTGAGAATATCATGTCAATAGCACCTTTACGAATATATTTACTTAGCAAATTGGTGATGTGTCCAATATTTATGTTACACATTATATATGAACACTGTATCTCCATTCGGTCATATGACATTGTTATGTCACACGAGTGCTGCAGTCTATTATCATCCACTGATTAACTCCATACTTCACAGTGCGTCAGACAGAACAATTATGCAGTAGTGGATAACCCTAGCGAGGATTAAAAAATCACCATAGGAATCGAATATACAAAAGAAAATGTAAGTAGGTCAATGGTGCAATAAAACGATTTAAATAACAAAATCATGGGATTATGCTCATACTAACAGTATTAATATATTTATAAGCACTGAGTGATGATGTCATCACTTGAAAGTTCACGACAAAGTCATCAGAGACATTTGAAATCACCTTTGCTTTGATCTTGCCTCTGGCATAATGCCATAATATGTCACAGAAATCCATGGAGACATCTTACATCCTTACAGTAATTTGTGGCATTACGTAGTGTGCAGACCATTGAAATGACATTCTACAAATGCATGAATAAAAAATAATAACTATCATGCAAAAGACGTAGCAATAAAATGTTCAGTGCCTTCACCAAGATCATGAGCATTTAGGTGCGGTTTATATGTTCTTGTAATTTGCATTGTTTTACTTTCAAAGCTTTAAAACTGTGTCTATATAAGCACATGTATTTGTCACGTTAGCCATGAGTTGTAATGACGCCTGCATGTCAGTATATACAGACACGTCTATGCTTTGTATTCTATCTCCACTCTACATCTTTCAGTTCTGCGCCTTTTGTGTCTCCTTTGATTAACACAAAAAAGGTGAAACATCTGCAATAATACCATAACTGTGTCATTTAGCATACTGGTGCTTTCTGGAGGAGAGGCATTTGGGCTTCAGGACGCATGCTCGACCGCTATCTCTGGATCTTCTGAAGCAAAGTTCTTGGGTTTCATCAGGTCTTGTGCAAAAAAAAATGTTATAAATCTGCATTTTTTTGCAAAATACAATTTGCAAAAAGTTTGCAACTTCTGTAGTTTTTTACACATAGTCTGGGGGATAGTTGAAGGGGGTGTTGCTGAATGTAGCTAAGCTAATTCACTACTATTTGCTACACAAATGTAGCAGAAATTATAGAAGAAGGCTACGTTCATACATTGCGCATTTTTGTACACGCTTTTCAAAAATGCGCAATGTGTGTGTGCGTCTGCCGTTTAGACACTGCGTAAAAAGCAGGGCGTAAAAAGAATGACCACATCAATTCTTTACACACCTGCGCCCACACTTTCTCCCATAGGAGCCCATTATTCACGCTGGAATTATGGATCACTGTTCAGACAACGCTATATTCCAGTGGGAATACAGCTCTGATGTCACACAGGGGAGGAAGAATCCTGTTCCTCCTCCCCGGTGTGACATGTGTGACAGCCCATTTTGGGTTTTGCAGTGTATTAATATACAGTGCGAAACTCAAATTAAACTAAGCCAAATGTGTGAAAAATAATAGAATGGAATATTTACCTCTCCGCCAGGTGTTCTGGTTACCGGGAGCTGTGATATCCTCTCCACAGGTACTGACCTTTCAGGGCCTGTGATCACTTGATTGGCCGCTCGCAGTCATGTGATATGTGACGTGCTATGACGCGCATATCACATGACCGCGAGCGACCAATCAGCAATCTAGACAGGTCCTGGAAGGTCGATACCTTTGGATGTGTCGGCTCCCGCCTCCCCGATCACAGGGCAGAGTGTAAGTATTCTATTTTTTATTATTTTTAAGACATTTGGCTTACTTTAATTTAGGTTTCGCAGTGTATATTAATACACTGCAAAACCCAAAAGGAGCTGTCACAGATGTCACACAGGGGAGGATTGTTCCTCCCCTGTGTGACATCATTTCTCCCCTGTGTTTTAAGGTATCTTTACACATGGCAACTTTTCTAGGAATTTCACTGGCAACTTACTGGTTGCAGTGAAATCATGGAGACATTGTTCCATTTGTACACAGCAACAAGATAGAACAATGTGTCCATGATTTCACAGCAACCAGTAAGTTGCCAGTGAAATTCCTAGAAAAGTTGCCGCATGTAAAGGTACCCTTAGGGGGAGAAGTAGCCCCGTAAAAAAAAAGCGGTGCGTGAATGCACCACATTTTTTTATCGGCCTTTTTTGCACTTTTTTCGCGTGGGTGCAAAACGCTGCAAAAAGTGCCCGCGCAAAAAAGCACAAAGAAAGCATTATGTGTGAACATTGCCGAAATGTACTTTGGTCTATACATATATCACGTAATGAAGTTGAGGTATATTGCGCCAATGAATCCTGGATCAAGACTGGTGAACAAAAAAGTCTTTATGAATTACCCTTTAGAATTAAAAGATGCTTGTAATACATGTTAACACAATTTAAAGGGATTTTCCACTTTCAGGAAAGTAGACTCCAAACACTTTTTCATACCTAAAATAGCAAAAAGCAAGAACTCACCATCACTGGGTACAGCGCCAGCTCACCAGTCTTGCACAAGTATCAGTATTTTTGGTTGCAATGGTGACATCACTTCGAGAGTGCGCATCACTGCTATAGCCAATCACTGAGCTCAATTTTTATTATACTCAAATATAAACATAAAATGTTAAATGGAAAAAGCAGCTAAAAACGTGACTAAGAATAATCACAGAGAGACCAAGCTACCCGCCAAACAGTCAGTACAGATTAAACAGTGATATTACATGTAATGCCATAATTGCATAATGATATAGGAAACCATAAAACAATTTGGTGCATATTTGATGAAGTATTCTAAAAATATCCAAATTGCTGTATAGAAATAATAAATAAATGGAATTTCCCATAAGATGACCTTAAAAGTGAATCACAGAAGGGTAAACAGGTAACGTACAGCAAATAACTTGAAGCACTCTGAAATAGAGGCTCTAAAACAGGGGCCAGGAACGTTTTTGGCTGAGTGAACCATGACCGCCACATATTTTAAAATTTAATTCTGTGAAATCCATACAATATGTTTATAACTAAATACAAGTAAATGTGTGCATTTTACATAAGACCAACACTTTTAAAGTACAATAAGTCTCTGAATTATTTTCAATAACTTTCTTATGATGTTGCTAACCAATGATGAAATCCACTTGCAGCCTCCAATATGGTGCCCCCATAATCCCTTTGCAGCCCCCAATATGCTACCCCCATCATCCCCTTGCAGCCCCCAATAGGGTATCCCCGTCATCCCCTTGCAGCCCTTTGCAGCCCCCAATATGATATCCCCATTATCCCCTTGCAGCACACAATATGGTACCCCCATCATCCCCTTGCAGCCCCCAATATGGTACTCTCATCATGCCCTTGCAGCCCCATATTTGGTATCCCCATCATCCACTTGCAGCCCTTTGCAGCCCCCAATATGGTATCCCCATTATCCCTTGCAGCACCCAATGTGGTACCCCATCAATCCCTTGCAGACCCCAATATGGTACCCCCATCATGATGGGGTACTGCAAGGGGATGATGAGGGTATTGCATGGGGATGATGGGGGTACTGCAAGAGGATGATGGGGGTACCATATTGGATGCTGCAAGGATTTGATGGGGGTACCATATTTGGGACTGCAAGGGGATGATGGAATACCATATTGGGGGCTGCAAGGGGATGTTGGGGGTACCATATTGTGGACTACAAAGGGATGATGGGGTACCATATTGGGTGCACAAGAGGATGATGGTGATAACATATTGGGGGCTGCAAAGGGCTGCAAGGGGTTGATGGGGATACCATATTGGGGGCTGCAAGGGAATTCTTCATTGGTTAGCAACAACATAACATTGTTGTTAAAAAGAATTCAGAGACTTATTGTACTTTAAAAGTATTGGTCTTACATAAAAATGCACACATTTACTTGTATTTAGTTTTAAACATATTGTATGGCTCTCACAGAATTAAATTTTAAACAGGACTTGTGACTCCCTGGTGCTATGCTAACTGAATGCAGCACTGAATGCAGCGCGTCTGCTGCATTCAGGGAAGGGGTCCTTCATGTCTCTATTTCCCCTGTAAGTTGTTTAAAAGACTTCATAAAGTGTACAGATAAGGAGTTTGGAGGGACTTACTCAGTAATGAGTCATCGTTGTTGCTGGTGTCCTCCCCGCCTCCAGCCCTCTCTGGTCTACCTTCAGCCCTCTCTTGTTCAGCCTCCCTGTATGTATCATCGCTGTTGCTGATATCCTGCCCGCCTCCAGCCCTCAGGAGGCTGAAAAGAGAGAGCTGGAGGCAGGGAGGGCACCATTCAGTGCTGCATTCAGTTAGCATAGCACCAGGGGGGTGACAGGTCCTCTTTAAAATATGTGGCGGTCATGGTTCTCTCATCCAAATAAGTTCTTGACCCCGACCCTATTGAAACATAATGACTTCCAAGGGCTCTTTAGTAATACAGACCAAGCAAAGCCAAACTCCCTCAATCCCTTTCTGATTTTTTAAGTAAACATGGATGTTTATGCAAGAAGGGAACTGATTTCTTCCTGAACAGTTCACTTTTGTTTCCTTCTTTTCTTTTTTCACTTTTAGGCTCATAATGATAACACTTAATTATACAGATGGGATCTTCTCTCTTAAACGGTCTGTGTTTGTAGAAGAAATAACGTTGAATCCTTAGTTACTAATTATTTTGATATTACAGAATAATGTGGTCACTAGTGGCCAATAAGCAATATTTCCTCCTGCAGTCCTACACCTTGGAGGGATATAGAGGAAAATATGGTATTTACTGAAAGACTAACCATTCACGTAGTGCTGAACTAAATCTAAAGTGAATCATGCTACAATTCAATCAGCTGTGTTCAAAAAACAAACTAATTCCAAAATTATGATGATATCACAATCATGTATCAGTAATGATTTCTTTATATTCAATATATTAAGTTTTAGTTTTATGGTCCCATGAGCAGCCCATATGACCACACAGATGTGACCTGTCACTATTGTGCCATTGTTGCTGCAGCAAAATGACTCAGAAAATACCCGCTGGCACAACTATAGTTCTGTACGTCATCGCTCTATGATGGACTTGTGAAGAGCTCTGAGCTATACACCAAGGTTCACAAACAAGTGATGCGACGGAAGACAAATACAATGAATCAATACTGAAGATACTGGATATACAGGAGATAAGGGAGATAATTTTATTTATACTCATTAAGAAAATGTTAACAATCCACCAAATGCTGCATATAAACCTGCAAATGATTATGCATACATGGCTTTATTTAGTCCCAAATGTTTAAGTGAACTGAAATGACTGGTTTTAGACACGTAAAGAGAATGTATTACCACTAGTAATGAGCGAGTAGTAAAATATTCGGGTTCGGATATCTCCAACCGAATACTTTGAACTGTTTCAGTATTCAGATCCAAGTGAGTCCTCCAATGACTTGCATTGGATTCGTTACTTGTTACTTATTCAAAGTATTTGGTTTAGAGCTATCCGAGCCTGAGTATCTTACTACTTGTTCATCACTAATTAGTACTCAACTACCCACACCACCCCCCAAAAAATAATTTCATTTTTAAATCTACTTGTTGCTATCTACAGGCACAGTCTTGTTTAAATCCAGAGTTAAACAGGACCACTTACAGTTAGGGCCAGAAATATTTGGACAGTGACACAAGTTTTGTTATTTTAGCTGTTTACAAAAACATGTTCAGAAATACAATTATATATATAATATGGGCTGAAAGTGCACACTCCCAGCTGCAATATGAGAGTTTCCACATCCAAATCGGAGAAAGGGTTTAGGAATCATAGCTCTGTAATGCATAGCCTCCTCTTTTTCAAGGGACCAAAAGTAATTGGACAATGGACTCTAAGGGCTGCAATTAACTCTGAAGGCGTCTCCCTCGTTAACCTGTAATCAATGAAGTAGGTAAAAGGTCAGGGGTGGATTCCAGGTGTGTGGTTATGCATTTGGAAGCTGTTGCTGTGACCAGACAACATGCGGTCAAAGGAACTCTCAATTGAGGTGAAGCAGAACATCCTGAGGCTGACAAAAAAGAAAAAATCCATCAGAGAGATAGCAGACATGCTTGGAGTAGCAAAATCAACAGTTGGGTACATTCTGAGAAAAAAGGAATTGACTGGTGAGCTTGGGAACTCTAAAAGGCCTGGGCGTCCACGGATGACAACAGTGGTGGATGATCGCCGCATACTTTATTTGGTCCAGAACACTCTCAGTGAAGTAGGTGTATCTGTCTCTAAGTCAACAGTAAAGAGAAGACTCCATGACAGTAGATACAAAGGGTTCACATCTAGATGCAAACCATTCATCAATTCTAAAAATAGACAGGCCAGAGTTAAATTTGCTGAAAAACACCTCAAGAAGCCAGCTCAGTTCTGGTAAAGTATTCTATGGACAGATGAGACAAAGATCAACCTGTACCAGAATGATGGGAAGAAAAAAGTTTGGAGAAGAAAGGGAACGGCACATGATCCAAGACACACCACATCCTCTGTAAAACATGGTGGAGGCAACGTGATGGCATGGGCATGCATGGCTTTCAATGGCACTGGGTCACTTGTGTTTATTGATGACATAACAGCAGACAAGAGTAGCCGGATGAATTCTTAAGTGTACCGGGATATACTTTCAGCCCAGATTCAGCCAAATGCTGCAAAGTTGATTGCACGGCGCTTCATAGTACAGATGGACAATGACCCCAAGCATACAGCCAAAGCTACCCAGGAGTTCATGAGTGCAAAAAAGGGGAACATTCTGCAATGGCCAAGTCAATCACCAGATCTTAACCCAATTGAGCATGCATTTCACTTGCTCAAATCAAGACTTAAGACGGAAAGACCCACAAACAAGCAAGACCTGAAGGCTGCGGCTGTAAAGGCCTGGCAAAGCATTAAGAAGGAGGAAACCCAGTGTTTGGTGATGTCCATGGGTTCCAGACTTAAGGCAGTGATTGCCTCCAAAGGATTCGCAACAAAATATTGAAAATAAAAATATTTAGTTTGGGTTATGCTTATTTGTCCAATTACTTTTGACCTCCTAAAATGTGGAGTGTTTGTAAAGAAATGTGTACAATTCCTACATTTTCTATCAGATATTTTTGTTCAACCCTTCAAATTAAACGTTACAATCTGCACTTGAATTCTGTTGTAGAGGTTTCATTTCAAATCCAATGTGGTGGCATGCAGAGCCCAACTCGCCAAAATTGTGTCACTGTCCAAATATTTCTGGCCCTAACTGTATGTTTTTTAATATCTCATTTTATCATTTTAAGCTTGCGTCCAACATTTGCTCTGGATAGCGTAGCACAGTACTTCTGACCCTTTGAGGTTGCTCAAGTAGGTTACAAACCCGTAATAGTAAGGAGATATAACTGAGCACTCCAGTAGAATGATAGAATGATATTTTTTGTAGAAATCCGCAGATTCAGTGCTTTAAGTGAAAACGTTTCAGTCAGAACACACTGCCCTTCGTCAGTTCACATACTGCTGTGAGGGAGCTGCCTAGGATGCTGGCATAGGTTGTGCATGTAGTATCCTCCACTAAGGAAAGGCGCCTTTAGATATTGCATGCACAACCTACACCAGCAACCTAAGCAGCTCCCTCACAGCAGTATGTGAACTGACGAAGGGCAGTGTGTTCTGAATGAAACGTTTTCACTTAAATACTGGATCTGCTGTTTTCTAATATAAATGTTGTTTGATCATTCTACCGGCATACTCAGTTATATCTTATAAAATTCTTTTTTGGACCTCAATCAATCAGCCAACATCTATCAGCCACAAATTTCTGTAGAATCCAGCATTCCATCCATTTGATGCATTGAATCCATTGGGATCTGAATGCAAGTTATTACATGTCCATCAAAATGATACCCTAGAACCAGGTAATTTATTGGTGAGCTTTCTGTCTAACAGGCAATGTAGAAGTTAACTTTAAATCCCCTTTACCTCTAAAATATAATGCAGTTTAGGAAAGGAAATCCCAGCAAGAGTTTTCCTTGAACTTAGTAAGGTGTTCAGCTAAAGGACAAGAGATTTGTTCCCACAACCATATTTTCTCCATCAGAGAAAAGCAGTCCGGTTATGCTAATCAGACTCTGATCAGAGTGGGATTCATTTTTTTCAAAGTTCAATAATAAAAAAAAAAGTTTCCCCATCCCCCGACCTTTTGTCAATAAGTGAAAATCAGACCATACTCAGATCTCATCGGACTGATTATTTTCACAGACCCATGGACTTGAGTGGCCAAGTGTCATCTCATTCTCAGGGGCAAATCGGGTATGCTGCAATTTTTTTTTCCTCAGCTCACTTGATCCAATGAAAAAAATTGACAACACGTAGCAATCACTGATCTCAGGGAGACCAGTCCAAAAAAACACTGTGGGCAGCCGGATAAAGCGCTCAACACAGTGAATTCCTAGGCACATTGCCCCCTGGGAATTACGAATATGCAAATAAAGTCTGTGGAGCCTCGTTTAGGAGTCTCAACACAGGACTAGCTAGATATCCCTCCAGGGAACGACCTAGCCCTGTGGTGGCTCTTTGAGAAGATCACCATAACCACCATATTAAGTGGCCCTTTGAGTCAATATACAGCTCTTTAGGAGCTTAAAGATATGGCAAGGGAATACCAAGGCCAGGTATCCATCCACAGACAGCTGTTTCGGGGTGTTGCCCCTCATCGGTGTGGAGTAGGATTCCGAAAACAATGAAATGAAAAAAATTGGACATAGGCACTGTCTCACTGAATAACTTTAATCTAAGTTTGATCTGATTTTTTGACAGACTGCACTCGATTCGAAGATGTCTATTCTTTTCCATTTTCTTACCCAGAATCTCAATGTTTTTAGGTACCAATGGTAACGACTGAACACACTTTATCTAAGCATTTCTCTTCTCCTGTGTTAAGCTTTCTCATTATTGATCAGGTCAGTTCTCCTAACTAGAGATGAGCCACCCCCCTAGTGTTCGAGTTCGATTCGATTCGCCGAATTCGTGAGATGTTCGTCGAATGTTCATCGAATGTTCGAGGAACAACACGAACCCCATTGAAATCAATGGCAGGCTACAAAAAACACATAGAAAACACCCTCAAAGGGCTCCAAAAAGCTGCCAAACTACACAGAATGGACAACAAACACCACAAAAAGTCACGACAAGTCAAACACAGTACAAATAGTCACAGATAAAGAGGCTGAAGTTTTCTACATTCATTAAAAACATGTGGAAGAGTAAAAGGACGATGAGACACAGATATGGGCATGTCACACTCTTATTAAATCATGTAAAGCATAGCAATGGGACTCCACCAACAATCCTCACTCTTTTCAAAGGGTCACACCTACAGCTAAATGGCATCATTGTCCCAGACCAGAAATTGCTGAATGACAAAGCCTGAATGCATGGTACAGGGTCTAGAACAGGACTTGGCCTAGCATTTCAAGGTGAAAGCTTGCTCAGCAACTAAAAGATTTGTGGGGTACTACATGAATTCACAGAGAGGTAGGTCAGGGACCTGTTTAGGTCCAGAGGGCCATATGAAGTCAAAGCTCATGCAAGCGTTCCCATAAAGTCATGTCCCACCACACACAGGTGGGACCACCATTAGTTTTGTGGAGTGCTACATTCATTCACAGAGACGTAGGTCAGAGACCTGTGTTTGTGCCTAGTAGGCCGGATAAAGTTAAAGGGAATCTGTCACTGAATATTATAGATGATCCAGCACCCTAGTGTTCGAATTTGACATGATTTGTGGAATTGGGGGGGTGTTTGTTGAATGTTTGTCTAATTTTCCTCAAACACAGTTGAATATCATTGTAAACAATGGCAGGAAAAACAAAAACATACAAACACATAGAAAACAGATAGAAAGCAGTTTGCAAGGTGTCCAAAAGTTGACAAACGTCTCAGAAGATACAACAAACACGTGGAAAACTGACAAGTACAAGATGGACGAGAAAAACGAGGAGGAGACAGAGATATAGGCATGTCATGACCTTATAAAATTGTTTTTTACTCCAGTATTTGTAAGGCACCATGCAGACAATGAGTATTTATAGATTTTTACTTCATTTTTTGTAAGGCCACATTCAGACGATGAGTATTTTGTGATGTTTTTCCTCACTACACCTAAGGCCTCGTGCAGACGATGAGTATTGTGTCACATTTAGGGGACTACAAGAATAGTCTCCCTTTTGTCAAAAAATTTGGCCACAGACACCACTTAAGTGGCATCAAGCGCACCACAGTTGCAAACTTTAAATGGTTAGTTTTAGGCAAAAAACAACAAGGCTTTAGTCTCCCAAGGATGACACAGGAGTAGAAAAGTCCTTGCAGATCCATGCCTTGTTCATCTTTATAGATGAGTATTGTGTCACATTTAGGGGACTACAAGAAGAGTCTCCCTTTTTCAAAAAATTTCGCCACAGGCACCACCTAAGTGGCATCAAGCGCACCACAGTTGCAAACTTTAAATGGTTAGTTTTAGGCAAGAAAAACAACAAGGCTTTAGTCTCCCTAGGATGACACAGGAGTAGAAAAGTCCTTGCGGATCCATGCCTTGTTCATCTTTATGAATGTTAGTCTGTCCACATTCTGGGTGGACAGACGCGTGCGCCTTTCTGTCAGCACACCACCAGCAGCGCTGAAGACACGTTCTGACAGAACGCTGGCTGCGGGGCACGACAAGATCTCCAAGGCATGAGTGGCGAGCTCTGGCCATTTTACCATTTTGGAAGCCCAAAATGAGCAAGGGTCCAGTTCCCAAGTCATTGCATCAATGTTAAGTTGGAGATACTCGTGTACCATCCGCTCCAGGCGTTGAGTATGTGTCAGACTTCTCGTGTCTTCAGGGCTTGAAAATGATGGTCGGAAATAATCTTTAAACGAGTGCACAAAATTGCTGGTACCACCACCAGATACAATATTACTGGTAGAGTGTGAGTGATGATGACGCATCAGTCCCACGGTTGGCAAGTTGGAATAGTGAGATTCACTCTGTGTACTACTACCACTGATGGGTTGTGGAAAAGCCGATCTGAGATTAAGTATCAGCTTCTGCTGATACTCCTGCATGCGTGCGTCCCTTTGTAGGGCAGGAATCATGTCAGCAAATTTGATCTTGTACCGGGGATCTAATAGTGTGGCAACCCAGTAGTCTGCATTGCTCCTAATTCGCACAATCTGAGGGTCATGTTGCAGGTAGTGAAGCAAGAAGGCGCTCATGTGCCTTGCGCAACCAGGAGGACCAAGTCCTTGTTGTGTTGGTAATGGGGAGGTGAGAATGATGCTTCCTTCCTCTGCCCTCTCCCCCCAAACTCGCACAATAGAAATGTCCTCAAGGTCTCCCTCATCTGCTGACTCTTCAATGCCCATCGCCAGTTCATCCTCCATTTCTTCCTGGGCTCCGGCACCTTCATGAGGAGTTTGGTTGCTACCAGGTGCCCTCGTCGTGAATGCCTCTCCCACACCCTCCCATGCCTGCCGTCTTGGTGCTGCCAACCGTGAGGACCTTGGAGTTGTTTTCATCCTTTCCCCATAGGACTCCTCTTGTACTTCCTCAACCTCCTCTTGTCCCACCACCCCAGTCCGAATATTGTTTAGAGTGTGCTCCAGCATGTAGATGACCGGAATAGTCATGCTGATGATGGCATCTTCAGCACTAAACATCTTCGTCGCCATCTCAAAACTGTGCAGAAGGGTGCACAGGTCCTTGATTTGAGTCCACTCCATAAAAGGGATCTGCCCCACCTCAGGATATCGTTGGCTCATGCTATACGTCGAAACGTATTGCACAAGGGCTCGGCGGTGCTGCCACAGTCGCTGCAACATGTGCAGGGTAGAATTCCAGCGTGTCGGCACATCGCATTTCAGCCGGTGAACAGGCAAGCCGAAAGACTCCTGGAGAAAAGCAAGTCGTTGAGCTGCGGGATGCGAACGCTGGAAGTGAGCACACAGCGACCGTGCCCTCTGCAGAAGCCCCTCTAGGCCAGGATAGTGTGTCAAAAATTGCTGGACAACCAGATTCAACACGTGAGCCATACAAGGCACGTGTGTGATATTGCCCCGGCAAAGGGCTGCACCCAGGTTTTCAGCATTGTCGCACACGGCCTTCCCTGGCTGCAGGTTGAGTGGAGTCAACCAGTGCTGAAACTCGGTCGCCAGAGCTGTCCACAACTCCTCAGCTGTGTGACTCACATTTCCCATGCATTTCAAGGTATAGACCGCCTGATGCCGTTGAGCCCTGCTGTCAGCATAGTAGGGAGGTGTGCAGGATTCCTTCTGTGCATTTACAACGCGGGTGGCATTACCAGAAAGGCTTTGGGCAGACGTGGAGGACCGAGACGAGGTTGAGGAGGCAGTGGAGGAACTTCTAGCTATAGAGGATGGACGCACAACTCGTGGGGATGGCAATATTTGGACAGCAGACCCTTCTCCAGCTCTCACCATAGTTAACCAATGCCCAGTCAGCCACATGTAACGCCCCTGTCCATGTTTACTGGTCCAAGTGTCTGTGGTGAAATGCACCCTGTCACACACAGAGTTTCTCAAGGAAGCGGTGATATTGTCTGCGACATGCTTGTGTAGCGCAGGCACACCTTTCTTGGAAAAGTAGTGGCAACTGGGCATCTGGTACTGGGGCACTGCCACGGACATAAGGTCTCGAAAATCCTCTGTGTCCACCAGGCGGAAAGGCAGCATTTCTGAAGCCAACAGCTTGCAGATGGTGAAATTCAAGCGTTTAGCTTTCTCATGGCTAGGAGGAAATGGCCTTTTACTTGTCCACATCTGAGGAACGGAGGGCTGGCTGCTGTGCTGAGACTCAGCTGAGTATGGTGTCCCTGGCAAACTGCTGGTCTGGGAGGGAGGTGCAGGCGAACATGTAATGTTGCCTTCATCCAAAGGTGGTGCTCTGCATGTCTGAGAGAGCTGAACATTAGCAGCATTGTCCACTTGAAAAGCAAGTGACGACCTGTCAATCACACTGCCTGTTGCGGGTAAAGAGGTGGAAGGTGTACGTCCTAAAGCATGCGTGACAGCTGTCCCCACAGTCACAGATGATGAAGAGCACACGGATGCACTTGCACGGTGAGCTTCCCACTGCGACTTGTGCTTCATGTCCTTGTAGCGGTTCATACATGAAGTACTCAGGCTAGTCAGTTTTTGCCCTCTACTCTGCGATTGGTGACAAATCTTGCAGATGACATGAGTTGGGAGATCCTTGACGATGTCAAAAAAGGCCCAGGCTAGGCAAGGCTTATGGCCCATACGAGCTGCAGAGCTAGCACGACTTCCGCTCAGAGGCAGAGTTGTGGTTGCGGATGCAGTTGTTGACGTGCTTCCAGTGCTCCTTCTATGTCCAGGAAGGTGCAACCGAACCTCGCCGTCAGTAGCATCCTCCTCCTCCACCTCCTGTGCTGACCTCATCGACTGGCTGACTGTGGGCTGAGGACAGTAAGCGAATCTACAACCTCATCACCATCCTCTGTGTTCTCACACCCATCATCCTCAGAGACGAACTCTTCCTGCCTTGACCGAAAACCTAATTTGCCAGTCAAATCCGTTATCTGAGTCTCATCAGCATCATCCTCCTTGTGTCCACCAACAGTATGTGCTGTTAGTGAATGAAGGTCTGCAGAAAGGTCAGAAGCTTCTTGATCTGGGCCTGGGTCGGACTCACAAAGCTCCTGGGCATCAGGGAAGATGAATAACTCATCTTGACTCACTGCAGCTTTGGAGGAGACCTCAGATTCCCAGGCTATTGTGTGACTGAACAGCTCTGCAGACCCAACCATGTCTGTTACCCCAGACTGAGTAGGGCGGCTGGACACTTGGGAGCTTGGAGGAATCAAGTGTGATTGGGCTAACAACTGAGATGATGGTAGGGTTTGTGATGTAGAAGTTGAGGTCGAGGAGAGGCCACTTGATGGAGCACTTGAGATCCATTCAAGCACATGCTGTTTTTGTGCCTCACTTACAAGTGGTATCGATGGACGAGTCCGTAAGAAAGGGATCATATCTGTTTGGCCACGGAAAGAAGTAGACATCTTAGTTTGGCTGGAAGATTGTCTGTCTTCAGCAGATGTTAAAGGGAACCAACCACCCCAAATGACCCCCCTGGACTGTTAATATGTCTCCATACACCCTGCAGACACATATGGGGCAATCGTTTTTGCTAAAAAAACGGATTTGTAAAAGCTAAGATATAGCTTTATAAACTTTTAAAAATATTGCCGACTGGGCGTTATCTGGGTGGGTGGTGGGGAGGGTGGAGCGCTGCGCAATATGTACAACCTGGTCCGGTGCCGTCCCTGCACTCCTGTCCGGTGCTGTCTCCCCGATGCTGTCTCCGGTGCTGTGCCCGCTGGTGTCCTCCTGTCATGGTCTCCATGCTGTGCCCCAGGCCGGTAACATGATTATCGGTGCGGGCTCCGGGCAATGGGGAAGCTTCCTGCTTCCTCCTGCCCATCCCCGCCCAGGTCATCCCTGCACCAATGAGAACGCAGGGCCATTGTGTCATGTGATCACCTCTGTGAGCCAATCACAGCACAGGGGCGGTTACATGACATCACTGGCCCTACGTTCTCATTGGTGCAGGGCTGACCTGGGCGGGGATGGGCAGGAGGAAGCAGGAAGCACCTGCACCGATAATCATGTTACCGGCCTGGGGCACAGCATGGAGACCATGACAGGAGGACACCAGCGGGCACAGCATCAGAGACAGCAGCGGGGAGACAGCACCGGACAGGACTGCAGGGACGGCACCGGACCAGGTTGTACATATTGCGCAGCGCTACACCCACCCACCCCCACCCAGATAACGCCCAGTCAGCAAAATTTTTAAAAGTTTATATAGCTATATCTTAGCTTTTACAAATCCGTTTTTTAGCAAAAACGATTGCCCCATATGTGTCTGCAGGGTGTATGGACACATATTAACAGTCCGGGGGGTCATTTGGGGTGGTTGGTTCCCTTTTATGTACCTTTAGCATCTACCTCACGGGCACAGACTTTTTTCCCTTTCCACCATGCTTACTCCCACTTCCACCAGCAGCAGTCCTTTTGCCACTCATTTTTTATGAGAAAATTGGGAGCAGTACAGTTGTACAAAAAAAAGGTGAATGTCAATCAAGCAACGGTGACTGAACCAACACTGCTACTAGGCCCAAAGTAATACCTGGCCAAGATGCAGCTAAAAATTATTAGTAACTTGCACACGGATGGTGTGCTGCTAATTAGTACTGCAGGTGGCCTACACTGATTTAAGAAAGCTGCGACAAGAACACAAGGCTGAGATGTGTCCTAGATGCAGCTAAAAATGAGTACTAACTTGCACACGGAGGGTGAGGCCAGATGCTATAAGAAAAGACTTGTACAACAGCAGTCTGGCACACACCTGCCTGGCAAAAAATAACAGGAACTGCTGTAACCTAGCCCAAAGGGCTGTAATTAAAACTGGTTCCTGGTTCTGTGGAGTAGCCCTGAGAAATGGCTGTTACAGACAGAACTACTCCAGTCCCTACTACCTAAATCCCTAATCCCTATCTACACCTATGATGCAGTTCTTAGAAGAACTGATTCTCCTAACATTCCACCCTCCCGCCAACCCCTAGTCCCTAAACCGATCTATCTCTGTATTAGCTCTGTACCAGCTGAAGGGGATTCGATTTGAGAGTTTTCACTGAATAGTGCCCACAGCAGCAGCAGTGCCATCTAACACCAGCTACAGCAATAGGCAAAACTAGCTGGGTGCCCGATGCACATGCATCGGGATTCTAGAAGGGCGAGTCTCTGACTCGCAATGGCCGCTTCGCGGCCAATGCTTCGCGCTGCTAAGGCGACTCGCCATGCCCGCTGCGCGGGCATAGCGAGTCGCCTTAGAACTGCTCGCAATGGCCGCTGCGCGGCCAATGCTTCGGGCGTATCCACATGACCACGCTGACTCGCATTGCGAGTGGACTCAGAAGGGGCAAAAAACCCATTCGCAATTATATAATAGATGGTGGTGTGGGGTAAAATGGCCGGGTCTTATAGTGCAAGGACATACACAGCCAATGATGCCAGACCTTGCTTGTGCAAAACATGCCCTTTACTTTGTGTCACTGTGATTGGCTGACAGGCAGCCTGCACAGCCCCACTCTACATGAGGTCTGAAGAAAAAAAAATATCTGCAGCGCTGATCTGGAGTCCCCGCCCCTCCCCCGCACACAATACACTGAAAATGGATATTAGGATTGAAGATGAATGTTAGTGTGAAAAGCCAGGTATGCTTTTGGTGACTGAATCGTTTTCGAACATAACCTAGAACTTCCGAATTTGATGCAAATTGTTCGAGTTCGACGAATTACTCGAACACCGCCCAAAACAGGTCGAATCTGAGATTGGCGAACACTTCGAATCGAACATCGCTCATCTCTACTCCTAACATATCCTACTACAAATTTATGAATAAAGTGATAACTTGTGGGCATGTCTTTACATAGTTTGACATTGTACAATCAGTGCTGAAAGTTTAAGATTGTTTAGAGACCCCGCTAAACAATGGAAATGGTTACACCCAGTTGCCATTGTACTTATATATTTCCAAGGTTTATAATAGAAGATTAGTACAGCAAAATATTCCACACCATTGTTATTTCATTGGGAATACAAGTATTTGCTGAAACAGACATGTCATCAGCACTGACAGGTACATTAAGAAATTCTCCCTAATGTCCTTTGGACATGATCTTGTGTGTCCTGTATTATAAATAAAATAGAGGATAGGAATAGACACATCAATAGCATTAATGAGCTAAAGGTTACATGACATTTGGAATACAATTTGTGATAAAGCTGTGTGACTTTGTGAAGGACACGTGCAGAATCCATATAAACAGAGGATGTAATAGTCTCAAATCATTTATAATGCAGCTGCAAAGTATGCTCATGAGCAGAATTGAAGAACGTCACTGAAACGTGCAGCCAAACTGCTGACCAAAGGCTATGTCATGATGGATTCTCATAGCCAAAGCATATCTTAACTTCAAGCAATATAGTCTACAATGACAAGTCTATCAAGTACTCAGAGTACTCGAACAAAATCAATAGTCATAAGAATGGAAGGTCAAATCCTGTTTTTCAAATTGCAGATTGTGAAGAAGGTGTCAAGAATATAAAGACTGGGGACCCTTGTAGCTTTCATCGTATGTCAAAACCTCCTCCTCTTCTTCCAAGAGCCATATCTTTTTTTATTCCTCTGTGGAATTAACTGCACAAGGGCTTTGTTTATTGCTTGATGAATTGTAGTTTTGAACAGGGCCGTATTTAGAGTTCCTGCTGCCCTAGGCACTGTCAGCAGTCGGCCTCCCCCCCCCGTCATGGCTCCTCCCCCATCACAGCCCCTCCCCCCATAATGGCCCCTCCCCCTATTGCAGCCCCTCACCCCGTCACGGACAATCTTCCCCCCAGTCGCGGCCTTTCCCCCCAAGCTTCATGTAGCTTCTACCCCCACATTTCATCATGTAGTACATATAAAAGGTTTGTCCAACCACACTACAGAGACCTACTGATAGGAGGTTTACATTGTGAGCCCCAATAGGGACAGTGTTGATGGTGTATGTAAAGTGCTGTGGAGTGTATAGTGTAATATAAGTGCAAAAAATATTATTCTTATATTATGTCACAATACCGGGATCTGAGGATCTTGTATTTCGAGGTCAGGGGCTCTCTGATGCGATGTCGCTGCCTGTCTCGCTGTCTTCCTCTTTTGACGCTGCAGTGCGGTGGACAAGAGAGCATTAACTGGTTAATAACAAGAAGTATGGAGTGTACTAACTGAGCCATAAACCCTCCCCATACCATGTCCCGCAGACATTGTAGGATTACTATATGGATTTTAGTATTAGGGTACGGACACACTGGCGTAAAACTCGGATGAGTGCAATGTGTGATTTCATCACATTGCACTCGGACCAATGTTAATCAATGCCTGAGAGCACTGACGAGTGTGGGACACTTTTTTCTCAGCCAGATTCAGGATGAGAAAAAAGTCGCAACATTCTGCGACAGTCTGCGATTCACGCGCGAGACTCACAAATGCAAGTCTATGGATCTGACAAAATCACGGACCGTACACTGACAGCACACGGACCATCCGAGAGGCATCCACTTTTTTTTAACTGATACACTCTCATTCTGTAACTGAGAACACTGTAAAATGTTCCTGTAAATGATTCTACAGTAATAGCTGCTGAGGAAAGAACAGATTGCACACGGATGTGATCTGAGAGAAATGTCGGACACTCGCACAGCAGTTGGATGCCAAATGGACCAAAAAAACGATGACACTCATCCAACACTCCTGGATGAGAAACGGACCGATTTTAAGGCGGAGGGAGACAGTGTACCACCGTGTCCTCAGCTCCGTGCTGTGCACAGTGTACCACCATGTGCTCCGCTCCGTGCTGTGCAGACAGTGTAGCACCATGTCCTCAGCTCCGTGCTGTGCACAGGCAGTGTAGCACCATGTCCTCAGCTCTGTGCTGTGCACAGTGTACCACCATGTCCCCAGCTCCGTGCTGTGCACAGACAGTGTACCACCAAGTCCTCAGCTCCGTGCTGTGCACAGTGTACCACCAAGTCCCCAGCTCCGTGCTGTGTACAGACAGTGTATCACCATGTCCTCAGCTCCGTGCTGTGTACCACCATCTCCCCAGCTCCATGCTGTGCACAGTGTACCACCATGTCCTCAGCTCCGTGCTGTGGACAGACAGTGTATCACCATGTCCTCAGCTCCGTGCTGTGTACCACCATCTCCCCAGCTCTGTGCTGTGTAGTGTGCCACCATATCCTCAGCTCCGTGCTGTGCACAGACAATGTACCACCATGTCCTCGGCTCCGTGCTGTGCACAGTGTACCACCATGTCCTCAGCTCTGTGCTGTGTACCACCATCTCCCCAGCTCTGTGCTGTGCACAGACAGTACGGTACACTGTCTGTGCACAGCACGGAGCTAAGGACATGGTGGTACACTGTGCACAGCACGGAGCTGGGGAGATGGTGGTACACTGTCTGTGCACAGCACGGAGCTGGGGAGATGGTGGTACATTGTCTGTGCACAGCACGGAGCTGAGGATATGGTGGCACACTGTCTGTGCACAGCACAGAGCTGGGGAGATGGTGGAACACAGCACGGAGCTGAGGATATGGTGGTGCACTGTTTGTGCACAGCACAGAGCTGGGGAGATGGTGGTACACTATCTGTGCACAACACGGAGTTGAGGACATGGTGGTACACTGTGCACAGCACGGAGCTGGGAGATGGTGGTACATTGTGTGCGCAGTACAGAGCTGACGACATCCCAGAAGAGACAGACAGGCCACAGACAGGCGGCGGGACAACACTGAGCCCACCTGGAAGAACAACAACTCCCAGCACCCAACACACTGCCCAGAAATCATATAGGACAGGCAGGAGAACTACAACTCCCAGCATGCCACACCCTGCCAACACAGGAAGGTGGCGGCAGCTGCATGGAGGCAGACACACGGTACAGCTGCCATTATCACCACACACAGCGCCAGCCACAGCCCCAGTCCTCCTGCACCCCATCCTTCTCTCCTCTGTCCCTCCTGCTGCTCTTGTCCTCCTGCACCTCCGTCCTCCTCTCTCTCTGCCCCTCCTGCTGCTCCTCTATCCTCCTGCACCCCATCCTCCTCCTCTTGCCCCTCCTGTTGCTCCTCTATCCTCCTGCACCCCCCTCTTCCTCTCCTCTGTCCTCCTGCACCCCCGTCCTCCTCTCCTCTGTCCTCCTACACCCCCGTCCTCCTCTCCTCTGTCCTACTGCACCCCTGTCCTCCTCTCCTTTGTCCTCCTGCACCCCCGTCCTCCTCTCCTCTGTCCTCCTGCACCCCCGTCCTCCTCTCCTCTGTCCTACTGCACCCCTTTCCTCCTCTCCTCTGTCCTCCTGCACCCCCGTCCTCCTCTCCTCTGTCCTCATGCACCCCCGTCCTCCTCTCCTCTGTCCCTCCTGCTGCTCCTCTATCCTCCTCTCCTCTGCCCATCCTGTTGCTAATCTATCCTAGTGCACCCCCGTCCTGCTCTCCTCTATCCTCCTGCACCCCCGTCCTGCTCTCCTCTGTCCTCCTGCACCCCCGTCCTGCTCTCCTCTATCCTCCTGCACCCCTGTCCTGCTCTCCTCTGTCCTCCTGCACCCCGTCCTGCTCTCCTCTATCCTCCTGCACCCCCGTCCTGCTCTCCTCTGTCCTCCTGCACCCCCGTCCTGCTCTCCTCTATCCTCCTGCACCCCCGTCCTGCTCTCCTCTGTCCTCCTGCACCCCCGTCCTGCTCTCCTCTATCCTCTTGCACCCCTGTCCTGCTCTCCTCTGTCCTCCTGCACCCCGTCCTGCTCTCATCTGTCCTCCTGCACCCCCGTCCTGCTCTCCTCTATCCTCCTGCACCCCCGTCCTGCTCTCCTCTGTCCTCATGCACCCCCGTCCTGCTCTCCTCTATCCTCCTGCACCCCTGTCCTGCTCTCCTCTGTCCTCCTGCACCCTGTCCTGCTCTCATCTGTCCTCCTGCACCCCCGTCCTGCTCTCCTCTGTCCTCCTGCACCCCTGTCCTGCTCTCCTCTGTCCCTCCTGCTGCTCCTCTTGCACCCTCGTCCTCCTCTCCTTTGTCCCTCCTGCTGCTCGGCTGTCCTCCTGGACCCCTGTCCTCCTCACCTCTGTCCTCCTGCACCCATGTCCTCCTATCCTCTGTCCCTCCTGCTGCTCGGCTGTCCTCCAGCACCCCCGTCCTGCTCTCCTCTGTCTCTCCTGCTGCTCCTCTTGCACCCTCGTCCTCCTCTCCTTTGTCCCTCCTGCTGCTCGGCTGTCCTCCTGGACCCCCGTCCTCCTCACCTCTGTCCTCCTGCACACCTGTTCTCCTCTCCTCTGTCCCTCCTGCTGCTCGGCTGTCCTCCTGCACCCCGTCCTCCTCTGTCCCTCCTGCTGCTCCTCTTGCACCCCTGTCCTCCTCTCCTTTGTCCCTCCTGCTGCTCCTCTGTCCTCCTGCACCCCTGTCCTCCTCTCCTTTGTGCCTCCTGCTGCTCCTCTGTCCTCTTGCACCCCTGTCCCTCCTCTGTCCTTCTGCACCCCACAACTCACACACAGAGACACAAATAGAGACACAACTCACACATAGACACATCACACACACAACACAGAGACACAAGTCACACACAGACACAAGTCACACAGAGACACAAGTCACACAGAGACACAACTCACACACAACACACAGACACGACTCACACAGACAAAACTCACACACAAGAACACAACTCATAGAGACACAACTCACACACAGAGACACAACTCATAGAGACACAACTCACACACAGAGACAACTCATAGAGACACAACTCACACATAGACATCACACGACATACAGACACACAACTCACACACAGAAGACACACAGGCACACACAGAAGGTACACATACAGACACAATTCACACACAGAAGACACAGGTACACAACTCACACACAGAAGACACACATATGGACACAACTCACACATACAGATACCCAACTCACACACGGAAGACACAACTCACACACAAAAGGCACACAAACAGACACAACTCACACATAGAAGACACAGGCATACAACTCACACATAGAACACAAACAGACAACTCACACAAAACGCAACTTACACACAGAAGACACAACTCTCACACAAGACACATACAGCTCACATACAGAAGACACAAGTCACACACAGACACACAGATGATACACAACTCACACACAGAAGACACAGACACAACTCACACAGAAGACATACAACTCAAACACACATACAGACACACAACTCACACACACATTTTACAGATACCTTACACATACACACTCTTCTTTCTGCTGCAGGAAGGGGGAACATATTCAGCTTCCCCTGCTCCCAGCAGCTGGGTCCCAGCCCCTCCCCCACTCCCTCATTCTCTCTGCCTGGACTGTGCACAGCAGGTCTGTCACCTTGTTACCCGGAGGCTGGAGCTGCTTCTCCTCATCTTCCAGCACATGTCGCTCCTCTTTCCTCTAATCCTCTGTCGGCTCTCACTTCTTCCCGCGCAGTGCAGGAGCAGGGCAAGAGGACCAATGAGCTCTTCTATCAGTCTGATGTGAGAGCGTTCATTGGCTAGTGTTCTTGTCCCCTGATTGCTGAACACATTCCGAAGCAGTTGTTAAAGTGCACGTTCCCCTAGTAAGAATCGGCACCACAGGAGATGTCAGGGGAGAGATGAGCGGCCCAATATAGGCACCGGCCGCCATCTAACAGAACGGCCATCCCGCAGATGCCACTGCCGGCCCCCATTTATCAACAGGTGGCGCCGCTTGAGGCAGAAGCCTTCTGAATTTGCCTAATAGATGCGGCCCTGACGGCGCCAACACAAAGCTGGGGCGATGTGCTGCCAGACAGTGCCGCCTCTGCCCGGTCCTCCGCAGGAACATCTCTCTCTTTGACAGTCTCCTCCGCAGCGGGCTCCTTCTCTCTTCCGGCGGGTCTGTTCGCTGCCTTCTGCAGCCTGGGTGAGGTGGGCGGGCCTGTTGACAACCGGGAAGGGGGGGGGGGGGGTATATGAGTGGGCGGGGCTTATGACCCCGCCGACACAGGGCAGGAAAATAAAAAATAAAAAAAAAACAATAAAGAAAAACGCTGAGACGCCGCCCCCTTTGAATGGCGCCGCCCTAGGCACGTGCCTACGGGTGCCTAATGGCAAATACGGCCCTGGTTTTGAACCATAGCACTTTACTATGTAGGGTACAGAAAATGGGAAAAAATTCTAAGTAAAGTAATATCGTGCAAAAATGCAATTTCCCCGTTGTCGCTTAGCTTTCAATTTTATGGAATTAATTCTGCAGTGAAAATGATCTGCTTAGGTGTCACGCTGGGTGTGGGGAGACACCCAGCGCTGGACAACGACAGGAGTGGGTGAAAGGAGTCCCTGATGCTAAGGGAAAAAGGGGAGATGGTGACCCCTAGATAAACTAGCGCTGGCACCTGGCTCCCCTAACGTCTCTATACAGTTTCCGCAACTGTCACTGGCAAGATACCTATTCCTTGACTGACCCTAAACTACAACTAAATAAGGATCAGAGCAGGTGAACATTATTCAGTCCACCTACAAACTAAAGATACACACAAGGGAAACAAACAAGGAGGGAAGGGAAGAAACACTTAGCTTGAGAAGATCCACACAGCAACTCAACAGAAAGTCCAGGATACACTGCAGAGCTGAGAAGCTTCCCCCAAACACTTGACAGTATGGGTGGCACAGTGGCTCAAGTGGTTAGCACTGCAGCCTTTTCAGCACTGGGGTCCCAAGGTCATGGGTTCAATTCCCACCAAGGACACTAACAACAACATCTGCAAGGAGTGTGTATGTTCTCCCCATGTTTGCATGGGGTTCCTCCAAGCACTCCAGTTTCCTCCCACATTGTAAAGACATACAGATAGGATGTTTAGATTGTGAGCTCCAAGAGAGACAGTCTTGCTCATGTATGTAAAGTGCTACGGAATTAATAGCACTATATAAATGAATAAATATTATATTATTATTATTATTACTACCCGACAAGCTATCACCAGCAGTGCATCCTGGGAGTAAAGGGAAATATATATACAGCTCAAGGTAAGGGATCAGCTGGATCCTAGTGACCTCCAGCTTTTATTAAAAGGGAAATGTCTCTTAAAGTGACAGAAACTTTATTTTCAGGATTTTGACTGTTTGGCCAAAGGACCTTCTGCGAGTGGCCTCTGCAGCCTCATCTGTGCATCCTGACACACCCGTGACATTAGGCCAATTCACATCATGATTTTTTGGGATCCGTGGCTATCCGTTGTAACACGGATCCGATTTGACCCCCATGTATCCCTATGGGCATGGATGGGCACAGATTGGTGCTTAATAGCCATCTGTGTCTGCAAGGATCAGATTTTGTCAACTGTTTTCACGTCCTCAAAATTGGAGACTGCTCCGATTTTGGGCACAGTGGACAGAATCGGACAGCATCAGATTCAAATAACATGGGCATCTATGGAACTTCAATCCATGGAAAAACTGAATCATTTCCCGGATCTGATGTTAGTGTACTGAGAATGCTCAGTACACTAAAACTGCTCTGCTCAGTGTAATTTCACTTTAGCTGTGTATCTACATACACTATTTACATACACTGCTAAAGTAAAATTATATAAAGGAATGTGTTAAAAATAAATCCTCACCTCTCCGCCAGCTGTCCGGGACCCTAGAGGATGTCTGGACGTCTTCTTGGTTCCCGGACATCTGGAAGAGAGGAAAGTATTTTTTATTTTTAATACATGTTTTCTCTTTTATTTTGCTTTCCCAGTGTATGTAGCTACACTGTGAAAGCAAAACTTCAGCCCCGACGTCACACAGTGGGAGGAACACAGGATTCTTCTTCCCCCACGTGACATCACATCCCCAACACCACTGAGCTCCTCCCAGCTCTTTCTGTGTCCAGATCCATCAAAATCATGGATCCGGACACAGAAATGGCATCTGGAGGTACACATCTAGGCCTGTCTGTTCCATGTTCGTGGGATACTGCAAAAAATAGGATCCCCACAGACAGGAAAAAATTGTGATGTGAAAAGGGCCTAACATGATAGCAAACATGGATAGCTTTTTGTATTATTTTAGTAGCTTAAAAAAAAACAAATGTTAAATCGCCACATTCGGAGGCCTGTAACTGTTCTATTTTTCCATGGATGGCGCTATATGAGTACTTATTAGAACTTGTCCTTTTTTGTGATTACCCAGTTGTAGTTTTTATTCATACGATTTATGGGCTTTTGATCACCTTTCATTGCATTCTTCTTAGATGTGAAGCAAACATAAAATAGCAACATTGATATACATATACAGTACAGACCAAAACTTTGGACACACCTTCTCATTCAAAGAGTTTTCTGTATTTTCATGACTATGAAAATTGTAGATTCACACTGAAGGCATCAAAACTATGAATTAACACATGTGGAATTATATACTTAACAAAAAAGTGTGAAACAACTGAAAATATGTCTTCTATTCTAGGTTCTTCAAAGTAGCCACCTTTTGCTTAGATTACTGCTTTGCACACTCTTGGCATTCTCTTGATGAGCTTCAAGAGGTAATACAAAACAATGTTTTCCACAGCACTCCGTGAGGGCTCATCCAGAACCCCAAACAGCGAGACGCACGTTCACAGCCAGGGAGACCCACCTAGATCATAGAACGTCCATATACAGAGAAAACAGCGCCTGTTCAGATGGTGCTTTCTTCAATGCTTTATTCTGTCATTCCATATACAACACACGACGTTTCGGTCAGCAGACCTTTATCAAGTGCATCACCCTCCCATAGTCTTAACTTACTTATAGAGTGTAAACTCCTCCTCCCAAAAGACAATACTCCAATCATAATCACACAAATGGTAAACAATGTTAAAAACCTCCCAGAGTATATATTAATCATCCTCTTACCTCCCTTGTATCTATACACCAGATCCACACCTACAGTATAAATCAATCGCTCATCAGTGCTATTCCAGTCTTGCAATCTTAAGAAGCAGTCTCTGAGCTTCTAGCGATATCCAACCAATTACGGAATTGCATCAGTAGTTGTTATGGAAACTCATTACCCCCTCAGAGTCATCGAAGTGCGGCAGCCAATCACAGTTTATTCTCCGTCCAGAACTTCCGGTTCACAATGGGCATGCGCCGGCGTCTTATCCACATAGGTTATAGTGCCTGTCACTTAATAACACCCACCTGATCGGCGAGTGACGCAGTTCCTCCCTAATGACTCCCAGGTCACAACACGCAAATAGCGCAAAATAGTAGCATAAGTCCCGGAAACAGTATAAAAGAAAACAAAGGGAAAAAAACAGGGAAAAGAAAGGGGGGGGCATATAACATTCATAATCAAATACAATAATGAAAAATGACAATATATAGTATCTGTAAAGGAAAAACAACAACAGCTTATAGTGCGCCTGTACACATGGGGTTGTTAGCAGGCGGTTCTTTTGCGTTTAAACTCACCAGGTCTGGTTATAAACCACAGCCCGTAGATAAGCTTATTAAATCAAGCAACGGAATCCTCCGGTTTCGTCCTCGTGCTTCCTACGAGGTCTTCTCCGGGGAAACACTAGTGCCGGGCGGCGTCACGTGTCTAGTAAAGGGGCCGATCCAGCTGACGTCTTCTCAGGTGCTCTCCCTCCTCTGCAGCTCACTCCACCACTCTCCCCATAGGGAGTCAAAATGATACAAAAGGATGGAAGCGTGGTGTATGTTTGGGGCTGAGGTAAGGAAGATCTCTGATGCTGGCTTCTTTTCCGGACTTTATTAAAATAATTGCAGTTATAATTATTCAAGCTTAAGGCTCTCAAAACCCACGATGCATTTCGACGTGCACACACGTCTTTCTCAAGTGAATGAGAGCCCTTCAATACCTCCTATCTTATATTCCCACCCCTCAGTTATCATTGGTTCCTATTTTTAACTCAATAGTTACCACAATACCAGGTTATCCACCTCACTATAACATGCATAATTTAAAATACATAACATTATAACACATCATTACAATTCATTTCATCAACAAACATTATATAAATACAAAATAACCAATTTCCATACACTACCATTAAAAAATATTATTAATAAAACAGGAATAGTTCTTAAACGATATAGTACATCAATATGGACACTAAGTGGGGATATATACTACCATTTATTCAGGTCTATCTTTCTCAGGTTAGTAATCTAATATTTTATTTTATTAGTATTCCAGGTGGGTCACACAATATTCCGAATTTTACCTGCACTATTACTTATATTCTTTCTAGTGCCAGGTTTAAACCCTCAGGCGAAAGCGTCCCCAGTCGTCCTGGACAGAAGAGAACACAAATTTTTACAAGTCACAAAATTTAAAATTCCCCATTTTTATTTTTTACCTAAATTACACAAAGATATGGTGGACCCTCCTGGTCGCCCTATAATTTCTGGTATTGGATCACTCACTACTAATTTATCACATTATTTAGATTTATTTCTTCAAAAATATAATTTAGCACTTGATTCTTATTTACGTGATTCTTCACATTTGATCGGTATTCTGTCGGAGCTTCCCCCGCACCCAGATTGCTTATTGCTGACGATGGATGTGAGTTCATTATATTGAAGGGCTCTCATTCACTTGAGAAAGACGTGTGTGCACGTCGAAATGCATCGTGGGTTTTGAGAGCCTTAAGCTTGAATAATTATAACTGCAATTATTTTAATAAAGTCCGGAAAAGAAGCCAGCATCAGAGATCTTCCTTACCTCAGCGCCCAAACATACACCACGCTTCCATCCTTTTGTATAATATATAGTATCTAAGACAATAACAATGATCAACATAACCGCCCGGTTTACACAACTCATTATGCAGACTATATACCATACATATTAGAGTGTCTATGTCATTGAATACCTCTATATAACAAACATCAAAAACGTGTGATGCAAAAGACACCCCAATTGCAGACAAATAGCATAGTGAATCAACCACACTAAAGTAAACTTGTATGTTAAGAGTAATTTTGAATCCCCCAGACATGATCCGGTTATTGACACTTTTACCAAGTTAGTGAAGACTGATATAACTAAATTGAGGAGAAGTCGATATAGGGGTGGTAAACCCAATATCACAGGTTTTGAGAGAAGGGAGATCAAACGGTTAAAGGAGAATGGGTCCATCACCATAAAACCCAACGACAAAGGTGGGGCAATTGTGGTGATGGACACTATTCAATAACGGAATGAGATTATGAGACAGTTGACTGATGGTACAGTATATGAGAAACTGTCATCTAACCCTACTTTAACATTCCAGAGGGAGTTGAAATTGTTGGTTTCAGAAGCTTTACATGATGGCATTATTGACCAAGGTCTCTCGGAGTATTTGATGGTGGAGTTTATGTGCTAGACCTGGACAGTGTATTTGATGTATTATTGGGGAAGGTTACATGTGATTAGACAATAGTATGGTGAATTAATAGGCCACATTATTTATAATAGTGGATATTGGTAAAGATCAATCCTTCTTGTATTTTTATTATGAATCTACTTTGTTTAAGAGCTTTATATAGCCAAGTAATTCTAATAACACTACTATACACTAATAGATATGGCTGCACCTATGTGATACGTTGATATAGTGTGGTTGATACACCATGCTATTTGTCTGCAATTGGAGTGCCATTTACATCACACATTTTTGATTTTTGTTATACAGTGTTGGCCAAAAGTATTGACACCCTGCAATTCTGTCAGATAATACTCAGTTTCTTCCTGAAAATGATTGCAATCACAAATTCTTTGGTATTATTATCTTCATTTAATTTGTCTTCAATGAAAAAACACAAAAATAATTGTCCTAAAGCCAAATTGGATATAGTTCCACACCAAACATAAAAAGGGGGTGGACAAAAGTATTGGCACTGTTAGAAAAATCATATGATGCTTCTCTAATTTGTGTAATTAAAAGCAACTGTAACTTACCTGTGGCACCTAACAGGTGTTGGCAATAACTAAATCACACTTGCAGCCAGTTGACATGGATTAAAGTTGACTCAATCTCTATCCTGTGTCCTTGTGTGTACCACATTGAGCATGGAGAAAAGAAAGAAGACCAAAGAACTGTCTGAGGACTTGAGAAACCAAATTGTGAGGAAGCATGAGCAATCTCAAGGCTACAAGTCCATCTTCAAAGACTTGAATGTTCATGTGTCTGGCATGCGCAATGTCATCAAGAAGTTTAAAGCCCATGGCACTGTGGTTAATCTCCCTAGATGTGGACGGAAAAGAAAAATTGACAAGAGATTTCAACCCAAGATTGTGCGGATGGTGGATAAAGAACCTTGACTAACATCCAAACAAGTTCAAGCTGCCCTGCAATTCGAGGGTACAACAGTGTCAACCCGTACTATCCGTCGGCGTCTGAATGAAAAGGGACTGTATGGTAGGAAACCCAGGAAGACCCCACTTCTTACCCCGAGACATAAAAAAGCCAGGCTGGAGTTTGCCAAAACTTACCTGAGAAAGCCTAAAACGTTTTGGAAGAATGTTCTCTCTTTTTGGGCAAAGGCATCAACATAGAGTTTACAGGAGAAAAAAAGAGGCATTCAAAGAAAAGAACACGGTCCCTACTGTAAAACATGGCGGAGGTTCCCTGATGTTTTGGGGTTGCTTTGCTGCCTCTGGACTGCTTGACCATGTGCATGGTATTATGAAGTCTGAAGACTATAGCAAATTTTGCAGCATAATGTAGGGCCCAGTGTGAGAAAGCTGAGTCTCCTTCAGAGGTCATGGGTCTTCCAGCAGGACAATGACCCAAAACACACTTCAAAAAGCACTAGAAAGTGGTTTGAGAGAAAGCACTGGAGACTTCTAAGGTGGCCAGCAATGAATCCAGACCTTTACATAAAACCAAGGCAAAACCTGACCCCAAAAACGCAGCAAAACCTTATGTGTGGGCACATACTCTTAGTATGTTGCAGTGATGTTTCTGGGTTTATGGAAAAATGTAACATTGAGTACAATGTGAGCAAATGGAGACTTTTTATTGATTCATCCAAATAAAGTGTGAAAGATTTGCTCCTGCACAATGGTAGCAAGTATGCTCCCATGCCTGTTGGGAATTCTGTGCACTTGAAATAAAGCTATAAGAATTTAGACTTTATTCTCAAGAAACCTAACTGCAAGGATCAAGGATAGTCAATATGTGGTGATATGAAAGTTCTCTCTTTGCTACTTGGGAAGCAAGGAGGATACACAAAGTAACCTTGCTTTTTGTGTAAATGGTACAGCTGGGATAGAACTTATCAATGGAGGCAGAAAAAGTTGGCCAACGAGAACATCTTTGCAACCTGGACTCAAGAAAATAGCTGCGGAAAGTTTAGTTGATCCCACCAAAGTTATTTTGCCACCACTTCACATTAAGCTTGGACTGATGAAGCAGTTTGTGAAAGCTCTACCAAGAGTAGGAGAGACTTTGAAGTACCTGTGTACCAAGTTTCAGGGACTGTCTGAAGCAAAACTGAAGGAAGGCATTTTTGTGAGCCCAAATATACAGAAATTCATGAAGGACAATGTGTTTGAAACCTAAATGAAAGCTGTTAAGAAAAGGACCTGGGATTCTTTTATGTTCAAATATTTTTATTGGTTTGCAAATAAAAGAACGATATAACATACAGTATGATTAGCATAAATGATACAGAAATCAATGAAGTACAATAAAAGGAGATTAGTAATCTAGGTGGTACAATATGAAGAAAGATGTACAATCTATATATTCATAGACCGAGGATGAATCAGAAATATATAACACTACTCAAGACTTTAGTCGCTCGGTCAATGATTTACATAAATATCAATCATATTCCATTAATTTGATTATTTAATGAATAGCGAGTTGCTAAACAGTAACTTAACTATTTACATACATGGAAGTACAAAGAGTACGTATATAAGAATGCCCGCTATGAATTAACTTGGGTATGATTTACTTGAAATAGTAATGCTAAATAAGTTGGATTGGGGTACGAAGATTAATCTGGTCTTGTACAATGTTGAGGTCTTTATGGTTGATTTGTAGGAGACATAATTTTATTCCACTCCTTCCATTTTTTGGAGTATTTTTTTAAAAGGTTGTTTCTAAGGGCGTATGTGTATTCGTATGTGTTGTGACATGCTATTTTCTTTATTGTGTTTTCCACCGTAGGGGGAATAGGGTCCCTCCAGAGTGCAGCAATGTTACTTTTAGCTGCCAGTAGAATTTGCGTAATAATAGGTTATGTTTATGAGGGATGGATTTGAGGCCAACAAGTACTAGTTCAGAAGATAGGAGTAATTTCAAGCCAGTGATGCTATTAATTAGAGCCTCAACTCTGTCCCAGAAGCATTTGAGAACTCTACAGCTCCAAAAAATGTGAGTCAAGCTACCAATAGCATTACAATTCCTCCAGCAGAGGGGGGGAGTTGGAGTTTTGAATTTGATGAAGTTTAAGAGGGGTATAATACCAGCGTGTGTAAATCTTATAGTGGGTCTCTGCAAGGGATGAGCAGGGGATGTAAGAGTAGATAGATTTGAAAATTTGATGCCAGACATCCGTTGTAATTTCTACATTTAGTTCTTTTTCCCATGCTTTTACATTCGATGAGTATGAAAAATGAGTGTCTTGGTTAAAGCTTTGATATATATGCCCAGTTTTCCAGAAAAGAAGGCTTCGAGGATATCTGAACATCTGAGCTAGGTTCTGGGGTAGAAAAAAGTTTAGTTTATGGGAGTTGATGAGATTTTGAATCTTCTTCCATGTCATCTCTTCTAGGATGTCGAGTTTAAATTTTTCCATAAGAAGTTGGAAGGGAATGAGTTTTTTACTTTCATCTATTATGTCTGCAATGTACTTGACACCTAGTTTCTTCCATGAGTTTAGTTTAATTCTTGACGATATAAGTTCCAAGATATCTATATTTATCCACATTGGAGACACCGTAGGATGAGACTTGTGAGATAGTTTCAGTAGAGTTCTCCAAGAAAGGATTGCAGATCTGACAGCAATTTCCTCAGGGAGTTTCTTAGTTTTGTCACATAGGTAGGAGAGAGTGTTGAGGCCAAGGTCACCCTGAGGTTTAATAGATTCCTCTAGATCTAACCAAGTCGGCCCATCTTTTCCTGCCCACCAATTCTGGCTTAATTTAATTAGAGTAGCATGGTAGTAGGCAGTTAAATTGGGCAAGTTGAGTCCTCCATGTTTTTGTTCTTTTCTAGGATTAATCTCGCTACCCTAGGTTTCTTTTTTGCCCAAATGAAAGTAACCAACTGAGATTGCAATTTTTGTAACCACTTATTCGGGATTATTAAAGGGATAGATCTAAAAATATATAAAGTTTTGGTAAAAGGTTCATCTTGTATGCATTGATTCTGCCAAACCAAGAAATTCCTATCTTTGCCAGATGTAGAATATCGGTCTGTATAGTTTTGTAAATGGTTTTTAGGTTAGTATCTACAATTGATGTTAGAGGTTTAATAAGTTTAATTCCAAGATAGTTGATATGGTCGTTTTCCCAGGCCAGATTAAACTCCGATTTAAGAGCAACTAACATTTGCGGATTTACGTTTAGATGTAGAACTTGCATTTTAGTTAAGTTTATTTTGTAATATGAAATATTGGAGAATGTTTTAATTGTGTCCAATAAGTTCCTTATTGATTTAAGTGGCGTAGATAGTGTTAAAAGAATGTCATCTGCGAATAAAGATATTTTAAAATGTCTTTTGTGTGCCGGGATACCGCAGATTAAGGGATTAGATCGAATCTTTTCGGCTAGGGGCTCTATATAGAGATCAAAAAGGGTGGGTGAAAGGGGGCAACCTTGCCTTGTGCCATTAGTGAGAACAATTTTGTCTGACAAAACATTATTGGTCAGGACTTTTGCCGAGGGAGTGGAGTAGAGAGATGTGATGGAGTTTAAAATATTGCCCTCAAAACCAAATTTTTTTAAGGTTTGGAAGAGGAAGCCCCAATGGACTCTATCAAACGTCTTTTCAGCATCGACAGCGACCATCAGGGCGGGAGTTTTAGTTTTTTCAATGTAGAATAGCAGATTAATGGCACGTCTAGTGGCGTCAGAGGTTCCTCTACTCGGAATAAATCCCACTTGGTCCTTATGGAGAAGTCCAGGAGAGATTTTCTGAAGTCTCAAAGTGATAGTTTTAGCAATGATTTTTAAGTCCGAGTTTAGGAGGGAAGTAGGACGGTAATTGGTGACATTTTCGGTGTCTCCTTTATTTTCGGATATCACCATAATGATTGCTTCCTGCATTTCCGCTGGGAAGGCGTCTTGGGATGTGGTGGAAGAGTTTATAAGTTTTGTGAGGTATGGGGCAAGAGAGTTTTTAAAGTTTAAGTAGTATTCGTTTTGTAGGTCATCGGGGCCGGGAGATTTGCATTTGGCTAGGGAGTTAATTGTCGCTAGAATTTCTGTTTCAGTAAAAGGGGAATTAAGGAAATTCAAGTCTTCTTTTGAAATAGAGGGAAGAACAATGGAGTCTAGAAATTTGTCTATATCTGATTTTAAGGGAATAAGTTCTGCTGGGTCTTCCTTTAAATTATACAAATTTCTATAAAATCTGGCAAAGATATTCGAGATATCCTTTGGGTTTTTATGTATTAAGTTTTTGTTGTTTTTTATTTGGAGGATTCTAGTTTTGCATTTCTGAATTTTAATTTTGTTGGCAAAGAGTTTGGAGGGCTTATCCATACAGTTATGGAAATTGCTTTTTATGGTGCGTATGAATTTATCATATTCAGATGCTAATAAGTTTTTTAGTTGAATTCTCAGTTGGAGAATATCTGTATAGATTTTATCATTGGGGGACTTTTCAAGTTGTAGCTCTAGGTTTTTAATTTCTTTAATAATTCTTTCGGAATCCTTTATGGTGTTACGTTTAAGTCTAGAGTTAAGTTGTATTAAATGGCCTCTAATAACTGCTTTGTGGGAGGTCCAAAGGGTTGAGATTTTGGTGTTTTCTAAATCATTCTCTTGAAAATAGAGATTGATATAATTTTGAATTGTTTCTCTATAACGTGGATGGTGAAATAAGTAAGAGTTGGCTCGCCAGATTTTTTGTTCAGAATGAATGGGTCCATAAGAAATTTCAAAAGTGAGTGGTGAGTGGTCCGACCATGTTCTAGGGTGAATCTTAATAGTTTTGATATCATGTAATGTATGAATGTCAGTTAAAAGGAGGTCAATCCGAGCAAATGATTTATGTGCGTCAGAGAAGTGGGTATACTCAATTGAAGAGGAATTAATGCAGCAGAAGGCGTCGAAGAGTTCCTCACTGTTCATCCATGTGTCTAGCGAGGTGTTCAAGTTTCTGGATTTGTTGAAGGAGTCTAGGAAAGGATTTGGTACTGCATTAAAGTCTCCGAACATGAGTAGCTGGCCTTTCTGTAATTCATGTACAGTTTTAATTAGTCTTTTTAAGAAAGTAATTTGTCCTTTGTTGGGCGCGTACACGTTAACAAGGGTGTAGCATGTGTCATTAATTTTACAGATGAGAATTAGAAAGCGAACATCATCATCCTTTATAAGGTTAATTTTTTCAAACTTAACAGTATCTTTAACAATGATAGCCACTCCTGCCTTTTTCTTTTTATTGGAAGATAAAAAGATATTTGGATAATTTTTGTTCGTGAATTTAGGTAGGTTGTCACAGGAAAATTTAGTTTCCTGTAGACCTGCAATGTCTACATTGAGTTTTTTCAATTCTTTCCAAATTAAGAATCTTTTCTGTGGGGAGTTTAGACCTCTAACATTGTAGGATAGAAATTTGTTAGCCATAGTCTAGACCAGGTGCTTGAGTGTCGATATGTGATTTTAGGTGATAAAGTGTACATACAGTTAGGGCCAGAAATATTTGGACAGTGACACAAGTTTTGTTATTTTAGCTGTTTACAAAAACATGTTCAGAAATACAATTATATATATAATATGGGCTGAAAGTGCACACTCCCAGCTGCAATATGAGAGTTTCCACATCCAAATCGGAGAAAGGGTTTAGGAATTATAGCTCTGTAATGCATAGCCTCCTCTTTTTCAAGGGACCAAAAGTAATTGGACAATGGACTCTAAGGGCTGCAATTAACTCTGAAGGCGTCTCCCTCGTTAACCTGTAATCAATGAAGTAGTTAAAAGGTCAGGGGTGGATTCCAGGTGCGTGGTTTTGCATTTGGAAGCTGTTGCTGTGACCAGACAACATGCGGTCAAAGGAACTCTCAATTGAGGTGAAGCAGAACATCCTGAGGCTGAAAAAAAAAGAAAAAATCCATCAAAGAGATAGCAGACATGCTTGGAGTAGCAAAATCAACAGTTGGGTACATTCTGGAGAAAAAGGAATTGACTGGTGAGCTTGGGAACTCTAAAAGGCCTTGGCGTCCACGGATGACAACAGTGGTGGATGATCGCCGCATACTTTATTTGGTGAAGAAGAACCCGTTCACAACATCAACTGAAGTCCAGAACACTCTCAGTGAAGTAGGTGTATCTGTCTCTAAGTCAACAGTAAAGAGAAGACTCCATGACAGTAAATACAAAGGGTTCACATCTAGATGCAAACCATTCATCAATTCCAAATATAGACAGGCCAGAGTTAAATTTGCAGAAAAACACCTCAAGAAGCCAGCTCAGTTCTGGAAAAGTATTCTATGGACAGATGAGACAAAGATCAACCTTTACCAGAATGATGGGAAGAAAAAAGTTTGGAGAAGAAAGGGAACGGCACATGATCCAAGGCACACCACATCCTCTGTAAAACATGGTGGAGGCAACGTGATGGCATGGGCATGCATGGCTTTCAATGGCACTGGGTCACTTGTGTTTATTGATGACATAACAGCAGACAAGAGTAGCCGGATGAATTCTGAAGTGTACCGGGATATACTTTCAGCCCAGATTCAGCCAAATGCTGCAAAGTTGATAGGTCGGCGCTTCATAGTACAGATGGACAATGACCCCAAGCATACAGCCAAAGCTACCCAGGAGTTCATGAGTGCAAAAAAGTGGAACATTCTGCAATGGCCAAGTCAATCACCAGATCTTAACCCAATTGAGCATGCATTTCACTTGCTCAAATCCAGACTTAAGACGGAAAGACCCACAAACAAGCAAGACCTGAAGGCTGCGGCTGTAAAGGCCTGACAAAGCAATAAGAAGGAGGAAACCCAGCGTTTGGTGATGTCCATGGGTTCCAGACTTAAGGCAGTGATTGCCTCCAAAGGATTCGCAACAAAATATTGAAAATAAAAATATTTTGTTTGGGTTATGTTTATTTGTCCAATTACTTTTGACCTTCTAAAATGTGGAGTGTTTGTAAAGAAATGTGTACAATTCCTACATTTTCTATCAGATATTTTTGTTCAACCCTTCAAATTAAACGTTACAATCTGCACTTAAATTCTGTTGTAGAGGTTTCATTTCAAATCCAATGTGGTGGCATGCAGAGCCCAACTCGCAAAAATTGTGTCACTGTCCAAATATTTCTGGCCCTAACTATAGGGGCATTGGGGTAAAACTTTGATGAAATAATACTAAGACTTCCTTTTTATAACAGGGGTTAACAATGAAACTTTGAACAGCCGGGTTCAAACCCGTGAAATGTAAGTGGCTTGTTTGCCACTAAAAGTCTAATAGGTGGAAGGGCCGAGGCCGGTGATAAACTTCCAAGGAGACTAAAGTTTTAGCCTTTGTGCCTATGAAGTGACCTTGGATCAAGTGCTTGGGTGAAGTATATAGGCTCATGTGTTAGAGATGTGTAGGTCCTTAAGAGTCTTTAATCCCGCTGAGATCTCATCAATTGTAATTGTTTTTTGTTTAAAGGAGAAGATAACATTGGTGGATGGATGACCCCATCTATATGGTATTTTTTTCTCTTGGAGAATGTCCGTAACCGGTTTCAAAGCCTTACGTCTTGTCATGGTCTCTTTTGATATGTCGGTGAAAACTTTAATTTTCTCATGCAGAGATTTATTAGACCACATGAAGCTGGTAATCTGATCCCTTGTCTGGTAAAATGAGAATTTGACTATAACATCTCTTGGAATGTCATTGGGTAGGTGGGATGGCTTGGGAAGTCTATGTGCTCTTTCTATAGAGTATTGGATGTCCGATAAATTGGGAATCGTTGTTTTAATCAGGTCTTTCATGAAGGACATGAGTTCTGGAGTCTTAACCTTTTCTGGAATTCCTCTAAATTTGAGGTTATTGCGGCGGTCACGGTCTTCCCTGTCTGCTAACTTATCTTTTAAGTACTTTATTTCTTTTCTCATGTGGTCCTGACCCTTTTTGAGTTCTTTGCTTTCCTTTTTAAGGTCAAGTACAGCTCTCTCGTTGTTTTCAGTTCTGGATACAACTGTTGCTAGTGAGTATCGCATATCCTCAAACTGTTCTGTAAGATTTGCTTTTAGTGACTTTTTGAAGGCCGAAAAGAGCTTATGAAAGAAATCTCTGTCCATCGGTTGGCCCACATTAAAATTCAATAGAGGGTCATCATCAGCGTTATCTTTTCTTGATCGTCGTCGAGCAGGGCTTTTAAATTTAGTTTCGTCTTCAGAATCAGTAGCTTCTGGAAGGCTGCAGTTTAGATGCGGTTTGGTCGGGGTTCCTCTTTCTTTGCGTTTAGTAATGGTTTGTGAATTTTCGTATGCCATCAAATCTTCTGTTGAGGTTCCTGAGTCCTCTGGATAAGTTACAGTTGATTCTGTGTTATCGTCAGGTAGAGTACTGGTAGTGATGTGAGCCAAAGAAACTGATTTGAGTTTTTGGTTGTCTTTACCCGAATCAGTAGTGTGTTCATTATTAGCAGATTTGTTACTGGAGTTGAGTTTAACTTTTGGGGGCATTTTACTTCAGTTGGTGCTCTAGAGGACTCTAAAGCAGGACTTATGGCAGTTAATTGCAAGAAAGTGGTACTAAGTGATGTCAGTAGTAAACTATGGAACTTTTCGTTAGCGTGGGGAGAGGGGTGGAAACTGGGGATAGATGAGTATGGAGAGGATTTGTAGTAAACCCGGTTTAATTGTAAGGAGAGTTAGATTTACGCTGAGTGACTTTGTTTGCAAACAAAGCAGAGTTCTAGGTATCAATAACAGGTTTAACAATACTAGTTATTACAAAAGCAATATCAATAGCAATAATTGATAAAAGGAACATCCCTTAAAAAATAATTAAAATGGAAGTAAGATGCTATTTCAGAGTTTAGAACAAATAAGGATTTAGATGCAGGAATAATTCATTGACAAGAAACTTTGTTAGTAGGTTAGAGCGATTGCAGTGCTATGTCCGTAGTCAACTGTATGAAGCAGGTAGTTAGGCTGATTCAGTAGACAGTGTAAACTAAAGGATTAGTGCTTGAATCTTTCAGATTGTAATCAAGTAAAGCTAGTGTGACTCAGGTGTAATCCAATGAAATTCTGCACGTAATGCTTCAATAAGTAAAAGTAAACTCAATTTCCTTATATATAGTTTCCACCGATGGGATGATAGTGGAGGATAAGGATAAGGAAATTATAACAAATAATATCAGACAATAGGTCTTATAGGGGATTGTAAGATCCTTATAATTATATAGCTCTGCTACTTAATAGGAATATATAAAAGCAGAAAAGGTTTTTTGTTTTTTTTCTTTCTGTCTAAAGTAGTTAAGTTCAGTATCCCACAAGGGCCAATAAAATGGCTAACTGTAAGATTGGTTGGCTAATTACATTGTATAGTAGGTGTAGCTTAGTCAGAGATGAAACTTTAGTAAGTAATAGCAATATAAAATATAATAGCAATAGCAATCATAAAACCTGAGGCAGGTACAGCTGTTGGTGGTAAAATGATAAAAGAAAATAGGACAAGATAGAGTTAGAATTAGCTAGAATAAAGTAAATTGAGATGAAGGTAAAAAAGGAAAGAAATAGAAAAAGAAAATGAGGAAAGGAAAAGGGAAGAGAATCAAATATAGATAGTCTTCTGTCTTCTGTCTGTGCAGCTTGGGCTCGGGGGAGGCTCACAAGCCCCACTTGCTTGAAGATCTATTCTTTACTGAGTGTCTATTCTTTGGTGCTGCTCAGTTGCAGGATCCAGCACTGGTTGTCATAGTGACGTCAGCTAGTCTATTGAAATAGTTGATGACAGAGTAAGATATCCCTCCGCTGCTGAGGCTGCTGTATAATGATAATGAGGGTCTTTCTACCTTCAGCAGTTAGTTTAAAAGACTGTTCTCCTCAGTAATAGGAGAGGGAAGATCTCTCTTTATGATCTCACTTGATCAGCTCCTCCTTCTGAGCTTTAGGAGCTGACAGGCTGCAGAATTAAGTGGAGATGCAGGTATCCCTCCACCGACAAGGTTGTAAAATGGAGGAGGGAGAAGGGACTTTTGCCGGTGTTGAACAGCTGAATATAAGGCTGGCACTACCACTGGAGGTTGGAGGATGACCTTCCTCTCGTTGGCTTTTTTCCAGCAGGTCTCCCTGCCAGCAGCACTGTATGTAGAATGAGTGCCCCAGTTCTAGGGAGAGTAAAGGCTGTGACTGAGGGGGATCAGCTTCACCACGTAAAGGGTGTATCAGTTCTTCAATGCTTCCAGCGGTCGGTAGAATAGAGTGAGAGGTAGGGTGAGGAATGCCCCTACTTAGGGTTTCTCTCTGGTGGGGTCTTTAGGTTCTTCATAGACTTCAGAGACCTCTTACAGGGCAGAAAGGTAACAAGTTTTTCCTCAAAATGGCGCCCAGGATGAGCCTCTAGTCCTCTCCTGAGTGTGAGGGAGCTGTGTGGAACCTAGATCTCAGGTCAAATTGGACCAAAATGATCTTGAAAAGTTGAATAATGTGGTCCAGTAGTTTAGAGTGAGATATGAGCCTTAATAAAGGCTATAATCTCCATCGCTTAATATTAGGCACAGGAGCTCCTGTAGTTGTGACTTACATGAAGCAGCAGGCCACGCCTCTTCCCTGGGATTCTTTTAAAGAAGTCATGAAGACATTTCTAGGTAGCAACAAAGATCCAAAATTGAAGTCCATTGTGAAGAACATGCTGAAACGTTGCAAAGCCTTGGGTAGGCTGATGAATTTCAAGCTACATTTTTTACATTTCCATTTGGACTACTTTCCTGAAAATCTTGGTGCTATTAGTGAAGACCAAGGGGAAAGATTTCATCAAGAAATTGAGGAGAATGACGATACCAAGGTAGATGAAATATGAAAATTATGGTATACTACTGAATTCTTAACAGAGAATATCCGCAGGCCTTCTGCAAGAGAAAGGTATCAAGAGAAGCTTTGAAGAGAAGAGAAAAGGCGCAAGAATTAATTTGTAATAAAGTTGCAGTATAATTTTCAATACATTTTTATACATAATATTACATACATTTTTGGCTACAATAAAAATTTTTCTTGGTCATCTCGCTTGTACGGAATTTCACGCGTGTTTTGTGCAAAATCGATATGTAATGGTTAAAAATAGAAGTTTTTTAAATTCAGGCATAAGAAAAGATTATTATCAGTCATTGATCTTGAAATAATTTTCATAAACCAAAATTTTTCATACCTGTGTGGCTAGAAGATTATGAGAAAGTATGAGAAAGTAATGGTTGCTTTAATATTTTAACAATTTTTCAGCTATTATACATTTAAAGAAAAAACCCATACAACCTTTATAAATATATATACCAAAGCACAAAAATGTATTACACTTTCTTTAATTCCACTTATATATTCTGCTGCACTTTACGCTGTGTACAGTTGTGGCAAAATTGTTTGAGACTGACACAAATTAGTTTTTCACAAAGTTTGCATCATTAATTTTTATAGTGCCAATTTGCATTAACTTTAGCTTGTTATTAAGAGTAATAAGACAAATTGCAATAAAAATGCAGAGTCATTCTTTGCCATTAAATTAAGTTAATCATAAAACACCCATTTCCACTGCATTTCATCCCCTCCACAAGTGACCTCAAAACATTTTGTTAGTGATTTTGTCTTTATTTCTGTTAAGAGTTATCAAGGAGAAGGATGCTGAAATAGCTCTGTCAAGCTGACTGAATTATAAGAGCAGACAAGCTGCTTTGAAAGAAACAAGAAATGATTGTCTTCTTCTGTTAACCATGGTTACCTAATGGCCGCTTTACACGTCCCGATATCGTCGTCCAACTTCGATAAAAAGTCACGTGGTTCGTGCGTTGGCGCCGAAATCATTAGTGCGTTGTGTGGTGTGAATTTGCAATTCGATGCAAGAACGATGCCAAAACGATATCGGGGGAGAAATGAGCAGGCTCTCCAACTGCCCGATATTGGATGGACGATCTGGCAGGATCGTGCTGTGTGACAGCCCAACAACGACTTGGAACACAACTTCCCCTATTCACTCCCACGTTAAATGGTCGTTCCCTGGTTTGTGCGTACATCGCAGTTGTGTTGCCTGCCGATATCTCCCTGTGTGACAGCTCCTATGCGATCTTGGATTTCAGCTCAATAAGTGCGCGCTCCCGTGCCATTGTATACAATATCGAAATGATGTTGGGACGTGTAAAGTGGCCATTAATGGCACCATGTAGTCATCATTGCTTTGCATCTTAACAGGATCTACAGGCAAGGACATTGCTGCTTGTACGATTGCCCCTAAATCAACCTCTTATCTTATCACCAAGAACTAAAGAAATTATTAATTTGCTGAGAGAGGCTTCGTGGCATGCAAGAATGTCCAGCAAATAGGACAGGACCATCTCCTAAAGAGGATTTAGCTATTTTTCTCAGGAATGGCAACAGGCAGTTATCAGTACATGCAGCAAAGAAGCAACTTCTCTCTAAAATTAAATAGAAAAAAGTAGGGGTTGTATCCAGTTTCAGCACACAGGCAAAAATTTCTTCCATAAAAATTCTCTATATTAGTATATTAAAATTCTATAAAAGCAGAAACACTTTGCCTATGCATTTCAAGCATTAACCGCTCATCTACTTATATAATCGGGAGTTTGGGATTCGGGCACTGTAGCCGAATCCCAAAATCCTTTGCAGCACTGCGAGCCGCAGCCGCACTAGCTCACACCGCCGCCATCCTGCCAACCGTCGGCCCCGCCTCATCGCGAGCACCCTCGTGGCCTCCGCGAGGTTGATGCTGCCCAGATGCCGCCGGTGGCTTCCGCCCCTCGCCGCTCTCTCATCGCTGGGGCCTCAGTGTCGCCATACTGGTGGAGTAGCGGTGTAGGGGCAGCACCCCTCTCCCCGGAATACACACTGGCCACAGCGGCGGCTCTCCTCACAGCCCCCCGCATCACACCCCCACTCCTCCTCCTGCACCGCCCGCTCTTTCCCCCACTCCTTCTGCCCCACTCGCGCTCCCCCCTGCTCCTTCTGCCCTGGCCGCGCTCCTCCCCGCTTGCGCTCCTCGTGTTCCCCGCTCCTGTGTCATCTGTTCTTATATTTATCCTCTGCCGAGTGCTTGGTGCTGGGAGTAGTGTAAAGTGGAAACCACCGGTGCTTGTCTTCATAAAATTTTGTCCTTTATTGTTATGTGAAATTTATAAAATCATTCAGCGTGCTAGCTGGGCGCTAGACGCGTTTCGGAAGACACAACTTCCTTAATCATTAGCTAATGATTAAGGAAGTTGTGTCTTCCGAAACGCGTCTAGCGCCCAGCTAGCACGCTGAATGATTTTATAAATTTCACATAACAATAAAGGACAAAATTTTATGAAGACAAGCACCGGTGGTTTCCACTTTAAATTGTTTCCTGGACAGTTGCCAAAGCTGCCACACCAGGTGCAGGAATCCAGGAGGTTATGGGCGGTGGAGCGGCCTTTTCCCTTTCCCAGTGAATGCTGGGAGTAGTAGCAGCCATTGTGCTGATAGGACCTTGCATGATGTCAGAATGACATCTGCGTTCTGCGCTGTGATTGGCCCACTTGCGGCCATGTGATATGTGACGTACTTATCACATGACCGCGAGCGCCACAATCACAGCGCCGAACGCAGATGTCATTCTGACATCATGCAAGGTCCTATCAGCACAATAGCTGCTACTACTCCCAGCACCAAGCACTCGGCAGATTGTAAGTATAAGAATTTCACAGCCTCCTCCATCCTCACAACCTCCTCCATCCTCACAGCCTCCTCCATCCTCACAGCCTCCCCATCCTCACAGCCTCCTCCATCCTCACAGCCTCCTCCATCTTCACAGCCTCCCTATCCTCACACCCTCCTCCATCCCCTTAGCCTCCTCCATCCTCACAGCCTCCTCAATCTTCACAGTATCCCTATCCTCACAGCCTCCTCCATCTTCACAGCCTCCTCTGTCATCACAGCCTCCCCATCCTCACAGCCTCTTGCATCCTCTCAGCCTCCTTCGTCCTCGCAGCCTCCTCCATCCCCTCAGCCTCCTCCATCCCCTCAGCCTCCTCCATCCTCACAGCCTCCTCCATCTTCACAGTCTCCCTATCCTCACAGCCTCCCTATCCTCACAGCCTCCCCATCCCCTCAGCCTCCTCCATCCCCTCAGCCTCCTCCATCCTCACACCCTCCTCCATCCCCTCAGCCTCCTCCATCCTCACAGCCTCCTCAATCTTCACAGTATCCCTATCCTCACAGCCTCCTCCATCCCCTCAGCCTCCTCCATCTTCGCAGCCTCCTCCGTCCTTACAGCCTCCTCTGTCCTCACAGCCTCCCTATCTTCACAGCCTCCTCCATGCTCACAGCCTCCTCCATCTCCTCTGCCTCCTCCATCCTCTCAGCCTCCTCCATCCTCAGCCTCACTACCTGACACCGCCGCCATCCTGCCAACCGTTGGCCCTGCGTCATCGCGGCCTCTGCGAGGCCCCCCTGCCCGGATGCCGGCAGTGACTTCCACCCCTCGCCGCTCTCTCACCACTGGGGCCTCAGTGTCGCCATGCTGGTGGAGTAGCGGTGTAGGGGCTGTGGGCGGGTGCCGGGAGCCAGTCACGTCATCCTGTGGGCGGCGGCGGCCAATGGGAGTGAGCGGAGCGTGTCAGGCTGCAAAGCCTGACATGCCCCGCTCTCTCCCACTGGCCGCCACCGCCGCCGCCCCTGCAAGCGTATTTGGCGCTGTGTTGTACACACAGGATGCCCATCCCATTAGCCAGGACTCGGCGACCTGGACCAATCGGATGGCCGTCCTGTGTTTACCACACACCGCCCAATCCGCTCCTTCCCCTCAGGTCACATGTGTGACCTGAGGGGAGGGACTGATCTCTCTTTGCAGCACCCAACCCGCTGCAGAGGACAAAGCCGTGTGACTGGGGCTGCGATCAGTCCCAGCACGCAGCCACGTCCTGCCGCTGAGCGGTGATGTCTCCGCTCCAGCCGCATCTCTCCTCACCCCTTCACCCGGACCTCTCCTCACCTCTCCAGCCGGAGCTCTCCTCACCCCTCCAGCCGGAACTCTCCTCACCCCTCCAGCTGGAGCTCTCCTCACCCCTCCAGCCACACCTCCTTTCACACCTCCAGCCTCACCACTATTCATCCCTCTACCCCCACATCCCATCACCCCTCCAGCCTCTGCTCTCATCACCCCTCCAGCCTCTGCTCTCCTCACCCCTCCATCCGCACCTCTCCTCACCCCTCCAGCCGCACCTCTCCTCACCCCTCCATCCGCACCTCTCCACCCTTACCTCTCCTCACCCCTCCAGCCTCACCTCTCTTCACCCCTCCATCCGGACCTCTCCTCACCCCTCCAGCCAGACCTCTCTTCACCCCTCCACCCCACCTCTCTTCACCCCTCCACCCCCACCTCTCCTCACCCCTCCACCCGCACCTCTCCTCACCCCTCCACCCGCACCTCTCCTCACCCCTCCATCCGCACCTCTCCTCACCCCTCCAGCCGCACCTCTCCTCACCCCTCCAGCCGCACCTCTCCTCACCCTTCCTGCCTCACCTCTCCTCAACCCTCCAGCCCCACCTTTCCTCACCCCTCCAGCCCCACCTCTCCTCACCCCTCCAGCCCCACCTCTCCTCACCCCTCCAGCCTCTGCTCTCCTCATCCCTCCAGCCTCTGCTCTCTTCACCCTTTCAGCCTCTGCTCTTCTCACCCCTCGAGCCTCTGCTATCCACAGAGCCCCCTCTATACTCTGATACCCACAGAGCCGCCTGTATACTCTGCTACCCACACAGCCGCCTCTATACTCTGCTACCCACAGAGCCGACTGTATACTCTGCTACCCACAGAGCCGCCTGTATACTCTGATACCCGCAGAGCCGTTTCTATACTCTGCTACCCACAGAGCCGTTTCTATACTCTGCTACCCACAGAGCCGCCTCTATACTCTGCTACCCACAGAGCCGCCTCTATACTCTGCTACCCACAGAGCCGCCTGTATACTCTGCTACCCACAGAGCCGCCTCTATACTCTGCTACCAACAGAGCCGCCTCTATACTCTGCTACCCACAGAGCCGCCTCTATACTCTTCTACCCACAGACCCGCCTGTATATTCTGCTACCCACAGAGCCGCCTCTATACTCTGCTACCCACAGAGCCGCCTGTACAATCTGCTACCCACAGAGCCTTCTCTATACTCTGCTACCCACAAAGCCGCCTGTATACTCTGCTACCCACAGAGCCGCCTGTATACTTTGCTACCCACAGAGCCACCTGTATAATCTGCTACCCTCAGAGCCGTCGTATTCAGAGCTGACACCTCGGGTGTATCAGCTGACACTACTGCACCTATTAAGGAATTGATGCGCCAATACAAAAACAATCTGTATAAAAAAACAAGAATCTGGTGGACTAAAATTTCACTGGAGAATTGTGTTGAAAAAAAGATCATACCTAGAGGCTTACGGGTAAACATCTTTCCAACATTTGAAATGGAGGAGGATGATCTAGTGAAAAGATGGATGACTACAGCATCTGAATGCTCATTGGAATTTATTAGGATCATTATTGAGAAAAATAGAAAGATCTTGATGGATTTGGATGAACAACTTGAAAAAAACATTGATCTTATTAAAAAGGATACTTCACCTGAGAATCTAAAAAAATGGTTGGAGGAGGTGGATAAAGACATACAGAAGTGGGAGCAGGACATTAGCCTGGGTAAACAACGCAAGTTCAAAAGGGATATCTCAGATTATGAGAATAATAGGGTATACAGGTGGCAGAATCGGAACACTGTGCAGCAGAGTGGACATACAGCGAGAAGTATATCAGTGAGTTCATCAACTACCATTCATACAGACGTGGAAAGGGATGCGAGACAACCCAGATTTAGAAGAACTTTTGGTCGGAAAAGAAAGATGAATATGGATAAGAATGATGGTCCTATAGATGAGCCAAGGAGGGTAATTAATTTGTCTGATCATGTGTTGACCCAAAACCAATCGAGGGTCCTGGCTAAAGGGTTAACATTCTCTCCTACTTGCAATTTAGACCCATTCACATCGATAAAAGATCTACATCTATTTGCACGGAAGATCATCTTAAAAAAGATTCATGCCAAGAAAGAAACATCAGGAGACACCCTATCTATTGAGGAGCTTGAGGCGATGGAGGCTTTGCAAACTTTGGAAGAGGAACAACCACTGGTGGAAGATGAGAACATCAAAAAGGTAGGAAAGATCCCTGATAGGCAATGCGGTATTTCAAAAAAATTTCCAGCTATTAGCCTATGCCCAGCAGTCGAGGTGTTCACCAATCTGGTAATTAACGATATAGAGAATTTGGATCGCTTCAAAGGTAAACGGAATATAACTGAAGGGGAGTTTAAAGCTATTGAGAAACTAAAAAAATGGGACGATGTCGTGTTTAAACAGGCCGACAAAGGGGGTAATATTGTAATATGGCCATGTAAACAATATGAAGAACAAGCCTTCAAATTGCTTAATGATCAAACTTGTTATCGTAGGCTATATGGCGACCCCTTATCAATCTTCAAAAAAGAACTCCTTGACATCATAGAGGAAGCAGTGGATAAAGACATAGTTTCTAAGAAATTATGGGATTATTTGAAGAAATATGAACCAAGAATTGCTACATTTTATTTGGTTCCGAAGATCCACAAGAACATCATAGACCCCCCAGGTAGGCCTATTGTGTCTGGTAATCAAAGTTTGAGTGACCCAATATGTCTAATATTAGATCATTTTTTGAAACCTCTAGTCAGTGATTTACCATCATTTGTAAAGGACACAACTAGTGTGCTTCAGAAGTTAGACCAATTACATCTCGAGGACAATATGATATTTGTAACGGCCGACATAGAATCATTATACACATCAATACGTCATACAGATGGTATACAGGCCGTAAAATGGTTCCTACAATCTACTGATTTGGAACCAGAAATGATTAGACTATTATTGGCTCTTCTTGAATTCATTTTGAAGCACAATTTCTTTATGTTTGGTGGAAAAACCTTTTTACAACAGCAAGGAGTGGCTATGGGGGCGGGTTGTGCACCACGTTATGCCAACCTCTTTTTAGGCCTATGGGAAAGGGAGATTTTTCAGAATGATGAAATTACAGGTATGGAGAAAGTACACCAGTGGATCCGTTATATTGACGACGTGATGTTTATATGGGAAGGCAGTGTAAATGAGTTGGAAGCACTAATGAACAGATTGAATCAAAACAATCTGAACATAAAGCTGACCTATAAATATGGTAGAAAAGTGGATTTCCTAGATGTTATAATTGATGTGCTTCCAGATGGTAGAATAACAACACATGTTTTTCTGTATGCAGATTCCTCCCATCCAACATCAATGATAAAAGGGATTCCAGTAAGCCAATACTTGAAGATTAGAAGAATTTGCTCCAGTGAAGAGACCTTCCAACGTCAATCCCAGGAACTAAGAAATAGATTTCAAGCAAGAGGTTACGGTCAGAGAAGCATAAAACGGGGTTACAAAAGAGCAATGGAGGCAAACCGAAATGAGCTACTATATCCCAAAAAGAAGGACACAAAAGATGAAATGAAGGTACGGTATATTACCACTTTTAACAACAAGTGGAATGACCTGAAGCATATTCTGTACAAACACTGGTCAGTGCTACACACTGATCCAGTATTGAAAAAGGTCCTTCCAAAAAACCCCTCCATGGTAGCTAGATGTTCAAGAAATTTGAAAGACGTCCTAGTACACAGTCACTATCAACCCCGAAAAAATAAGAAAGATGAATTCTCTGAACTTAAAGATTTACAGGGTTTTTTCCATGTGGATTATGCAAAGCCTGTACCAACTGTATCAAATCTAAAACCTTTTGCAACCAAGAACAAACTAGGAGTTACAAAATTTTGAAACATCTGACATGTTCATCTAAAGGGATTATTTACATAGGGGAATGTCCCTGTAAAAAACTATATGTTGGAATGACAATCAGAGAAGCGAAGATTCGGATAAGAGAGCATTATTTGGACACAGAAAAAGCAAAGAAAGAAATTGATGTGTCCAAACTTAAAACCCTCCCAAGACATTTTAAATTATTCCATCAATGTAACCCTACTTTACTTAAATTTAGGGTGATTGACCAGCTAGATCTTGGACCAAGAAGAGGGGATTTAAATCACAGATTAGCTCAGATAGCAAGTCGCTGGATATATAGATTGGGTACCATGGCACCTCACGGGCTGAATGAGAACCTTGGATTTGGCGCATTCCTATAAGGTTAGTGTAGGATAATCAGCTAGGGATTAGGATGATCAATGGGCTTTCATTTTAATTTTTAGTGTTATTATTTGATGTATTAATTTTTGTTTTTTATTTCTTATATTTGATATAGGTAGATATAGACTCCAGGAGATGTGCTTTGGATGAATTTGGAGACCGTAAAGATGAAGATTGACTGATTGATACGAACATTTAACTGTGTTTTGAGAGAGATATATATATATATATATGATGTATAATATTAAATTTTAACTATATTAATATTATTATTTTTTCACATGTAATATTATGATATTGAATGTACTTTGTATAGGATTTTCACATAAACTTAGGGAGTAACCCCCCTTCTTTTTTTGGGGCACTTCCCTTCTTAAGTACTCCATTGCCAGCATTCATAGCTTTGGACAAACTTATTATTATTAGCACTAGGCACGTTAGATATAATGACTTTCTTAATACACAGGTTATTTGAGAAGACTAATCAATTACAAAATAGTTAATCATGGTCTTTAAATTTCACCAAGCACCATGACAACCGACGCCATTATTGTAAGAGCGAGCATCGGATGTCTAAGACTGAGGCACGTGACTAAATCACGTGATTATCTCCAAGGAGACATAGGAAGCGAAACTCCTCTCCTACTTTTCTCTCTAGTGCGCAAGCGCGGTCCAACGCTGGTGACGCAGCACACTTTATATAGCGGACGCACGCTGTATATTTACACACGCAGCCGCTGGTGGGCAGAGCTAGCGTCTAGTGTTTGTTATCGCCGGTGCCATTGACAGGGAGGAAATTAGGATGACGTGACACGCTTGGGGGATTATAAAAAGCCCTTTTTCCCTCTTCTAAACACGCCCCGGAAGAAGCTTTGTTGCGAAACGGCGTAGGGGTAGGGGACCCAGGCACAGGACTCTTTAGTAACAGGTAACTATCACATAACCCTCTGCTTATAGGATATGATTTGAATACCCTCTGTTTGCACTATGTATATGTGCCGCCCAGCTTAGGGGACCGGGATACCCGGCGCAGGGTCCCTTTCCTTGGGGAGTCACTGGTGGCTGGACCCAGGCCGTGGCCCCAGGCTGGCACACTCCTAAAAGGGGGTATTTACAGGGGATTTAGAAGTTTATATAGTTTATAAAGTTTGTAGATGTTATTGTCGTGACGCCACCCAGAATAATGTGGCTATATATGGCCACCGCTGCCTTGTACTGGCCAGGGGATGATGGTGAGAGGCAGCTGAGATGGTTATAGCCCTTTTCCGGGTAGGGCTGTAGGGTCCCCTGGACAGGTGATGTTAAAGTTAATGATGGATGAAGATGGAAGTATGGTGAGGAGATGTTAAGGGCACAGACACTTACTTGATTCACAGCAAATCCTCTCAGCGGTGATGGTCCCAATCCTGGATAGATGGTAACTGTTAAATCAGAGGCTGAGGCACAGATGAGGTTTAACTGGTTTACTTTCAACCAAACTATAATACAACAAGTCCCGTCTCCGGAGTCTGCAATAGGGGTTCAGTTGCTCAGGCCCCACCGGGTCCTTTACCTCCTGCTTGCGCTGTCTATGTGGCCCTGCTGCCGTGTGTGAACTCGCTGCTGGCCCAAATCTGTCCTCTCTGGGTCCCACTCAACAGGCAACTTGAGTCCTTTGTCTCTCTCTGCTTACCCCCTCCGGGAGTACTGCTGAACTCTTAGTATGTTGCTGTGTCTGGCCCTGTGAAGCTTGTTGTTACCTCACGTTTTTCCGGTTGCTGTATTGTATATAACTAATGCAGCCACGGATCCGGTATCCGTATCTGCACTTTTTATCTAGGGTAGATAATGATGCTACCCTATTCTGAAAGTGTTCCTCTTATCAGTTTTCTCCTCCTCAGACCGATGGCTTGGCCCTGGAAATTGTCAGCCAGTCCTCAGGAACTCAATGCAGCTCCTGTCACTGAGCTCCTGGCTCCAACTGTCTGAAAATTTACCTCAGACCAGTGTTTTATCTCTAGGGAAATCTCTGGTGTCTCTGGAGCTCCCCCTACTGGCCAAAGGTGGTAGTGCAGTGGCTTGGCTTTCTATGTGAGTGCAACTATTATGATCTTATACTGTGGCTAATACCCGCAGGGGCGCCACATTCCCCCTTAGTTAAGAACAGTACTCCGGGACTGTGGGACAATAAACATAAGATATAACAGATAATATCTACAGAGTCTTAAAAAAAAATAAAAAGTTACAAAAACCACTCAAGTTTAAAAAATAGAGTCTTGTAAAAAGTCACTTCAAATAGCGTCCATTAATACAGCTCTGTCCTTGAGGGCTATTTATTTGTTAGGAAAGGCACTGCAATTAGCGTCCATTTTTCCAACAAAGTTTATGAATAATTTAAGAATGTTCAAAAAACAGTCTTTCCGGAGCTTTAATTTACCGCCTCCGGGCTGATAAATGAAGAAAAGAGTTCAAGAATATGCAAGTAGTTCATACAGAATAGTCTCTGTAGGTACTGAGCTTTTTAACGTTACATCTAATAACTACTGATTAACAACTAAACAAGTTCCTTTCAGGTATTTCTGGTTGAAATATCTATTTACATTTGATAGTCTGCATATCTTGCTGGTAATTGACCCTGAGTACTACGCTGTGATCTGCGTAACGCTTGTGTACTGGGTGTACTCAATGTGATGGTGTGAGTGGACGTATACCTAGTAAGTACTTCTGGTTCTGCTAGGGATAATTCCACATTTGTGGGGTTGGCAATTCCACCGTGTCCAGGACTATTATTACTAGGAATTTGTTCTTCCTGTCTTGGAACTTCTTGTGGTACAGGGTCTGCTTCTAATTCTATTGGTCTTGGGGCTTCTGGTATTACAGGCTCTGGTGTTTGATAGAAGGCCATCATGGGAACTACTACTGCACCATTGTAGGTTGGCCAGGTTTTAGGAAAGTCTCCTAGATAGGTGTGATATACTCCATCTTCTTCTTTTTCTTTAACAGGTTGAACCGGTATTGGTTGAATAACTTCTGGTTCATGTTGAATGACTTCTTTTTCTCTCAATGTCTCTGGACATAGTTTTAGATTGTCTCTTGACACTAGTACTGATGTTAATCCACCATCTTTGCTTATAAGACACATTTTAGGATTGTTCACTCTCATTGGTAAAACTGTATATGGGACGGATTCCCACTGATTGTCCAATTTATTAGTGCGACGGTTTCTCTTGAGCACTTGATCACCAGGTTTTAATGGGGTTGCTAGAGCATTCTGGTTGAAGTATTGCTCTTGTCTTTCTCTAGTTTTCTGGAGATTCCTTTCTACGCATTCTTGCACTTGGCGATATTGTTGTTGGCGTAGGGAGTCCCAGTTGGAATCCTGCACTTCTGCGTCAGGTTTTACGATGCCCATTTCTAGATCTATTGGTAGCTTGCCAGGTCTTGCACGCATAAGGTAAGCTGGGGTACAGTTTGTGGAGCTTACCGGGACATTGTTATAGAGGTCTACCAAGTCAGGCAATTTCTCTGGCCATAGGTTTCTCTCTGTCTCTGGTAAAGTCTTTAAGAGATCGATTACAATATGGTTCATTTTTTCGCATAAGCCATTTGTTTGCGGATGATAGGCTGTTGTACGGATCTTCTTGCAGCCATACATATTGCAAAATTCTCTGAAGATCTCTGATTCAAATGCTGTGCCTTGGTCTGCGAGTACTTGTTCCGGATATCCATGGGGTCTGCAAAAGTATGTCTGGAACGCCTTAGCTGCTGTCTTTGCAGTGAGATCTTTCACGGGCACTACTACCAGGAAGCGTGAGTAATGGTCCACGATGGTTAAAGCATAGACGTAGCCGGTCCGGCTTGGTGTCAATTTCACGTGGTCTATTGCTACGAGCTCAAGTGGTTGCTTGGTAACTATAGGCTGGAGTGGTGCTCTTTGGTTTTTTAGATCTTTTCTTCTGAGGTTGCACGGACCACAGTTTCTGCACCATTCTTCAATTGATCTTCTCATTCCAACCCAGTAGAATCTTTCTCTTAAAAGTACTTCTAGCTTTTTCCACCCGAAGTGACCAGCACCATTGTGATAAGCTTCTAGGACCATTTTTACATCTTGTTTAGGCACAATGATCTGCCATACTAGCTCATGCGTCTTTGGATTGGTATATCTTCTGCACAGCTTTCCTTGGTACAGGAACATTTTGCCTCTCTCTTTCCAGAGTTGATGTGTCTCTTTCGGTGCATTTTCATTGGGATACGCACTTTGCTCAGTCAGCAGTTCTTTCACCAACTTCACAGCTGGATTGCTGTCTTGAGTGTCAGCCCATCTGTGGTGTGCTAATGGGTTGAGATTCACCTGTTGATGTTTCTGGTAGGCACTGGATTGATACTGTCCTACCTTGGGACGATGGAAGGCGGGTAGTTCAATTTCTTCAAGTTCTACCGGTTCTTCTTCCACGTCTCTCAAGTGCGGCATCCGGGATAAGGCGTCTGCATTTCCATTCTTTTGGCCTGCTCTATACTTGATCACGAAGTTGTAATTAGACAGCCGGGCTATCCATCGCTGTTCCAGCGCACCTAGCTTGGCTGTATCCAGGTGGGTCAATGGGTTGTTATCAGTATAGACGGTGAATTCTGCAGCTGCCAAGTAGTGTTTGAAACGCTCAGTCACAGCCCAGACTACTGCCAGTAGTTCTAACTTGAAGGAGCTGTAATTTTCAGGATTTCTTTCAGTAGGCCGGAGCTTTCTACTTGCAAAGGCGATGACTTTCTCCTTGCCTCCTTGCTTCTGAGATAGTACTGCTCCCAGTCCCACATTACTGGCATCTGTGTAAAGGATGAAAGGTTGATGGTAATCGGGGTATGCCAGAACTTCTTCTCCGGTCAATGCCTTCTTCAACTTTTCAAAGGAATCTTCCCTCTCATCACTCCACTGGAAAGGAGGATTGCGATTTGAAGGCTTCTTCGACTGCCCTACCAGGATGTCTTGTAGAGGTGCTGCTAGCTTGGTGAACCCTTGGATAAATCTACGATAGTAGCCCACCAGTCCCAGGAATTGCCTCACCTGTTTCACGCTGGTAGGTCTTGGCCAATCCCTTATTGCGGTTACTTTCTCGGGATCCGGTGCTACTCCTTCTGAACTTACAACGTGTCCCAGGTATTGTACCTTTGGCTTTAGAAGGTGACATTTTGATGGCTTGATCTTCATACCATACCGGGATAAGGCTTCGAACACTTCTGCCAGATCTTGTAGATGTTGTTCGTAAGTCTTTGAGTAGACTATTACATCATCTAGGTACAGAAGGACGGCTTCAAAGTTCTTGTGTCCGAGACAGCATTCCATCAATCGCTGAAAGGTACCGGGTGCGTTGCAGAGTCCGAACGGCATACAATTAAATTCACAGAGACCCATTGGTGTGGTAAATGCTGTCTTCTCTTTATCTTCCTCAGCCACAGGGACTTGCCAATACCCACTTGTTAAGTCTAAGGTGGAAAAATAGTTAGCAGATCTTAAAGCAGCTAATGACTCTTCAATTCTAGGTAAGGGGTAGGCGTCTTTATGGGTAATGTGATTAATCTGCCGGTAGTCTACGCACATTCTCATGGTTCCGTCTTTCTTTTTAACTATTACCAGAGGGGCTGCCCAGGGGCTACAACTGTCTCTTATTACCCCGGCCTGTTTCATCTCCCTCAGCATGTCTTTAGCACATTGATAATGAGCGGGCGGTATGGGTCTATATCTCTCTTTTATTGGTGGGTGGTTACCGGTAGGAATTGTATGTTCTACCCCTTTAATCTGTCCGAAGTCTAATGGGTGTTTACTGAAGACCCGTTCATATTCTTCTACTAGTCGGTACACCCCTTGTTTTTGGTGGGTAGGTGTTGAATCTGTACCTATATGCAACTGCTGACACCAATCGTCTAATTCTCCACTTGAACCATTGTCGTCCGCCTGACATGACGGATTCAAGGGCCCAATGGCTATGATGGCATTGTTGTCAACAGTGTATAGCTTGGCCATTGTAGCGTACCTTGGTAAAGTGACCTCTTCCTCTCCACAATTCAAAAGACGTATGGGCACTCTTCCCCTGTGTACCTCGACTATTCCTCTAGCCGTTAATATCGTGGGTCTACTATCAGTGTACACAGGCTCTACCAAGGCTTGGTAATCTCGTCCTTTAATACCAATGGCTGCTCTACACCATACCAGCATTTCAGTTTTTGGAGGTATTACTATAGGAGTTGGGTCACTTACACTCACACTGCCGATTTCTCCACCTGCAACCTCTACTTGTTGCTTCAGCACCAATGCTTTTATCTCTCTCAGAGAATTCTCTGCTGGCAGGATTGGGCAGTTTCCGCAAATTGCTGTAAAATAGTAATAACCTCGGAAAAACAATTTTCTAAAACATTCATACCTATCAATACAGAAGGTTCCCGTCGGTTAACATCAACAATTATGATACCCTGATTTTTTAATTCTGCTCTACCAATCTTAATGGTCATCTCTCTAAATCCTACTTGCGGTACCAATTTTCCATTACTAGCATATATACTTAGCTCAACATTAGATGGTCTTTTATCAATGTCTGAATCTGCCCAGTACCTCTTATAAAGGATATGTGGTATAGATGAAATCTGGGAACCAGTGTCCAACAAGGCATTGAGAGGAATACCGTCCAGCACAATGAGGATAATGGGACGTCCTCCGACGTACTTATCGTGCCAGGATGTTGGGCCTTGAAAGTTCACTCCTGCGAAGCGGCCCGCATTCCCAGGGGATCCTTGTTTAAATCACAATTGCGGGCGATGTGGCCTGGCTTCCGGCAACGGCGGCAAATAGGCTGTCCATCCGGCTGGTAACGGTCGTTGGGTCGTCCTCTCCACGCTGGGTATCTCTGGGGTCTCATCCAGGGAATATCCTCTCTGCGGTTCGCCAACTCCATCTTGGGTGTAGTCTGTGATTCTCTCATTTCCTGCATGGTTTTAGCCATTGAGGTGACAATGTCTGTTAGAGAGTCAAGCTTTTGCTGGAAAGCATCATTAGCACTGGCCTCCAGGGGCTTAACTGATGTCACTGGCACTCTCTGTTGTTGAGGGGTTTCTGTAATGGATTGCTCAGGATCCTGATCCCAAAGTGCCTCTGCCTGCTGGAGACGAATAGCGCTCTCCTTTAACTGGGCAAATGTCACTTCAGGGTCCTTGAAAGTCAGCATACTCGCATGCCCTCGATGAGAAGGGGTTAATAGTCCCTCAATGAATTGATCTTTTAGCAATTTATCAGCGCCAGTGTTAAACATTGGTTCAGCCAGTGTAAGCGCTTTAAGGGCCTCCTGTAAATTCAGGGCAAAGTCTCTCACACTCTCATTGGCCTTTTGTTTGCAATTGAAGAATTTGGTCTTTGCTTTGCTACCAGCAGTAGTTTCAAATACTGCCTTTAATCCAGCTAGAATATGCTCAGCAGTGTCTTTTAGATCAGCGGACCATGCTGTGACTTCTCGCTTGGCATTACCACTTAACTGTGCCATCAGCAAACCGACACGCTGAGCTTCTGCCATTGGAAACATGTTTAAATAGGCCAGCAGTTTTTCTTTAAAATCATCAAAAGTATTAGGCTTACCTTCATACACTGGAAGCCATGGAGCACCTGGGGTATATGGCATCAACATCGGCATAATGGGCGCTGCACCTTGCGCCGCTGTGCTGCCAAGCGCTCTGTTTTGTGCTTCAGCTGCATTTGTGTCGCCGAGTGTTTCGGCGTCTCCGTGCTGCGACATGTTGCGCCCCCTTAGTTAATCCGGACCCTTCCGGTCCTCTGCTTCCGTCGGGATGGTGTATAATCGTTCCGCTGTGCAGCAGGATTGGTTTTCCCCTTTTGCAGACGTCAGAGCTCTCAGCTTGGTACCGCCCACAAAGACACGCCCCTGCTGCTTCTGCTCGCCGTGAGCTCAGTAATGGCGGAATCTGAAATTTTTCAGTCAGATCAGAGCTCAGGGCTATGACACAGTTCAAATAGCAGTCTCGTGCTGTGGCAGTTATGAGGTAATTAGTGATGATGCAATTTTACCTCAGAGGCTGGCGGCCATTTTGTTTCAATGTTAGTCAATGGGGAAAAGTCTATTTCAATGGTTTCCAATGGGAAAATCACTTTTGATAAAAAAGTCAATTTTTCTCGGATTTTCTCACAATTTTCGGCATTAATCACGGCACACAGTACCCGATTCAACCAGGCACGGTAAATCCTGTTCGTGACGCCAAAGAGAGATGTGCCGCCCAGCTTAGGGGACCGGGATACCCGGCGCAGGGTCCCTTTCCTTGGGGGAGTCACTGGTGGCTGGACCCAGGCCGTGGCCCCAGGCTGGCACACTCCTAAAAGGGGGTATTTACAGGGGATTTAGAAGTTTATATAGTTTATAAAGTTTGTAGATGTTATTGTCGTGACGCCACCCAGAATAATGTGGCTATATATGGCCACCGCTGCCTTGTACTGGCCAGGGGATGATGGTGAGAGGCAGCTGAGATGGTATAGCCCTTTTCCGGGTAGGGCTGTAGGGTCCCCTGGACAGGTGATGTTAAAGTTAATGATGGATGAAGATGGAAGTATGGTGAGGAGATGTTAAGGGCACAGACACTTACTTGATTCACAGCAAATCCTCTCAGCGGTGATGGTCCCAATCCTGGATAGATGGTAACTGTTAAATCAGAGGCTGAGGCACAGATGAGGTTTAACTGGTTTACTTTCAACCAAACTATAATACAACAAGTCCCGTCTCCGGAGTCTGCAATAGGGGTTCAGTTGCTCAGGCCCCACCGGGTCCTTTACCTCCTGCTTGCGCTGTCTATGTGGCCCTGCTGCCGTGTGTGAACTCGCTGCTGGCCCAAATCTGTCCTCTCTGGGTCCCACTCAACAGGCAACTTGAGTCCTTTGTCTCTCTCTGCTTACCCCCTCCGGGAGTACTGCTGAACTCTTAGTATGTTGCTGTGTCTGGCCCTGTGAAGCTTGTTGTTACCTCACGTTTTTCCGGTTGCTGTATTGTATATAACTAATGCAGCCACGGATCCGGTATCCGTATCTGCACTTTTTATCTAGGGTAGATAATGATGCTACCCTATTCTGAAAGTGTTCCTCTTATCTGTTTTCTCCTCCTCAGACCGATGGCTTGGCCCTGGAAATTGTCAGCCAGTCCTCAGGAACTCAATGCAGCTCCTGTCACTCTGAGCTCCTGGCTCCAACTGTCTGAAAATTTACCTCAGACCAGTGTTTTATCTCTAGGGAAATCTCTGGTGTCTCTGGAGCTCCCCTACTGGCCAAAGGTGGTAGTGCAGTGGCTTGGCTTTCTATGTGAGTGCAACTATTATGATCTTATACTGTGGCTAATACCCGCAGGGGCGCCACATATACTAAGTAGTAACCCCTTGTTATCTATAGATTGATAGATGGTCATCTACTAACAAGGATAAAGTACTGATAGACATAGCAAAGACTTACTAGGAAGCTAAAGACTTGGATTGATGGCATAGGTCCCACTATTTTTGGCTTTCTGAGGCATAATCTTTTTTAAGTGGGCATGTGCAATATGGGTGTTACTCTGTATTTATAAAAGATTTGAACTGTACTATGTGGTTTCCCATTGGGAAAAAGCTCTGATTTGGTTTTACTTTAAGTTTGAAATAAAGATTGCATTTTAAGCATTTCTTTGATTCTACTTGTGAAATCATTCCTTGATTAAGACCTCGGTCTTTCTCAGCTAAATAAGATTTATTGGAGTGATAATATTGTACAGAAGGGGACTGGTTGTTGTTGTTGCCTCAGAGCCGTCTGTATACTCTGCTACCCACAGACCCGCCTGTATACTCTGCTACCCACAGAGCCCCCAGTATACTCTGCTACCCACTGACCCGCCTCTATACACACAATTCATTTCACCGCGCTCCCGATGCAATTGCATCGGGCCTTTTTACTAGTATGGTTATAATTAAGAGTAGTTAACACTAAAAACACATACTGAAAGAGTTTCTGCTATGATTGAATTTTAATGTACCAATAAAGAGATATTTTTAATGAAAAAAATCTATCCAGTGTGCAGAAACTGGATACAACACCTTCCTTTTCTTTCTTTCATCATTACATGGCCACCAGCCAAGAATATTCCTTGCACCACACCCTTCATTGAATATTCATATGGACTTGATGAGCTGATGGTTTTTGTTCCTTTGTATTTCTTGTTATTCACTTCTTTACAAGAACAACATCAAGGACAAATTGACATTCTGCCGGAAGTACAAGGATTAAACTGGGGTATAGTCAACTGGAGTTGTATTGCTTAAATACCATATGAAGACTCTGGAAGGTGTGTAAAAGAAGGGGGGCATGAGGCTTATATTTAAAGCACCACTCCAGCGCTGAAAAAAACACTAGAGTGCTGTTTAAGATCCCATGGGTTTCATTCATGTTAAGTTAAGGAGAACTATAACTCCCAGCATGTCCTGCAAATTCTATGGCATGCTGGGAGTTATAGTTCACCCCAGGAGTGGTAGAGTGCTTTTATGTACTGTACTTTATAAATGTTTAATTCTGACTTAATTCTTAATTTTACAAAGTGTACTCACGTTAGTGCTGATCCTGCCTCCATACTACAAACCAGGAAGTCTCTCATCAATATCAGGACCTGCAGTGATATAATTAAGAGGAAGGGCTGGAGCAGCGCATCACAGCACAAGGACCTGCCTTTTATTATGTAACGGCAGGTCCTGATGTGGATGAGAGATGTGAGTATTCAGCATGCTGTGCTGTTTAGGTATGCCTTGCTCTGGTCCTATCACTGCAGTGATCTGCACTTCCTCCAGGCCAGGCACGACTGCAGCGATCCCAGCTAAGTGGCACTCTGCTCCTGCCACCTAATCACCTATCGGACACACGCTCTCCCCAGCTGTTGCAGGTATCCGGCTGGGGCAACCACGTGTTCACTTTGTAAAGTAAATGAATATTCATTTGCTGCTCCCCACATCCACTTCTCATCACTGAAGTCGGCACTGAGAGGTGAGTGGGGGGAAGCAGTGAGCAGTGAATATTCAATTATTTTAAATAGCAAGCCCACATGGTTGCCCCAGCCACCAAATTCCTGCAGTGGTGATGTTTTCCTGCCTGTTATCCTGCCAGCCCTCCCCACAGCAAACCCTCACATGTTACTACATTCAGATTATAAGACGCACTCTACACTTTCCTCCCGAATTTAGAGGGAAAAATGTGCATCTTATAGTCCAAAAAATTGAAAACTGGGGTAATATATATATATGACTGAATGTTTGAAAAGTAGCAACAATGTCTCAAAGTGTGGCTTATGCAACAAGTGTCCTCCTTTCAACTTCAGCCAAATTATCTAAATCAATACTTTGTTCAAAATGATGTTCCATTGTGGTCTTATAATTATCATAGATCGTTCTGTATTTTACCTTTTGGTTGTACATCTGTATACAGATATTAGAAAAAACTTACATATCCAAGCAAACTAAGCGCTTTCAATCCAAGATTATTTTAAAGCAGAAATAAGCTATTAATGTTCATGATTGTTTATCGTAAATGTTTATGAAAAATGTTCCAATAAAATGTGAGAAGAAGTGAAGTCGCATTGTGATTCCTCACTTATGACGGATAATACTAGATGTTCCTATTTAGAATGTACTGCGATAAAATGGCAATTGCATACACAACATAACATATTTTCTGTGCTTTATGTGGCAGCATGAGAAATAAAAAACACGATGGAATACAAAATATGAAAACAAGTAATAATGCTTTATTATGGAAATGCTGCTAATCTGCTACACACTTAGTGATATATTGATATTATTTTTGTTTCTTATATAAATGTGAAAAATGGTAATTTGAGGATAAATAGTACATTAGAAGAAAGAGGAGTTCAGAATCCGACTGCTAAATAAAATATTCCCATTTACAAGTAATTTGAGTTTGATGCTCCAGAGAAGTAGGTACAGGACATCCCTGCAGCATCTTGCAACAGACTTGCAGAAACTCCAAGTACCTTTATACTGTATGTGATAAACAGTGTTTAAAGGGAACCTGGTAGCTAATACATGCTCCCGATCAACCTGTGTCAGACAATGGCTGCATGATTTCAGTCATATACAGGTGCATCTCAATGAATTAGAATATCATCAAAAAGTTTATTTATTTCAATAATTCAATACATAAAGTGAAACACATATATAGAATCATTACAAACAGAGAGATCTATTTCAAGTGTTTATTTCTGTTAATGTTGATGATTATGGCTTACAGCCAGGGGTGGATTAAGGGTAGCCAGGGCCCGGGGCTGTTCAGACTCTGTGGGTCTCCCCCTCCCCTTGTGACAGGTCATGTGACGGAAAAGGCTGCAAACCGCGTTTCCTATGCACTCAGTAAAAGCGCATATCCGGTCCTTGTGAGTGAAGCTGCCAGCTGCACTGTTTACAGGTAACCATAGCGATGATTACACAGCCTGAGCACAGCGTTACATTCCACTATGCGCTCAGTCTGGCACAAACTAAGTTTTAAGCGGATTTGTCAGCTATAACCCTAGCCTATGTACGTTTTTCAGTGGTGCCAAAAAAGCCTGTGTTTATAAAAGTCCATGTCAATTAGGCTAGGGTCACATTAGCGCTAGTAGCTGTGCTTTCTGAAGCATCATTTGACGCGCTTGGAAAAAAAGCGCGAGATTTCAAACTTCGGCACTCGGATGTCGGCATTTGAGCTGCGCTCAGGGCTCCATCAGATAGGAATAGATTGGCAGCGCTGACACAGAGTTACCATGGCGGTAACACGGCGTCCAGCCTGCAAAATTCTATGTTATTAACAGAACCCCTGAGCGCAGCTAATAGCGCTAACGAGTCAGTCGACAGGGTAGGGGGTACTCGGATAGTGGGACAGGTTGCTTCTTCAGTGGGGATCACGGCTGGTCGGGTCCCGATCCCGTGCCCTGGACACTCAATAGCTGAGGGGAAAACTATTTGGTATGGGGGATTATTATACGTGATGCCACCTGTGATAATGTAGTTACCAGCACTGCAGCCGGCCGCTGAGGTGATGGTGATGCAGCTTTGGGTAGTACAGTTCCCCACAGGCGGAGCTTTACCTCAAGGCAGCGGGGTGGATGAAGGGAGTCATAGTCCTTGGCTCTGTTGTGCTGTCGATTCCCTACAGACGATAAATAACTGATGCAGAAAACAGATAAGCTCAAACAGTTCTTTACTGGTACCAGATGGATCAATAGGTACATGGTACTGTCTAGTTTGCCAGGGAATTTGTTGTCACATGCTTTGGGGTTCACCTCAGAGTCTGTCAGAGGTGCCTCTCAAATGCTTTTCTTGGTCCAATTCTTTATGGCTCTGTTGGCTCTCTACACTCCCACTCTAGAGTCTAGTTTCTGATCCCCAGGGTCTATTGCTTAAAGTTTCTCTTACTTGTCAGTGTCTTGAACCCAGCTGTGGGATAGAGGTTTGACTACTTTGATGGGTGCTGTGGCACCTCCTTGGTAAGGCCCACAGCCTGCCGGCCTGTAGTGGGGCTGGGTGACGCGAATCGCGTCATTTCCGGCGCCAGGTGACGTATGTACGCCTGCGCCGCTGTTAGCTTCAAGACCCGCACTGCGCATGCGCATGCGCATGCGCAGTGCGCGTTTTGAAGCTAACCGAGCGGCGTGGGTGTACTACGTCAACCGGCGCCGGAAATGACGCGATTCGCGTCACCCAGCCCCACTACAGGCCGGCATTTTATGTATCAACCTTTTGTGTGGAACCGTATCAAAAGCTTTTGAAAAGTCCATATACACCACATCAACTGCATTTTTTGGTCAAGTCCAGAACTTACCTCTTCATAGAAGCTTATCAGATTAGTTTGACAGGAACGGTCCCTCGTAAACCCATGTTGATTTTGGGTCATGAGGTTATTTTTTTCAGATACTCCAGTATAGCATCTCTTAGAAAACCCTCTAGGATTTTACCCACAGTAGAGGTTAAGCTTACTGGCCTATAATTTCCAAGTTCAGTTTTTGTCCCCTTTTTGAATATTGGCACCACATTTGCTATACACCAGTCCTGTGGTACAGACCCTGTTATTATGGAATCTTTAAATATTAAAAATAATGGTCTATCTACGACAGTACTTAATTTTTGCAGTACTCTGGGGTGTATCCCATCTGGGCCCGAGGATTTGTCAACTGTAGTGATTTTTACACGGTGCCGTATTACCTGCTGGGTTAAGCAGGTGACATTTAATGGAGAATTTTTGTTATCACTAATCATGTTGTCTGTCATGGGATCCAAAGTCACTGAATCACAAGTCACACACTTACGTCCATTCGCACCTACTTCCGTTCGCACTTACGCCTGGTGACACTCAGCTCGTCACACTCGCTAGGGAAGAAGATTTAAAGAGGTTTTTTTTTCCCCTTGGGGGAAACTTGGGGTTGTTACATAAACAAGGGTTGTTACATACTGGGGTTTCCAAAGGGAGGCTGATACCCAAAAGAAGGAAACTAGAGCCATATCTGGGGGGCATCCAATGGCCTAGGAGGCACCTGAACTCTTGCTGAAGAACCCAGCAACAAAGTAAAAAAGAAACAAAAATATTTAACCCCTTCACGACCCATGACATTGTACAATGTCATGGGCCGGTAAAGGGGGTTTGATGTGAGTTTCGGCACGGAACTCAGATTAAACATCCAACATCTCAGCTGATCTCATCAGCTGAGATGTCGGGCTAACAGCACCAATTGGATCCGGGATCCGATCGGTGCTATTGACCCTTTGGATCCCGCCATCATCACTGACAGCGGGATCCAAAGGTGCAGCGGCGCGGAACACTCCGTTCTCCACCTGCATCGGAGATCCCGCGATAATATTGTGGGATCTCCGATGCTCACGTGACAGCCCGGGGTCCTGGCTAGACCCCGGAAGTTGTCACGGCACTGCCAACCATAACACATCCGCATTCTGAGAGATACAGATGAGCTGCAGCTCATCGGTATCTCTCAGAAGCGATCGGACAGTGGATCAGGGTGCCTCTCTAAGAGGCAGTGTAAAAGTAAGAATGAAAAAGAGAATTTTGTTTACGTACCGTAAATTCTTTTTTCTTTAATCATCAATGGGAGACCCAGACAATGGGGTTTAGGGCTCTGCCCTCCGGAGGTCACACTAGGTACTACAAGTTTGTAGACACCGCCTCCTCCGCTTATAAACCCCCACCGTAGGAGACATCCTCAGTTTAGTCCATAAGCTGCGAGGAGAAAAATAAACCACACCCGAAACATCGGGAAGAATGCCGTGCACAGACGGTGTAACAACCCGGAAAACACTGTCTCAACAGAGAACAGATCAAATGCAAAACATGCAACGGAACAACTGGGTGGGTGCTGGGTCTCCCATTGATGATTAAAGAAAAAGAATTTACGGTACGTAAACAAAATTCTCTTTTTTCTGGTCATCATAATGGGAGACCCAGACAATGGGGATGTCCTAAAGCAATACCCCAGGGCGGGAAGAGTTCCTCAACAAGACGGATAACACATGGTTCCCATTAAAGGTGGGCAACCGCCGCCTGGAGAACCCGCCTGCCCAAACTCGCATCCGCAGAGGCATGGGCATGCACCATATAGTGCTTAGAGAAAGTGTGCAGGCTGGACCAAGTGGCCGCCTGACACACCTGTAGAGCAGACGCTCGATGTCGCAAGGCCCAGGAGGCACCTACAGCTCTCGTAGAGTGTGCCTTCAAACCCACCGGGAGAGGCAAACCAGAAGACCGGTAAGCCTCCTGAATGGGAGCCTTGATCCATCTGGCCAAGGTCGACTTCGAAGCCGCGGCCCCCTTACAGCGACCCATCGTGAGGACAAATAAGGAATCCGAACTCCTAAAGGAGGCGGTCCTGGACACATAAATGCGTACAGCCCTCACGAGATCCAGAGTATGGAGGTCGCGCTCAACCTGATGAACGGGAGCGGGGCAAAATGATGGGAGAACAATCTCCTGGTTTAGGTGAAACGTTGAAACCACCTTCGGCAAGAATTCTGGCCGTGGGCGCAACACCACCTTGTCTTGGTGAACCACCAGAAAGGGTGACTTGCACGAAAGTGCAGCCAATTCTGAGACCCTTCTCAGAGATGTAATCGCCACCAGAAAGACCACTTTCTGGGACAGACGAGAGAGAGAGATGTCTCTCAGTGGCTCAAACGGCGGTTTCTGCAGTGCCGCCAGGACCATGTTGAGGTCCCAAGGGTCCAGAGGTCGCCTGTAAGGCGGAACCACCCGCGACACCCCCTGCAGAAATTGACGGACCTTCGGGAGGAGCGCCAAGCGCCTGTCAAACAGCACTGAAAGTGCTGATACTTGACCTTTCAGAGAGCCAAGGGACAATCCCAACTCCAACCCCGACTGTAGGAAGGCCAACAATGTAGGGATGGACAAAGGCCACGGTGAGCGTCCACCAGAGGCACACCAGGAGAAAAAGATTTTCCACGTTCTGTGGTATATCTTCCTGGAAACAGGTTTCCTTGCCCGATTCATCGTGGCAACCACCGTAGGAGAGAAGCCCCTGGATGTCAGCAGCCAGGCCTCAAGAGCCATGCAGTCAATCTGAGGGCCCTGGAATTGAGGTGGAAGAATGGCCCTTGCGCGAGTAGATCTGCGCGTTCTGGAAGAGCCACCGGTGTCCGCCTGACAGTTGCCACAGGTCCGGGTACCAGGACCTCCTGGGCCAATCTGGGGCCACTAGAATGGCTACTCTGCATTCCGTCCTGATTTTCCACAGAACCCTGGGAATCAGAGCCAGAGGCGGGAACACATATGGTAGCTGGAAGCTGGACCAACTCAGGATCAGGGCATCCGCCCCCAGAGACTGAGGATCCCACGATCTTGCCATGTATTGGGGCACCTGATGATTCAGCCGTGAGGCCATCAGATCCACGTCCGGAGTGCCCCATCTGCCGCAGATGTCCCGGAAGACGTCTGGATGTAGAGACCACTCTCCGGCGTCCATCCCCTGTCGGCTCAGGTAGTCGGCCTCCCAGTTCTCGACCCCTGGGATGTGAACTGCGGAGATCAGGCAGTCGTGTTCCTCCACCCAAGCTAGAATGCGGTGGACTTCGGCGAGGGCCTGAGCACTTCTGGTCCCTCCCTGATGATTTATGTAGGCGACGGCCGTCGCATTGTCGGACTGCACCCGAATGGGTTGTCCTGACAGGAATGTCTGAAACGCCAGGAGCGCCAGATAGACCGCCTTGATCTCCAGCACGTTGATCTGCAACGCCGACTCCGACTGAGTCCAGAGGCCTTGAGCCCTGTGGTGCAAGAACACCGCGCCCCAGCCCTTCAGACTGGCGTCGGTGGTCACCACTAACCATGACGGTTTTAGGAAGGACCGGCCCCGTGACAAGTGACGTGGCTGGAGCCACCACTGTAGGGAGTCCCTGGTCGGTTGTGACAGCGTCACCAGCCGATTCAGCGAGATCGTCCTCTTGTCCCATCTGCGAAGAATCTCCAGCTGGAGAGGACGGAGGCGAAACTGTGCGAACGGCACCGCCTCTATCGCCGCTACCATGCGACCCACCAGTCGCATCAATACCCGTAGGGATGACTGTGGTGACAGGAGGACATTCTGCACTCCTGATTGGATCGCAAGCTGCTTGGCTTGAGGTAGGGACACCAGGGCCGAGTCCGTGTGGAAGTCCATGCCCAGATATGTCAATGACTGGGTCGGAACCAGGGTCGACTTTTGAATGTTGATAAGCCACCCGAACCGTTCCAGAGACTTCATGGTCACCTCCAGGCTCACCCGACAAAGGTCTTCCGATGGCGCCCTGACCAACAGGTCGTCCAAATAGGGTATGACGGCGTGTCCCTGCGCATGCAGGAGAGCCATCATGGAGGCCATCACCTTTGTGAACACCCGTGGTGCCGAGGCTAGCCCGAATGGCAGTGCCACAAATTGGAAGTGCTCTTCCCCCACTGCGAATCTCAACCAGCGCTGATGAGCTGGTGCAATGGGAACGTGAAGGTAAGCGTCCCTGATATCGATGGACGCTAGGAAGTCTCCCTGTGACACAGCCGCGATCACGGAGCGCAGGGATTCCATGCGGAACTTCCGAACCAACACGTGACGGTTGAACAACTTGAGGTCCAAAACCGGGCGAAAAAAAAGCCGTCCTTCTTTGGGACAATAAAGAGGTTGGAGTAAAAACCCCTGAACCTCTCTTCCGTGGGCACAGGGACCACCACTCCGTCTCTGCGGAGTCCCTCCAACACCAGGTGAAAAGCCTGAGCCTTTTCTGGAGATGGAACCGACCGATGGAATCGGGGTATCGGTTTTGACGTCAGCTCTATCCTGTAACCTCTTGAGACTATGTCTCGAACCCACTGATCTTGAACGTGAAGTAGCCACTTGTCCTGAAAGCGAGACAGGCGGCCCCCCACCTGTGGGGAGGCAGGATGAGAGAGCGAGTCATGTCGAGGCGGGCTTGGGGGTGGCAGCCGCTGCCCCCGCCGGCTTCTTCTGACGACTCTTGGAACGCCACTGAGCAGCAGGCTTGCCCCTCGGTCCGAGCGAGCGGACGTCGTTGATGACTGTGAACTGGAGCGAAAGGACCACTGCTTAGGGTTCCTTTTCACGGTATACCGTGGCTTAGGCTTATTCTGCGGTATCTTAGACTCAGCAGAATCCTTTATCAATTTGTCCAGCTCGGTGCCAAAAAGCCTGTCACCAGCGAACGGAAGATTTTGCAAAATCTTCTTAGATGTGGCATCTGAGTCCCAAAGACGCAGCCACAACAGCCTGCGGATCGCAATTGCATTGGCCGAGGCCACAGCAGAGCGAGTGGCAGTTTCCAAAGATGCCGTCCTGGCGTAATCCGCATAAGCTCTTGCTCTGTCGGTAAGCGCCAGGACCTCTGGGCTGGACCTAGCTAGATCAGTGATACCATCCAAACAGATAGTAATCGCTTGTAGGGTCCAGACCGCGGCAAAATTAGGGGCAAACGAAGACCCCACAGCCTCATAGGAAGACTTGGCGAGTTGCTCGACCTGTCTATCAGTAGCATCCTTCAATGAGGAGCTATCAGAGGCAGAAAACAAGGAGCGCGCAGCAATCCTAGTCATGGAAGCATCCACCTTGGGAGACTGCGACCATTCCTGGAGCGCCTCCTGGGGAAAGGGAAAGCGATTGTCCTTAGTTTTACGGACATAACGCCGCCCAGGATGTAACCTGGGAGCTTTAATCACCCTTCCGAAATTAGTGTGGTCCAGGAAGGAGCCACTTGGTCTAGCCTCTGGCCGCAGCCATTGATAGACCTCCTTGGGGTGTACAGTCACCTCCTCAGTAGGAGTGACAAGACGTAATGTCTCATTGATGGAGGACACCAGATCCTCCACCCCATCTGGAGGTTCAGACATAGACCCGAGAGTAGAACCCCCATCATCTTCCTCACCATCAGAGGAACGCTCCTCCTCAGAGAGAGTCTGGAGCTCAGGAGAAGCCTCACGAGCTCGCTTAGGGGGTCTTACAGCAGAAGTAAGAGACACCCGGGGGTAACTGGGAGGAGTAGCTGGGTTCTCCAGTCTCCTATACAGTGCCTCCAGGGATTGCGACATGGAGGACATCTGGGACAGCAGAGATTCATTGATCTTATTCTGCGTTTCCCATGGCCCTGGGATCACCTGAACCTCAGGGTATACTCCCGGATTTGCAGACTCAGTAGTAGCAGACCGGGTCTCTGGGCGTCCGCAGTTATTGCAGGACCCCTCCACCAGTGTCCCGTTGCATGTAGCACAGGTAATGGTGACCACCGCCGCCTTAGCAGCATGCTTCCCAACTGAGGACATCTCCACAGTGAAGGGAATATAAGCCAAAGTTCACAAACAAACCGGGAATCCCGGTGGCTTACCGACCGCAGTAAAGCGGTAGGAGGAAGCGGTGTGTGTGTGTGACCTCCGCGAGTTCCGGTCTCCCTTGTAAGTGCAGACACGCGCTGCAGCCAGATCCCAGCCGGGAAGTGAGGGAGAAGATGGCCGCCGACAGTGAAGATGTGGGCGGAGCCAGGAACACGCGGGAAGAACACACAACACGCCCATCGGTGATGTCACCACAAGGGCTGCTTCCTCCTCCTCCAGGCTGCCTCAGTAATGGAGGTGCCAGAGCCCGCAGCGCGGGAAACGAGTGTGAAATATCAACACACACACTCAGACTGCATGTACACACAAAACACCCGCAGTCTACAGCCTCAGCCCCTGTGATACACAGGGCGGTCAGCCAGGGTGACCCCAGCACCGGGTCACCACCAGAACCGCGGACCCGAGGGTAACCGCGCGGTCTGAGTGTCATGACACAACAGTGACAGACACTACCCCCAGGCACACAGGAGACACACCAGGTGCCTCAGTGCCGGTCCGGTCTGTAAGCACCATTTAGGGAGGCCTCGGACGGGGGTGCAGCACCAGTCTGGTCTGTAAGCACCATTTAGGGAGGCCTCAGACTGGGCCGCTCAGCACCAGTCCGGAGTGTAAGCACCATTTAGGGAGGCCTCGGACTGGGCTGGCTCCGTCCGGTCTGTAAGCACCATTTAGGGAGGCCTCGGACGGAGCGGAGCTGTGCAAGGCTCCAGGCTCCCCCTTACCAGAGCCTCCATGGAGGGATGGAAAGGAAAGGAGCGCGACAGCGTACCGGGAGAACACTGAAGTGTCCAGGCTAAAAGCCCTCCGGTACCTCCACCAGCGTGTTCCGCAAAGGGTGAGCGGGGAGGCTGTCGAGGATCCCGAGCGGGACCATTTTACCTTGTCTTCATACGCCATCACGTAAACTGTGAGAATGCAGTGAAGTGCAAGCAAAGCGTGATCCTCCGAGCACACTAAGTTTAAAACTGAGGATGTCTCCTACGGTGGGGGTTTATAAGCGGAGGAGGCGGTGTCTACAAACTTGTAGTACCTAGTGTGACCTCCGGAGGGCAGAGCCCTAAACCCCATTGTCTGGGTCTCCCATTATGATGACCAGAAAATAAAGTTTTTAAAAACCTGTAAAAAAAAACCATAAAAGTTCAAATCACCCCCCTTTTTCCCCATTCACAATAAAACTATTAAAGAAATGAAAAAAATACACGTTTGGTATTGCCACGTTCAGAATCGTTAGATCTATCAAGATATAAAATCAATTAATGAGAGCTGTAAACTGCGTAACAGAAAAAATGGTCCAAATGCCCAAATTACGTTTTTTGGTCGCCGCAACAGTGCTATAAAATGCAATAACGGGCGATCAAAACAGCGCATCCACCCAAAAATGGTATCATTAGAAACGTCAGCTCAAGACGCATAAAATAAGTCATCACACAGCCCCAGATCCCGAAAAATCAGGGCGCTATGGGTTGCAAAACATGGCGCAAAAAGTGTGATTTCTTTTTTATTTTCAAACTTCAGAATTTTTTTTCACCATCTAGATACCAGTAAAGGTATACATGTTTGGTATCTACAAACTCGTACCAACCCAAGGCATCACCTTGTCATGTCAGTTTTACCATATAGTGAACATGGCGACTAAAAAAACGAAAAAAGGAATGTGTAATTGCACTTTTTTTGCAATTTCACTGTACACTATATGGTAAAATAAATAATTGCATCTGAAAGTACAACTTGACCCACAAAAAACAAGCCATCATATGTCTGTATTGACGGAAAAATAAAAAAGTTATGGCTCTTGGAAGCAGGGGAGCAAAAAACGAAAATGAAAAATGAAGAATTCCAGGGTCATGAAGGGGTAAAAAAAAAAATATGAAAATTCATAACAACCTCCCCATTTCCACTATTAAAAATTAACAAATAAAAAATACAAATATTTGGTATTGCTGTGTTCAGAAAAGTCTGATCAAGCAAAATATAAAAGAAATTAATCTGATCGGTAAACGGTGTAACTAGGAAAAAAAACATTAGATTTGCAGTAAGTCATTATGTAAGGAAGCAAGATCGGTTTGATGGTAGCATAGCTATGAATAGAATGGGATGTATTGGGCATCAGTCTGGGATGGGTTTGGCTAGGGTCACATCTCCGTTTTGACCCTAGCCTGCCGGATTCCGGTTTTAACTTAGAACTTTTTCCAGCACCGCATAGCGTTACCGCTATGCGGTGCTGGAAAACGCAGTCCCTAGTTACCCTATGTTTACCTTAACTACCTGTCACACAGGCAGCTGCTCGGAGTGCGCTTTACAGCGCCGCACAGGAAACGCTGTCTGCAACGTTTCCTGTGCGGCACTGTAAAGCGCACTCCGAGCAGCTGCCTGTGTGACAGGTAGTTAAGGTAAACATAGGGTAACTAGGGACTGCGTTTCCCAGCACCGCATAGTGGTAACGCTATGCGGTGCTGGAAAAAGTTCTAAGTTAAAACCGGAATCCAGCAGGCCAGGGTCAAAACGGAAATGTGACCCTAGCCTTAGTGAGCATATTATAGAGGACACTTGACTGCCTTTTGGCCTTGTCCAGTTGGTTCAGTCCTGTGGTGTAGTGGCCTGAATGGGAGCTCAGCTGTAATGGCTGGTTGTTTAGGGGCATTTAGGAATAGAGCCATATATAACAGGGACTCTTCTGTTTACATAGTAAAAGTTGTGTTGTAAATTTAATTTGTGATTTGACAATATAGTATGTGGCCAAGAGCACACTTTCAGTATTTATAGTGCCACGGTCACACATTCAGTATTAAGTGAGTTTTTTACCTCAGTATTTGTAAACCGAAAGCAGGAGTGGGTCATAAATACAGGAGTGGTGATGTGCTTATATTATACTATTATACTGATTGTTCCACTCCTGATTTTGGATTTAAAAAAAAACAAAAAAGGTGAAAAAAACCTCACCAAATACTGAACGTTTGAACATGACCTAACAAGTTCTTCAAAGCAGTCTCAAGGTCTCAGAGAAGTAACAAATGCTGAGGTCTCTGGAGACAGTTTAATAATGATGATGGTATGTCTATTGCAACTCCACCACCATTCAAGTTCTTTTCTAGTAAAGGTAAACAATTCCACCTCCTGAATGAACAGCAGCCATCACTCCTATATCATAATGTTGGAATATATTTAGTGCAACAACTCCATTCCTGTATATGTAAAGGTACCTTTACACGCTACCACTGAAATGTAGCAACTGCCTGGCATTGGGGATATTTATGCCTGTTACAATTAAATTGCTACGAAATGGCGGCGTGTAAATAGGGAAATTCCTTCCTGTGTCCTGAAGGAATTTCATTAATGAAGAAACCACTAGCGGTTTCTGAAGTGACTACATTGGGAAAATGCTGAAAAATATACCTGGCTATCCCTTAACGTACCGTCACACGCCGCAATATCGCCTGGAGATCATAAAGGCGATATGTTGCCCCGGAGCAATTGCCGTGAAATTGCCTCACGGTTGGCAATTTAGTGGCGATAAATCGCCTCTCGCCCATTGCCTGATTCCTGAACAGTGCTCAGTAATCAGCCGCAATCATTAAGGCGATATTTCCATGTTGTGGCTTGTGACAGGGCGATAGTGATGGAAAGAGAGTTGCCTATGATTTCTCGTAGGCGTGCCTCAGCGTACTGGAGTCCGCGCCCCGTCTGAACTTATTGGTATGGGCTACTGTGTTCCCATTGGCTGTCAGTTGACACCGCGCCATATTGGAAGAGCTGTCCGTTCAGCACCACACACATCTTCATCTACACAACTGCCCGCAAACTCAGTGCAATTACGCGCGCCATTGAAAAGCGCAAGCTATGTTGTCCGCGTGTATTAAGTTGAGCTGTGTAGAGTATAGTGCCACACATGACAGCTCAGATGTTGGCCTTCACATCGTAGATGGGTGCCATGGGCCACGCACTGCAATCGCCTTATGTGTATGAATTTGGCGACGCTGCTGAGTACATTATACTGCTCCCACTCCGTGGACGTCTACCTTGTTAGCGCCCTCAACTTTGTTTGGCGGCGCCAGTGTGCGTGGTGACATCATCACGTTTCTGTTCATTCCTCCCTGCCTGCCAAGTGCCTGCCCCTCCCCTGCACATAGGAGAAGAGTCATGGCGGCCGCCCAGCGCGCTGCCACATGAGGTCTGGTAGAAATTATGATCCTCATAGACTTGTGTGACCGCCATGACTACTGGTGCCACCAGCGTCACCGGCACCCACGGCTGCGCACACAGGTCCAGCCCTTTAGCCCACACTGTATGCCGTGACTGTGTGTACATGTCCATTATTATGTGTTTTGGTCACATGGGAACGTGTCCACACACATTGATAATGCAATGATGTAGGTACACTTCAGTACACACACGCAAAACATGTGTGCACACACATAGTTCAGTTCAGCCATGGCAACTCTGCCATGGCATAAACCAATGCAGGCACATATGTGCATAGTGTGGTTGGTATCTTACCGCCATCACCTACAGACGCACACATAGCCATTCTTTAGTGCAATCCACCGTACTGCACAAGACCGCTCCTGTGTTACGCTTTTGCGCCTCGAAAGTGTGCTGCAGGAGCCACAATTGACAACACGAGCGTGTACTTGGTACAAACACCGATAGACAATGGCGTCATGTATTAGCCAGCCTTACAGAGCAGGGTGACCAATCGTAACGCTGTTGCGTTGTCCAATGAGCGTGTATGGGGTGCGGTGTAAACCACTATGGCAACACCTATGTCCTTGCCTCGCTGAACATGTACACCCACATTGCCTTTGAGATTGCGGCGTGTGAAGCGGCGATGGAATTAGGCAAGATTGGTTCCGCTGTAGGTTGAAGCTGTAGTAACAGCGAAACGGCTCACCGTTGTCCGCCGGCACTCCTCTCTCCCCACTTCCTGTCATGGATTGAAGATGTTCTTTGACTGAACTTGAATAAAGGAGTTCTTGCTGCAACTGTTCAATGGTGAGTGCCGCCTGCTTTCTTTTTACAAATAGACTTTATTGTGTGTTCATGGCGTGCATCCCAGCAGCTAAAGGGAGTAATTAGTGGTAAAGCAGCATAATATGCTTTCCCTGGAGTGAAGCAGTAGTGCCCGGTATTTTCTGCACTTTTTCTGGACATATATAAGATTATCTCAGCAAGAGGAATGTGGTATGATCAGACCTTGTCCCTGTATGGTCAGACACATCTGATGAGCACAGAGAGATGGGTACTCGGATACCGGGATGAGTTCATTGCTGTAACGGGGAATCACGGGTGGTCAGTTTCCCAGTTCTGTGCCCTGGCTCCCATTGTTGGAAAGGGAAGGGAAATTTAGGGAAAGTCTGTGATGCCACCTGTGGATCTTAGTAACGATGATACCAGCGCTGCAGGCCGCTCGCTGAAGTAATGGGATGCAGCTTAGTGTAGTACCACTCCCCACTGGTGGAGCTTACCTCAGGGCAGCGATGATGGATGAGGGGAGTAGTTGTTCTTACCCCTCCGGTGATGCTGAGGCCTTCGGTTTGTCGGCGGGAAAGGAAGGACAGACACCGATTCAACTCCAAACGTCACTTTACTGGTATCGGCAGATGTTATAGTACACAGTACAGTTCGGTAGAATAGGGAGGTAGCTGCAGGTTCAGGGTGCCCTCATGGAGTCTGAAGATGTTTCCTTCCTAATGGCTTTTGGGGTCTCAGTCCTTTCTGCTCTCTCTCTCTCTTTCCCACCCTTAGGCAGAGCTTCCTCGCGGACCCCAGGCCTGTTACAGATAGGTGCAATTTGTGCCTTTACCGGTACGGACGGGAGCAGTGAGACTTGAACCCTCGCGCCACCGGAATCCGGGCCGGTACCTATCGGTGTCTTGAGCAGATTATGGGCTTCGTGGATTGGTCCTGTGGCTCATCGGTTTACGGTCAGGGATGGACCACTGACCCCCCTCGGCTTCCGTGTTGCCGGTGTTGACCCCAACGGGTTCCAGACGGCTCCAACCGATTCTGGATCATCTCCCCCTGTTCTGTTTCCTCTCTTAAGGACAGGTACCCTCCTGGCAGCATCCCTGTCAGGCACGTCCTTCAGGCTGCCTTCCCAGTTCTGTGTTTTCCTCTAACTGACTAGAATTCTCACTTGCTCTTGGTTTTCCCACTCTAACCTAGGCTCCACCCCCTGGGACCTACTGAATATACAGTTCCACTATCCTAAGGGGCCTGGTGTTGTGTGTTAGTACAGACTCCAAAAGTTAAACCACAAACCCACAGCTACAGAGGCACTACACCTGCTATTCAGGGTGCAGTACCTCCCTGTGGCGCCTAAGCATGGGGGCGAAAAACATCCATTACACAGTACATAGCAGGGACACATATATAAGATTATCTCAGCACAGGAGATGTGGTATGATCAGACCATGTCCCTGTATGGTCAGACACATCCATTACACAGTACATAGCAGGGACACATATCAGAATATCTCAGCACAGAACATTTTTTTAATCACATTCATTTGTGGAAATTATTATTATTTATCATTATTCCAAGATCTATTGAATAAAATGAATCTTGCTCATTGGAAAACCCCTTTAAAGGATGCTATACAGCCTGAAGATATATACACAGCAAATTATTTATACATAAAAAAGCAATGGTTGTCTCTTTTGTGAATTTTCTGTGCACTTTTTCAAGTGGATTTTAGAACGGACCTTCTTTAAAAAGACGTTTTGTGCACATAACTAACAGTGCATGACAGTAATGAAGTGTAACTTTTCATACACATATAAGTATAGGAGCAGGTCTGTGGTAAAGAGTCTGGTTTCCTGTTTGTTCATTATTAATTGCAATTTAAAAGTTCTTTCAGATGCACTTTTGATTCCACAAGTCAATGTGATAAATTGGATGCTGAGAATTTTAAACAGGAAAAAAGTTTAATAATTCAGAGAATTATCAACAGTTGAATTAAAACATCATTAATTATTTCCCAAGAGACGAAACTACGGGAAACTTGCTAAAATGTGTATAAAACTTTCTAAACATGTGCAGATTATCCTGTCTGCAAAGAGAATTGTCGGGAAGTTAGGCCAGCACTTTACAGAAATATGAAGGACGTATGATAAACTATTTCCCTATCCTTTCCCCATTTACCGTATGTCTTTTTAACCTTCTCTATCTCCCTTAAGTTAATCCTACCATCACTGATCCTTTCCCCTCCTACAAGTTTATGTTTTGTTATAACATGGAATGTAAAATAAGCAATAAAACACCATTTCAATAAAAATATGAAGAAAGTCTGCTGATCAAGTCTAATATTGAACAAGTAGTGTGTGGCTATCCAATGTTCTATTGGATAGTACTCGCTCTATGGAGCAGTTGAGATCAGTGAGTTTTTTCTCATGCCGAAGCATAAGAAAAAATAGCAGCATGCTGTGATTTGCAGAATAAATCAGATGGCAATCATCTTATTCAAGCCTATGATTAGCCTATGTTCTCCATCATCTCCTTACAGTGCTCTGATTTTTTCACGTAAGAGAATCGAATCCCACCAAGCTAACACTCTAATTACACTTGGATCAGAGTTTGATCAAAATATCATTAGAATAATCGATCCGATTCTCTCACATGAAAGAAGGGCTTGGATATATCAATCACAGAGTTCATGGAGTAGACATAAAATTAGTTTACAGGTCCTTTGTCTAGTTTTTCTAAACAAGGACTAGAAGTCAAACAGCATAACAGTCTAACATGGGAGCTCTGATTAAAGATTTGTAAAAGATCTTAAAATATAAAGATTTCTCTAAAAACAACTATCAGGAATATATAAACATGTAAAAAAAATTGTTGCTACCCTTTTGCTAATGTAAGAAAAACACACAATGGTCACTGAAATGAGTAGCGGGTAGTTTGCAATTTATATACAGTATGTATATTCAATGTCAATTAATAATGAATTGGAGTTGTGGTTTATCAGAAAAATAAAAACCAAATCTAATGAACATGGCCTGGACAAAAATGATGGTACCCTAATTTTTTTTTAAAATTTGAGAATAGGGACACAAAAAAATAAGGGGTTTCTTGTAGGTAGCATCACAGGTGTTTACTGTGGTGCCCCTGCGGACGGATCGCCACTAGATGGCGCAGCAGCTGGGATTGGTAAATCGGTCACCCCACACACACGCCCAACACATCACCCGATCCCAAGTCTAAGTTACTCTGTGTCTAGCAATGGGATAGCGGGAGGAGCCAGGTGGAGGGTGGAGCGTTAGGACAGAACCCGGTAAGGGGTGGGAACACAACAACACAATTAGACAACATCAGAGACAGTAATAGGGAAATGTGGAGAACGAGTGAAGGAGAGTAAAAGTTACCCCCATCACTCAAGTAGTCAGAAAGACCAGACTGCGAGAACCCGGACCCGGCGGCCTGTGACACCGTATGGCTAGCCTGGGTCCCAGGCTGAGCACCGAAATAAGACAGAGGGGGTCCAAGGTGTGTCCGAGTCAGCAAGGACACGAGGGACCGGGCCAGAACCAGAGAGCCGGCTCTGCTGAAGTGGCAGGGAAGCATGCCCCAACCACAAACTCTGGCGGGGTGCAGGGACTTTATGTCCCGAGACCAAACCTCTGGCACAGCGAAAGGAAGGCCATCGAACTAGGGCTAGGAAACCTTGAAGGGTGCCCGCAGAGAGCCCATGACCGCTGGATCGTAGCTAGTGTGCGGAATAGACTGTAGAGGCCCAAAAGGAACATGAAAGGGGGTGTCGCAGACAAGCCATCCCAGCTGCTAAAACTAGACCAGAGCCACTATTGCACTGAACTGTGTGTGTTATAAATAGAGATGAGCGATGTTCGACTCGAATAGTTCGCCAATCTCAAATTCGAGTTGATTTTGGCGCTATTCGAGTCATTCGCCGAATTCGAACAATTTGGTTCAAATTCGGCGAATCTAGAACATGTTCGATTTTGGTTCGAAAATGCGGCAGATGCGGTCAGAAAACCGCATCTGCCGCATTTTCAGCCAAAATAAACATTAACGAACTCAAATAAAGTGTAAAAAATAAAAAGATAATGTATGCTCACCTGTCCGCGGTCCACCGAAGCCTCCGGTATGGTCCTGTGTCTTACAGGACCTGTGGTGACGTCATTTCTCGCGGGAACTCCGGTCACATGACCGGAGTTCCCGCGAGAACTGACGTCACCACAGGTCCTGTAAGCCACAGGACCTTGCCGGAAAGCTTAAAATACACATTTTTATGTTTCGGATACTTTCTTTTACTTAAAGAAAGTGTCTAAAACATAAAAATGTCTATTTTAAGCTTTCCGGCAAGGTCCTGTGCTTATAGGACCTGTGGTGACGTCATGTTCTCGCGGAACTCCGGTCATGTGACCGGAGTTCCTGCGAGAACTGACGTCACCACAGGTCCTGTACCGGAGGCTTCGGTGGACCGCGGACAGGTGAGCATACATTATTTTTTTATTTTTAACACTTTATTTGACTTTATTTCACTTCCACAATGTATGTATATATATTGTGGAAGTGAAACAGCCCCACAATCCTGGTTTTTTCGTGTTCCGGGATGTTCAACGGTGTTCGTCGAGCATTCGACGAACATTCGTCGAACACCCCGTCGATTCGGCGAATCGAATCGAACACGAACGGCAGGGTGGTGGCTCATCTCTAGTTGTAAAACCTGACGAGCAAGAAAGTAAACCAGGTAAAGCTCAGAACTGTGTGAGACTCTGATTGTGCACCTGAGAGGTAGCAGACTGAGATTGTGAGCCTGCAGCAGAAGGTTGCCTGAGGGTACTGATAACTTTACACTTTCTACACGGTTGACCTGGGGACCAGCCCTACCTGTGGAGGGCACAACATCGCTCCTGGAAAACACCCATCATCCCCAGAGGTCCCGACTGCCGCAATGGCTATCTATGGCCACAAACTATGGGTGGCGTCATGATTTAATTTATCAAAAACTGTTTAGCCCCTTTTATTGACTCGCCCGGGACCATGGAGCCGGGTCATGACACCATGACATCCTGCAGCCCGGTTCCAAGTACCCCATGACCTGGGTGGGCAAATTCACTACAAACCTGTAATGAAGCAGTCAGCCTATTTTAAGGGTGAAAAGTAGTCAATGTGCTGTTTGGTATCAGGTGTGTATCATGTGGAACATAAACCAAAGAAAGCTAAGGAGAGAACTGTCTCAGGACATTATAGAAAGAAAATTCTAGATAAATATGTTAAAGGTAAAGGCTACAAGATCAGCTTGATGTTCCTGTTACTACAATTGCATATATTACTCAGAAATGTACTGTTGATAGGACTTCAGCCAACCCCTTTTGGATGTGTAGGAAAATTTATGATAAACTGAAGCAATGAATAACACGGATAGTAACCAAAAAGCCTGGAACAACTTACAAAGAGATTAGAGGTGAAATTTAAGTTCAAGCTACATCAGTTTCAGATTACACCGCCCATTGCTGTCTTAGTGGACTTTTTGAAAGATGACCAAGGTGAAAATTAGTGTTGAAAGCAAATCATAAAAAGCAAGACTGGAAGTTCCCAAAAGGTATACTGACAAACCATAAAGTTTCTGGGAGAATGTTCTCTACAAACAAGAGACCAATTTGGAGCATTTTGGTAAGTCACATCAGCTGGATTTTTACTAATGCAAAAATGAAGCATACAAAGATGAGAACATTGTACTTACTGTGAAACTTATAGGAGTCTCAGTTAAGCTTTTTGCTGCTCTGCTGCATCTGGCACAGGGCATCTTGAATCTGTGCAGGATACAATGAAATTTCAAGACAAGGCATTCTGGACTGGGACACCGTGTTACCCAGAAACCTTGATCTGGGTTGCAAGTCTTGGGTCCTCCACCAAGATGATAACAAAAAAGACAGTTTAAAAGATCTAAGAATGGCTAAGAGCCAAGCATTGCACCTACATCCAACTGAATATTTCTGTATGGAGCTCAAACCAGCAGTCTGGAGAAAGCACCTTCACAACTGAGACACAAGGAGCACTTTGCTCATAAGGAATCGGCTAAATTATCTGTAGACAGGTGCAGAAGTCTCATTAAGAATTTCAGAAATCATTTGTTTGCAGTGATGTGCCCCAGGGCTACTTCTCCAGCAGCTGCTCCTGGGCTTTGCACGTTGCTGTGCCTCTGGGCACTTTGGTGTGGATGGGGGACTTGGAATCCCCCACCCTCCGGTATTGGCTGCCGGGATGTTAGGCCCTGCACAGCCTCTGACTCCGGTGTCCATTTCTTGGCGCTTACTCCTCTTGGGTGAGCTTGACACTGCTCCTCTCCCCAGGCTCTCCTCGACTTCCTCAGACCCTTACCTATGGGTCACTAAAGCTAGGTCTAGCTATCCTGGGACAAGTTTAGTACTGCTCCAGTCCCCAGGATGTCTTCCTCAGTCCTCCTAAGAACTGAACTGACTAACTCTGCCCCAGACCAGAATTTATAGGGGAGCTACCCTGAACCCAGGCTTTGGAGCTTCCCCTTCAGGCCTGGAGGCAGAAAGGTGTTGTGTTCTTTGGTTTTGCCTAGTATGGATACCTTCTGTTGCTCTCAGGTATGACACTACCCCCCAGGGAGATAATGACATTGTGGCACCCGGACTCTGGGGTGCCACATTCCTAGTGAAATTCAGTACTCCTGGACTGAGGTAACCTTTTTCAAAAGAGAACATGACCAATATCAGAGAAAAATATTAATGTACAGAGTCTCAAAATTCAAAAAAGTACAAAAAACAAGAAAATTTGAAAAAGCAGTCACTTTGGTGATTAGTCCTTCCACCATGGGCTGATGAAGAAATATATTTACACAACGTCTTTGCCACAACCAGTCATATGACTTAATGGTCCATTTTTAAAGATAAAAGTTCAAGAGGGCTCAAAAGTTCATGCAGTAAGTCCTGTAGGCACATACGCTTGGTGGCTACTTAGTTGCAAACTTACATAATAACAAGAAAAACATATTTACATTTCAACTCAACTGAACTGCACTATTAATTTTGGTATCTAACTGGGATTTGACTTTGGTACTGCGCTGAGATCTTTGGAGTACTGGTGCTTCTATTAAGGACCTAGCCTGGTACAAGGTGTCTATTAGTATCCCACTAATCAGAAATCTAAAGGGTTAGTGCTTGTGTGATTCATGCTGCCGTCAGGATGAAAGACACGGGAGACAAGGCTCCTTCCAAGATGCTCATTTATTCCCTACGCATTTCGGACAACTCTACCTGCTTTCTCAGCATCAGGGCTTTTATTTGTTTCTGCAGGACTCGCTGCTGCCCGTGGTTGGTAGTTTCAGCAACCTGTTGTAACAAGACAATTCCACCCACCCCACCTTTATGGTCACCTTTTTAAACCCAACCTGTGGCATGGGTTTGCCATTACTAGCATATATAGTAAAGTCTTCACCTGCACGGTGTAAAATCTCAGAATCTGCCCAGTATCTCTTATAAAGGATATACGGTATTGATGTCACCTGTGAGCCGTTGTTCAGCAAACCATACATAGGGATGCCATCCAGCACGACAGGCAGGACCAGGCGTCCTCCCACGTACCTGTCACACCAGTTTGGTGGGCCTGATGGTCTTATTCTTGAGGAGTGACCCACTGCCCCAAGGTATCCTCGTTTAAAGTAAAGAGTCTTGCAATATGGCCTGGCTTGTCACAGAGGCGGCAGATGGGCTTTCCTTCAGGGTCATAGTGATCGCTGGGTAGTCCTCTGGTCATTAGGTTTCTCCTCTGTCACATCCATGGGACGTCAGTCACGTCATCTCTACTGGAAGCCAGCTCAAACGTCTCAGCCGGTTTGGATCCTTGTATCCCTTGCATAGCTTTGGCCATCTCAGCCATGCTCTTAGTCAATGCCTCAACCTTTAAGTGCAGAGCCTCAGTGGTGATAGGCTCAAGAGCCTGTGCACCGGCCCCTGCTGTGGCCTGTGGGGTTTGCAACCCTTCTTGGTGGTATGTTATGGCCAGGCGTTGTGCAGGTTCAGGGCCACTGGCTGTTTTTTCTTGCAGTATCCTGATGGCCCTTTCCTTAAATTGTGCAAAGTCTAGGTCAGGGTTCTGTATGGTCATCATATGCAGTTGGACTCTGTGGGCAGGGGATAGGAGTCCCTCAATAAACTATTCAATGAGCAATTTGTTCTCTTCTGGTACACCATTAGGGTCTGTCTGTTTCATTGCTTTCAGCGCTTCTTGGAGGTTTAAAGCAAAGTCTCTTATACTGTCCTGCACCCTCTGCTAATACCCGAAGAATATTATTTTCAGCTTTGCAACAGTATGGGTATCAAAGGTGGCTTGCAGTCTGGCCATCAGATGCTCAACAGTGTCTTTATCAGTGTTCAGCCAGTACTTTACCTCCCACTGACCTGCACCAGTTAATTGCTCCATTAACATACTTACTCACTGAACGTCCGTCAGGAGGTACACTCTATAGAAACTGCTCAGTCTCTCCCTGAAGTCTGTCAGGGTATTTGGTTCCCCTGAGTATTGTGGCAACCATGTTGCCCCTGGTGTGTACAGCATCAAGAATGGCATTACCGGGGCCTTGGCTGGTACTGCGGCGGTATTTGGTTCCCCTGAGTATTGTGGCAACCATGTTGCCCCTGGTGTGTACAGCATCAAGAATGGCATTACCGGGGCCTTGGCTGGTACTGCGGCGGCGGGGCTGTGACTGGTAGGGGCACTGCACCCGGAGCTGCAGGTTGGGCTGCGACCACCCATCGTGCGGGCTCCTCTCCACCTGGCTCCGACATTTTCCTCCCCCCTAGTGAACCCTAACCCTCTGGGTCCTTCACTTCCGTGGGGTGATCAGTTTTAGTTTCGCCAGTGGGACAGGGTTTGTCATCCCCACCGGATGTCATCAGAACACAGGTTGGGCTTCTTGTTGCGCTTTTGGCAGAGTACTGCCCACAATGATACACCCCCTCGGCTTCCCACACGCCTCGCGTCTTAACAATGGTGACAGTCAAAAACACGCAGTTCAATAAATTTCACAGCACATAGGGCTATTGGAACCTGTTCATGACGCCAAAAACTGATGTGCTGTGCGGTATTCTTCATTCTATGAAGAAAAAGGTGTGAATCAGATGGCTCTTCTTTAACGGTGAAGCCAACACATGTTCTTCTACCTGCATTTCTCCTTGAAAGCCTGAGAAATATGGGTCGCTCGAGACTTTGTTTATAAGAACAGAATACTTTGATTAAAAGTTGAATGAAGAGAATAAAACTTATAAAGAAATGCAGACAATGGTAGGCTGTTCAGCTAAAATGATCTCCAATGCTTTAAACTGGAAAGCAAAACCAGAGAGATGTGGAAGAAAACTGAAGACTACCATTTACATGGAACAAAGAATAGCCAGAATCACAAAGGCTCAGCCAATGATGAGCTCCAGGATGATCAAAGACAGCCTCAAATTACCTGTAAGTACTGTGACCGTTAGAAGACGCTAATCTATTAGCAAGAAGTCCCCACAAAGTCCAGCTGTACTGAAGTGGATACAATTTGCCAAAAAACACATCAACAGGTCTAAAGAGAAATGGAGAAACATTTTGTGTACTGATGAAAGTAAAATAGATCTTTGTGGGTTCAAGGGCCGCAGGCAATTCAGCAGATGACCCCCAAAATCTGCATTTAAGCCATAGTACACTGTGAAGACAGTGAAGCATGGAAGTGCAAGCATCCTGATATGGGCATGTTTCTCTTAAGGTACCGTTACACGGCACAACGTTGTTACGATGTCGGCAATGATCTCGGGGGCGTGCGGTCATTGTTGACATCATTTCAACAACGCTGGTCAGATGTCACATGTCTAGATATCGTGGACGACTCACCAATGATCTTGTGAGCAGATATCGTTCGCAAACCCCGCGAACGATCCCTGCTCATTGCTGTGAATGGGCGAAGTCGTCCACGACATCGTTATCGCGGTGTCACACAGAAAGATGCAGCAGGTTGCTGGAGTTGAGATCGTCAGGTTTTCCAACATGTTGGTAAACCTGTCAACTCCGACCCAACGATTTATCGTAGCAACTTGTCACAGTCACACAACGAGGTTGCAACGACGTCGCTGGTACGCCTCCAAACCCGTGACGTATCAGCAATGTCGTTGACAATGTTGTGCCGTGTAACGGGGCCTTTACTATGATTCCGGGCCTACCAAGGATAATGGACCAGTTTGCATATATCAAAATACTTGACGAGGTCATGTTGCCTTACGCTGAAAAGAAAATACCCTTGAAATGGGTGTTTCAATAAGATAACGACCCTAAAAAGCACTAGTAAATTAGTAAAATCTTGGCTCAAGTCAAACAAAATTGAAGTTATGGAGTAGCCTGCCCAATCCTTAGAACACTTGTGGGGTGACATCAAAAATGCAGTTTCTGAGGCAAAGCCAACAAATGCAAATAAATAATCGGATGCAGTCAAAGCATCCTGGGCTGGAATAACAGTGGAGTGGTGCCAAACGTTGGTTGACTCTATGCAACATAGATGTGAAGCAGTAACAAAAAAAAACAAATACCGTATATACTCGTGTATAAGCCGAGTTTTTCAGCCCAAAAATTGGGCTGAAAAGTCTCCCCCTCGGCTTATACACGGGTCAATACGGTAGTGGGGACTGTGTCCGGGGCTAGGGAGGCTGGAGGAGGCGGGGGGAGGCTGCTGTATGAGCGGCCCATCACGTGGGGCCGCTCATTATATATGCACTTCTTCCCCCTGTCAATCAGCGGCAGGGGGAATCAGTGCATATCTATATATATATCCCCCAAATGCTGGCACTTGCCCCCCTGCTTGTAAGGCCCCCCCCGGGTGCTTATCTTACCATCCCTAATATTTTAAATCGCACGCGCAGGTCCCTCTGTACTCCCGTCCTCCGTAGCGTCCGGGGTCATGTGACCGGCCGGTCGCATGACGTCATCGCTACGCGACGGCCGGGGACCCCGGATGCAGCTGACGACGGGAGGACGGGAGCACGGAGGGACCTGCGCGCGCGCTTTAAAATACCAAGGATGGTAAGATAAGCACCCGGGGGGGCCTTACAAGCAGGGGGGCAAGTGCCAGCATTTGGGGCTGCCTGTATACACCTCTGGGGCTGCCTGTATACACCACTGGGGCTGCCTGTATACACCACCTCTGGGGCTGCCTGTATACACCACCACTGGGGCTGCCTGTATACACCACTGGGGCTGCCTGTATACACCTCTGGGGCTGCCTGTATATACCACCACTGGGGCTGCCTGTATACACCACTGGGGCTGCCTGTATACACCTCTAGGGCTGCCTGTATATACCACCACTGGGGCTGCCTGTATACACCACTGGGGCTGCCTGTATACACCACCTATGGGGCTGCCTGTATATACCACCACTGCGGCTGCCTGTATACACCACTGGGGCTGCCTGTATATACCACCACTGGGGCTGCCTGTATATACCACCACTGGGGCTGCCTGTATACACCTCTGGGGCTGCCTGTATACACCTCTGGGGCTGCCTGTATATACCACCACTGGGGCTGCCTGTATACACCTCTGGGGCTGCCTGTATATACCACCACTGGGGCTGCGTGTATACACCTTTGGGGCTGCCTGTATATACCACTACTGGGGCTGCCTGTATATACCACCACTGGGGCTGCCTGTATACACCTCTGGGGCTGCCTGTATATACCACCACTGGGGAGGCTGCTGTATACACCACTGGGGAGGCTGCTGTATACACCACTAGGGAGGCTGCTGTATACACTGCTGGGGCCTGTATACACCACTGGGGAGGCTGCTGTATACACCGCTGGGGCCTGTATACACTACTGGGGAGGCTGCTGTATACACCGCTGGGGCCTGTATACACCACTGGGGAGGCTGCTGTATACTACCACTGGGGAGGCTGCTGTATACTACGACTAGGGAGGCCTGTATACCTGTACTGGGGTCCACCCTCGGCTTATACACGAGTCAATAGGTTTTCCCAGGTTTTGGGGGCAAAAGTAGGGGGGCCGGCTTATACACGGGTCGGCTTATACACGAGTATATACGGTATACTAAATATTAGGTTAGTGATTCACAGGAGTGCCAAATAATAAAAAGTACATATTTTGAGTTTGTAAAGACAAATGCAGACACTGGTATTTTTTTGAACAGCCCAATGCTCACTTTTTATTTTCTGAAAAGTAGTAAAGAATTATATACATTTCCCTTCATGTTTTGATTTACAAAACAGTGCACAATGTTCCCAATGCAAGGAAATCAAAACTGTTTTATAAAGATTTTGGGTTTATCTCATGTTTTTGAACACACTACTATTATTTTAAACACAATTGTACCTGGCCCTAAGGCTAGGTTCACACTTGGAGGGTGACCCACGCTTGACGGAAGCGTTAAAAACTTACAAATCTCCGCTGCAGTGCTTAGGCTAGGGTCACACCTGCGGCTCTATCTGCAGATCCTGATCCGGTTTTGAACATTAAAAATCCTCAAAACCGCATCCAGGTGCGCAGCCATAGGCTGCAATAGAAAAACTGGATTGCACTATTTGCAATCCGGTTACCGCATCCGGTTTTGCAGCCTGCAGTAAAAATCATGCAGGCTGCACTTTTCGGAGCGGTTGCAAAACCGGATCCGTTTTTTTTAACATGGGCGCCTATGGGAACCGGATCCCAAAGCATAAACGTACCTTGTGGTCCGGATCCAGATAAGGATGCGGTTTTCAAAATTTGCATCCAGATGTGGAATGAGAGTTGCAATTTTACTATCAAAAGATAGTATGAAGGTACACGGTAAAACCGCATCCAGTAATGGATGCGGTTACCGCATTGTGCCTTTTAAGTGTGACCCTAGCCTTAAAGCCGCTTTACACACACCAACTTCTGTGTCCAACACAGAAGTTGGACACAGAAGTTGGTGTGTGTAAAGCGGCCCTTAGCGTTAAAGCTATGCGCTGCCAGTCAATGCAGGCCCATGGAAATCCGGTGTTTACCTTAGCAGCGGCTCCACACAAAGCTTCCGGATGTGCGCTTTTGGTCAGCGCACAGGAAAACACTGCAAACTGCGTTTTCTGTGCGGTGTTGAAAAGCGCACTTCCTGAAGCTTTGTGTGGAGCCGCTGCTAAGGTAAACAACGGGTTTCTATGGGGTTGCGTGGTCTGGCAGCACATATAGTTAATGCGGCTGAAATTTCTACGTTTTTAACGCTTCCATCAAGCATGGGTCACCCTCCAAGAGTGACCCTAGCCTTAGGGCCGTTTTACACACACCAACTTCTGTGACCAACTTCCGAACAGATCTCTGGTTGCAGTGAAATCATGGACACATTGTTCCATTTGTACACAGCCACAAAATGGAACAATGTGTCCATGATTTCACTGCAACCAGAGATCTGTTCAGAAGTTGGACACAGAAGTTGGTGTGTGTAAAGCGGCCCTTACAGTCTTTTTTCTTTTTCCTCAAGTGGGTTGATATGCAAAGAAACAAGACACAATAAAGGTAAGTTCTCTTGCCCAGTGTACTTCTGAGAAATATTGTACTTTTACATTTAGATCTGCGCCTGTTTTCTCTCTCCCCACCCTCCTCTGACCTACAGCCTCAAGGTCTATTGTGTGCAATTTTCTTTTTCCTCAAGGGATGTCTCCTTTAATTAATTTTCCTCCCATCTGACCTCTTTTGGCAAGTTGCTGCTACACCTGACGGGAGTGCTGTGTCAGATGAGGAGAGGACAAGTGCTCAGTCATTTGTATGTAGATGAACATTGTAAATGTAATGGTGGGTTTACACACACCAATCATTGTATCCAATATCTGAACAGATCTCTGGTTGCAGTGAAATCATGGACACATAGTTCCATTTTGTGGCTGTGTACAACATGGAGCAATCTGTCCATGATTTCACTGCAACCAGAGATTGGTTCAGATATTGGATACAATGATTGGTGTGTGTAAACCCACCATAATATATTCGTCGATTAACCATATCCATCAAATGAATTAATAAACATTATTTTACTATAACCAGAAATTAAGTGGGAATGTTTACTTTTGATTGCCAGAACTGAATTTCATTCCTAGTCCAACCTTAGGTGGAAATAAGTATATAAAACTAGGATTAACTGTGAGGATAGGGTCACATATGTTTTCAGCACTGCCCGGGGGTAGCGCTGAAAACATAGGTTGTGGCAGCATAAACGTGGTGCTACCGCCATGGTAGTGCCGCATTATTGCTACCCATACTAACCTATGGAGGCCCCACCCTTAACACGGCTCTGGCGCTGTCATCAGATGGAAATCTTGCAGTATTTCCTAACACGAGAAAAGATGCTGTGGAAAGCCTCTTTTCTTGCATTAGGAAATACCACGAGATTTCCCTCTGATGACAGTGTCGGAGCTGCTTTAGGGGCGGAGTCTCCATAGGTTAATATGGGTAGCGATAATGCGGCACTACCATGGCGGTAGCACCACGTTTTTGCTGCCGCAGCCTATGTTTTCAGCGCTGCCACCGGACAGCACTGAAAATGTTATTGTGACCCTAGCCTAAGGGTCTGTTCGCCAATGCGTATTTTGCCATGTATTTGGTGCGTATTTGGTTCAGATCTGCAGCATTTCCACACTAAATATTCAGCAGCATGTTTTCCCAGCAAAGTGTATGGGATTTGTTAAGTCCTGTCCAGATGGTGCGTTTTTTTCCGCATCGGATTTTATTGTGCAAAAATCTGCAGCATGTCAATTCTTGCAGTAGATTTTACCACGTTTTTCACCCATAGACTCTCCTGTTAACTCAAAATAAGCAGCAGATACGCAGCAGTGTGCACTATGCGTATGTGTTGCTTACTTTATGCCTAATGTGCATTAAAATCCACAGGAAGTGATAGTGTTGAAGGCGGGAGCAGGATTTGACATCTTTTATTTCTTTTTTTTTGGCCAAAGTATCCAAGCTTTATTCAAACAGAAACACAGCACCTACAAATACGCATCAAAACTGCAGCATGCAGACAGGGATGGTTTTGGTGCATTTTTCTGCCAGTAGGTGGAAGTCCAAAACCTGCACCACAAGCTCAGAGTGTGAACACAGCTTTAGGGTTCAGTCAGATTACCCATAAATGCTGTAGTGTGTAAGATCATAATGGGTTGTGGACAGGAATAAAGTTTTCTAGTATGATGGCATAGTATGGTTGGGAAATTTGAGTTAGTTTCAGAACGTAAAAATACTTATAGGAACACATGGTTGGTTAGTGTTACATTGCAATGAACTTATAACACAACTCTGTGTGGTGTTACAGAGATAAATATGTTAGACGTCTGCCTTTTAACTCCAAACACATGTAAACGAATGCAGAGTGCTGTAGAAGTCCAAAATGATGGCAGTCACATTCTCACTGATGCATGTAAAGTGTACCTTAATTAAAAATGTGTCGTTTCTAATCTCTGCAGTCTGTACTTTGGGAATACGGGTTTACTTAATCTGTACATTTGCTTAAATATTTCATAATTTATTCTACCTAGAGATGCAGAGATTCGATACTGAACGTAGCAGGAAAATTCGACTTGCATCACTGTTATTCAATGCAAATTAAATGTAATTTATTAGTCTATACAAATAACAGGGGTACAAGATGGAAGGAGAGGAGGGCAAATAGGGTCTTGCCCACTGTGAGTTATACCGGCAATGTATATAGCTGACATAGTCTGCTGCCACCTTAACGATATGATTGGCCAGTAGCGATCAGCTGATGTGTCACGTGACAGCATCAGCTGATTCCCTGCCCAAAACCATCGGCTGAGGTGTTGTGGTAGTTTAAACACAGCTGATCTGACAGTGGGCGATTTAAACAGCTGTCAGATCAGCTGTGTTTAAATCACCCGCCACCGACACATCAGCTGAACAATGTTGGCGGGCTATTTAAACAGCTGTTAGTTTAAATTGCCCGCCAAAATCGAACAGTTGAGGTGTCGGCGAGCAATTTAAACACAGCTGATCTGGCTAAAATCACCCACCGCCGACATCAGCTGAGCAGTGTTGGCGGGCTACTTAAACAGCTGTCAGATCAGCTATTGGTTTAAATCGTCCGCCGCCAACACCTCAGCTGTTTGGTTTTGGCGGGCGATTTAAACTAACAGCTGATCTGTCAGATGATTCAGGTCCTTGGACCTGATATTGATCATCTGATCGGTTTGCCAGCAAACCGATCAGATGATATAGGATCCAGACTGGACGCCGTGGGACCCTCGAACCTGGACTTACGTTGGATGGGGGGGGGAGTTCTTTAATAACGATGGAGTCACTAATTGTGTTGTGTTTTATTGCTAATAAAAATATTTTCTCTGTGTTATTTTTTATCTAATTACTAGACATTCATGGTGGCCATGTCTAATATTGGTGTGACCCCATGAATTTCCGGCTTAGGACCAGCTGATAATACAAAGCTGGCCCTAACCCCATTATTACCCAGTGAGCCACCCAGCACCAGGGCCGCTAGAAGAGCTGGACACAGCGCCAGAACATTTTCTGGGGTGGCTGCAGACTGCAATTCGCAGCAGGGAGCCCAGAAAGCTTGGGCCACCTTGCGCTGCGGATTCCAGCCCCCGCTGCCTAGTTGTACCTAGGTGAACACAATAATAGGGTGAAACTCACATCTTTTTTTTAATTATTTCATGAAAATCATGAAATAATTAAAAAAAAGGGCTTCGCTATATTTTTGGCTCCCAGCTGAGTACAAAAAGGTCTGCTGGGGGTTGAGGGCAGTCCATTCCTGCCTGCTGTACCTCGCTGGACACAAAAATAGCCGTTTAGATTACCCACCAACATCGCCAGCCGACAGAGCAGCTGAGCGGTTTTAGTGGGCGATTTAAACTAACAGCTGATCAGACTGCTACTTAAATCGCCCGCCGCCAACATCAGCTGAGCGGTGTTAGCGGGTGATTTAAACAGCTGTCTGATCAGCTGTTAGTTTAAGCAACCTGCCGACGAAACCTCAGCCGATGGGTTTGGGCGAGTGATCAGCTGATACTGTCACGTGACACATCAGCTGATCGTTACTGGCCAATCACATTGTTAAGGTCCTTGCTGCCGATCGGATGTCTTCTCCTTGGGTCCCGGACAGCCAGCGGATAGGTTAGCATTTTATTTTTTATTTTTAACGCCTTTTTGTTAACTTTTATTTCACTTTCGCAGTGTATGTAGATACACTACAAAAGTGAAATTACATGTCACACATGTCACACGGGGGAGGAACACAGGATTCTTCCTTCCCCTACGTGACACGTTGGCTCAGGAAGAGACCACAGAACACCTGACAAGATGGAGCGGAGTCTCCATCAATCAGCATCAGCTGAGTGATTGTTTAAAGCCGATGGCTTTTTATTGCTGGCTTTTAAACGATCATACACCCATTTCAGCCTTTTCTCAGCCCCAGACCTCTGTGTAGGGTCCACCAGAAAATTACTCGCATTTCCCATTGACTTACATTGGACTCGCTATTCGTAACGAATACTCAAGTACTAGCACCTACTCGTTACGAGTATACCGAGTCTGAATATTTCACTACTTGCACATCCCTAATCACATGTCTCAAATGCAAGGAAGGTTTCTGTGTGTTTGGAAGTGGCTGGAGACGCCATCTTCCTGGAGACACACTGGACTGAAGCATGTGTTTTGGAGTCTTATGTAACTCCTGGAGCCATACCCTGTCTTGAGACACAGTGAGAGGTACCTATTATGACTCCTCGAGAGGTCCAAGCAGTAAATAGTCTGCAGAGCCTTAAAGGTACAGTTCTGACAGAACGGAGCTAAACCATAACAGTGAAGAGGCCAGAATGAGCAAAGGTAATGGACTATGATTTATGTGGACTCTGATGTTATTACCTGCTGAAGTCAAAGGACTGTATGCAGATTGCTAATGGTCTGAATGTCGGTTCTGGGCCTAGATAGATTGCGAGCTCCAATGGGGACAGTGTTGCAAATGTATGTAAAGTGCTATGGAATTAATAGGGGTATATAAATGAATAAATATTATTATATTTTTATCAGAAGTGGTTTATGGTTGTAATAAACCGAATGGACTAATTATGTAGAAGATCAGTGCTGTGTGCATCTTTCTGTTCCCCAACACACTCTGTAAGTGAAACCTGGTTGCTAGCGACAATGGACAAGGTGCACGTGTGGGGATTTAGCAAGCTTCATTGCTAGCGGCAATGGTAAAGGTGCATGTGTATGGATTTAGCAATACTGCAGCCTGGTTACTAGTGGCAATGGCACAGGAGTACAATGGGGATATAGCATCTGGCTGTGACTCAGCAGGATTCTGAAAATTGTCATGGCACTCAAACCAGGTTTGCAGTAGCTTGGCAAAGCCACGTAAATATTTCCTGGGAGAGCTATGAAAGTGACTGGGGTAAACAGCATACAGTGACAGCCATGAGAGGAACAGTATCCCGAAATGGAATGAAGAAGTGGTTAGATGACCAGCTGTAAATGATCTTCAGCAAAATGTTTGGAAGAAAGCAGGCGCTGATAAAAATGGCAGTGAAGGGAGCAGCGAATGAAACTTTAGCTGAGGAGCTATTAAAGTACCTGTTACAATCGCAGCAGCAGGCATTTGAGAAGCAGTGACAGACATTTGAGAAGCAGCATCAGGCATATGAGGAGCAGCACTAATCATGTAGAAAATCAGTGCTGTGTGCATCTGTGGCACCCCTGCAACCAGGGTGGCCACATAGGGAACTGCAGCCAGGCAGAAGGTACACAGTTTGTGCAACAAACACCCTCACAGCACAAACACCCACAGGAGCACAGCACCCAACCCGGAGCCCGGGACTCTAGGCGGGAAAGGGGTGGTGGGGTTTAGAGGAAAGTGGGTGGGAAGGAAGGAAGGTCAGGTGATAGATAGTAGAAAAAGAGGAACAGAGGAGGAAGGAGTTAGTAGGCCGGAGTAGGCTGAGAGGTAAAGACGAAGCAGGCAGAGTGAGCCGAGCAGCCAAGACCAGACAGACAGTGACACATCCCGGTGGGATTGGGCTCCCTGGAGATGCAGAATCCACAGAGACACCATTCCATGGAGAGAAAGCTCGTCCATAGCCGGAATCCCAGGAAAGTGTGAGGACAGAGACCGGACCAGTATCACCTGGTCCGAGGAACACGGTAGAACCGACCAACTACAGGCGGGATAGATTCCCTGATTGCAACTGGAAGTCACACAGGTTAGAAGGAGCCTGGTAACACTTTGAAAGACATGGTTACTGCAGGCTAGGCTAACACCAGAGTGTCGGCTCTGAGGGGGACTGAAGTTACACACCGGCTCCCCAGACAAACCGGCTGGGAACACAGATTCCAGATCCGTGTTCCCACTACAGGGTTGGAGGCTCAGCAGCATCCAAGAGGACCCGGCTTACCGCCCACACACGTAGGGGGAAGCTTCAAACAAGGAAACGAGCTGCCACCATACAATCCACAGGAAGAACAGAGAGAGAGAACAAGCCTGAAAGGACATATAGAAAGAGTGAGGGGTCTCAGAGCGACAGACTGGCTGCAGAGGGTTCAAGTGTCCAGAGTTAATGGAGTTGTGAATTGAACTGTGCCGTGAACTGTGTAGTAAACTGCTTGCACTGAAGAACTTGAGAGTAAACCCGACGAACCCTGCTTCAGTTTCCCGTGTCTGATTCCAGGTATACTGAACTGTACTTTATCCACCTTTTACCCTGCCAGGAGCAGCCCGACCCGCGGCGGGCTCATCCATCCAGCTGCAGCCCATCCATCCCTCCATCCTCCTGGCAGAGCTGCGCTGCAGCGGTGGTCCCATCACTGACCACAACCCGTGGGTGGCTTCACAAAAACTATCCCTTTAAATACCCCTTTTACTTGTGAGAACCCGGGACAGGGTCCAGACTAAGACCGCCATGATATCCCCAGCAGCACCCTAGTCCGGTACCGAGTACCCCATCCCAGTGGGCTCCACACATCATTCTGCCGAAAATCGAATGTTCTCCAACACGCTCAGTAAGCGCTACCTCACACCGCGTATTGCTGGAGAAAAGATATTAGTGGAGGTACTAACCTGATATAGTTGTGCAACTCACAGCCAACATATAAGACACATCAGCTGCTGCAAGGTACCCATGAGGTCAGCAGAAAACAAAGTAGATGGAGAAATGGGTTATATCGTTGCGCTGCTGATAATGGATCCGAAGGAGCAGTCACGATATAGAAAATTACACCAAAAGATCTTTAATATGTATGCATTTCATGGGCATCATAACTATGCATCCAGCTACTTACAAGGTGGTGTGGGCTGAAGGGATAACTGTGCATCCAGCTATTTACAAGGGGTAGCGCATAATATGCAAAACATGCATACACCTATTTATATGGTGGGGGTGATAAATAGCGGGATGCACTTTTTGAACTTTATGCATATTTATCAGAAAGGTTTTTCGCTTTTTTTTCCAACACATGGGTATTGCCACATTTGAAAGAAGTTGCTTTACAAATCATGAGGTCCATTTTATCCTATTGCAATTTGAGAAATGAAAAGTTTGGGGCAAATGCATTATTTTAGCATAAAAACATTAATTTTCATTTTCGCATCCCAATGTTGTAAATGTTTGTGAAACACCTGTGGGTCCAAAAAGATCACTCACCTCACCCCTAGATTAATTCCTTCAAAGGTGTAGTTTCTAAAATGAGGTGATTTGTGGGGCAGTTTATGCTGCTTCAACACCCTGGAGGCACTGCAAAATGTTCCAGACAAAATTGAGCTAAAAAAAAAAAAAAATAGTATGTCCCTTCCCTTTGGAGCCGTGACGTGCCCATACAATACGGTAGTTTTCTACACATATTGGGCATCAACAGAAACAGAAGAAATAAATGTACAAATTGTGGGGTCCATTTGTTCTGTTATCCTCGTGAAAAGGAAAAAAATAGGGGAAACAATATTTTTCCTAAAGAAAGTAATAAACGTTTGTGAAGCACAAGGATCATTACACACCAGATGAATCCCTTGAGGGATGTAGTTTCCAAAATGGTTTACTTTTAGGGGCTTACAGTTGTTTCAGTACCTTGGATGCAGTGGAAATTTGACACAGTTACCACAATTTATGCAAGTCAAACTGGGTTCCGAAAGTCAAATTGTACACATTTCTTTCCATGTCAAACAAAATGTACAAACTATAGATTTCCACAAGTATCACCAAATATGAAGTGGTTCAGGACGGTAGTCTTGGGTAGTGATGGGCAGACTCCCCAATGCTCACCCGTGCTTTTTGTAAAGTTCGAGCTCGGGGCCAGAGATAACTCGAACTTGCATCTGAATCCCGAGCTTGGACATTACAGATATGGCATGGGTGGATGGGCTATAAAATAATGCATATGATCATACTTACCGGCCCCACAACACATTCTCCCGTCTCGCTGTCTCCCAGCTGCATCTACTTCTGGGGTGGCTCATTAACTTCTGGCTATATTCACTTCTCTGCTCGAAGCCCGGCAATTTCCAACTGGCAGCAGCAGTATTCGTTCGAAGACATCAGGGTTCACCTGAGTTCATGGCCCAAGCCATGAACTTGGGTGAACTTTGACTGTGTCAGTCTCAGCCTGCTTCTCGCTCTGTAAAGACGCTTGTCTATGCAGAGCGATGTAGCAGAGCTGTCCCTGTGGACTACGTCAGACTGAGCATCTTTTTCTTTTTAATAAAGATGTAGTCTCTACATTTATTTATTTAATATTATTGTTTATTTATATAGTGCCATAATATTCCATGGCGCTTTACATGTTAAGAGGGCAGACTAGAACAAGTAACATAGTAACAATACAAGTAACAATGGCTGTTGGACAATTCTAACGTACAGATACAATAGGGGAGAAGATCCTGTCCGCGAGGGCTCACAGTCTATGAGGGGTGGGTGGGGATACAGTAGGAGGGGGAGGTGTCGGTCATGAGGCGGTGCAGTGGACCGGGTCTCATTGCAGGTTGTAGATGTGTAAACGTGTTTTTTGTTTTATTTCTAATAATAAAAAAAATTCTCTGGATTTTTTTTTCACTATTTACTAGAAATTCATGGTGGCCATGTCTAATTTAGTGTGACACCATGAATTTCGAGTTTATTGCCAGTTGGTAATACAAGGCTGGCCCTGAATCCTTTATTACCCAGTGTGTCACTGCCATTCGGGCCGTTGGATGAGCAGGGTAAAGCACCTGCAAATGGCGCTAAAAAACAACGTGCCATTTCCAGGGGCAGCTGCAGGCTGCAGTTTTTAGCGTGGGGGGCCTAGAACGCTTGGGCCTTACCATGCTGAGAATGCTAGCTGCCTGGTTTTACCTGGCTGCAGATTAAAATTCGGCGGGAGCCCACACAATTTTTTTTAATAGTTTTTTTAATAATTAAGAAAAAATTAATGGGCTTCCCTGTATTTTGATAGCCAGCTAAAACAAAGCCAGGCAGCTGGGGGTGGCAGCCTGTGACCATCTGCTTTATCTGCGGTGAGAATCAAAAATACCGCAAAGTGCTATATCATTTTTTTTTTATTAATTATTAGTGATGAGCGAGTACTAAAATGCTCGGGTGCTCGAAGCTCGGGCCGAGCATCCCGAGATACTCGTGTACTCGGCCCGAGTAACGAGCCCAATGTTATCCTATGGGAGACACGAGTATTTTTATGAAATGACTGCCGGCTGCCTGGAAAAACCCTAAAAATGTCACAAAAGTCTCAGAAGAGTGCTGAAATGACATGGCAACACCATAAGGAAGACCCCTGGAAGCATTTCTCACTCAAAAGTCACAGCTGTGAACAATGTTGTCCGAGTTTCACGCCAATTTTACGGAGTGTCCAGAAAACTTCCAAAATGACACCAAAATGAATATTTAGGGTGGAAATGTTAAGGGCACATACCCAATAGTGAGATACAGCTGGTGTATGTTACTTTTTGTGATTACATGAAAGATCTTACGTGAAAACATTGTGCGGCACTCCGATGACCCTAACAAGAGACGTACATGAAGCCCTGTCTAGAAATAATGTGCCCATTTTGAAGAACTGGGTCTATTGTAGTATCTTCCTTTGCCAGGGCAGTCCAAAATTGGGAGGTTCAACAATGACCCATGCTTACAGACATGTAGTAGGGCCTGTAACCCTCAAGTGGGTGTATTGTAGTATAGCCCTTTGGTCAGGGCAGCCAAAAATTGGGAGGTTCAACAATGACCCATGCTTACAGACATGTAGTAGGGCCTGTAACGCTCAAGTGGGTGTATTGTAGTATAGCCCTTTGGCCAGGGCAGCCAAAAATTGGGAGGTTCAACAATGACCCATGCTTACAGACATGTAGTAGGGCCTGTAACCCTCAAGTGGGTGTATTGTAGTATAGCCCTTTGGTCAGGGTAGACAAAAATTGGGAGGTTCAACAATGACCCATGCTTACAGACATGTAGTAGGGCCTGTAACCCTCAAGTGGGTGTATTGTAGTATAGCCCTTTGGTCAGGGCAGCCAAAAATTGGGAGGTTCAACAATGACCCATGCTTACAGACATGTAGTAGGGCCTGTAACCCTCAAGTGGGTGTATTGTAGTATAGCCCTTTGGCCAGGGCAGACAAAAATTGGGAGGTTCAACAATGACCCATGCTTCCAGACATGTAGTAGGGCCTGTAACCCTCAAGTGGGTGTATTGTAGTATAGCCCTTTGGTGAGGGCAGCCAAAAATTGGGAGGTTCAACAATGACCCATGCTTACAGACATGTAGTAGGGCCTGTAACCCTCAAGTGGGTGTATTGTAGTATAGCCCTTTGGCCAGGGCAGCCAAAAATTGGGAGGTTCAACAATGACCCAAGCTTACAGACATGTAGTAGGGCCTGTAACCCTCAAGTGGGTGTATTGTAGTATAGCCCTTTGGTCAGGGTAGACAAAAATTGGGAGGTTCAACAATGACCCATGCTTACAGACATGTAGTAGGGCCTGTAACCCTCAAGTGGGTGTATTGTAGTATAGCCCTTTGGTCAGGGCAGCCAAAAATTGGGAGGTTCAACAATGACCCATGCTTACAGACATGTAGTAGGGCCTGTAACCCTCAAGTGGGTGTATTGTAGTATAGCCCTTTGGCCAGGGCAGACAAAAATTGGGAGGTTCAACAATGACCCATGCTTCCAGACATGTAGTAGGGCCTGTAACCCTCAAGTGGGTGTATTGTAGTATAGCCCTTTGGTGAGGGCAGCCAAAAATTGGGAGGTTCAACAATGACCCATGCTTACAGACATGTAGTAGGGCCTGTAACCCTCAAGTGGGTGTATTGTAGTATAGCCCTTTGGCCAGGGCAGCCAAAAATTGGGAGGTTCAACAATGACCCAAGCTTACAGACATGTAGTAGGGCCTGTAACCCTCAAGTGGGTGTATTGTAGTATAGCCCTTTGGTCAGGGTAGACAAAAATTGGGAGGTTCAACAATGACCCATGCTTACAGACATGTAGCAATGCCTGTAACCCTCAAGTGGGTGTATTGTAGTATAGCCCTTTGGTGAGGGCAGCCAAAAATTGGGAGGTTCAACAATGACCCATGCTTACAGACATGTAGTAGGGCCTGTAACCCTCAAGTGGGTGTATTGTAGTACAGCCCTTTGGCCAGGGCAGACAAAAATTGGGAGGTTCAACAATGACCCATGCTTACAGACATGTAGTAGGGCCTGTAACCCTCAAGTGGGTGTATTGTAGTATAGCCCTTTGGCCAGGGCAGACAAAAATTGGGAGGTTCAACAATGACCCATGCTTGCATACATGTAGTAGGGCCTGTAACCCTCAAGTGGGTGTATTTTAGTATAGCCCTTTGGTGAGGGCAGCCAAAAATTGGGAGGTTCAACAATGACCCATGCTTACAGACATGTAGTAGGGCCTGTAACCCTCAAGTGGGTGTATTGTAGTATAGCCCTTTGGCCAGGGCAGACAAAAATTGGGAGGTTCAACAATGACCCATGCTTACAGACATGTAGTAGGGCCTGTAACCCTCAAGTGGGTGTATTGTAGTATAGCCCTTTGGCCAGGGCAGACAAAAATTGGGAGGTTCAACAATGACCCATGCTTACATACTTGTAGTAGGGCCTGTAACCCTCAAGTGGGTGTATTTTAGTATAGCCCTTTGGTGAGGGGCAGCAAAAATTGGGAGGTTCAACAATGACCCATGCTTACAGACATGTAGTAGGGCCTGTAACCCTCAAGTGGGTGTATTGTAGTATAGCCCTTTGGCCAGGGCAGACAAAAATTGGGAGGTTCAACAATGACCCATGCTTACAGACATGTAGTAGGGCCTGTAACCCTCAAGTGGGTGTATTGTAGTATAGCCCTTTGGTCAGGGTAGACAAAAATTGGGAGGTTCAACAATGACCCATGCTTACAGACATGTAGTAGGGCCTGTAACCCTCAAGTGGGTGTATTGTAGTATAGCCCTTTGGCCAGGGCAGACAAAAATTGGGAGGTTCAACAATGACCCATGCTTACATACATGTAGTAGGGCCTGTAACCCTCAAGTGGGTGTATTTTAGTATAGCCCTTTGGTGAGGGCAGCCAAAAATTGGGAGGTTCAACAATGACCCATGCTTACAGACATGTAGTAGGGCCTGTAACCCTCAAGTGGGTGTATTGTAGTATAGCCCTTTGGCCAGGGCAGACAAAAATTGGGAGGTTCAACAATGACCTATGCTTACAGACATGTAGTAGGGCCTGTAACCCTCAAGTGGGTGTATTGTAGTATAGCCCTTTGGTCAGGGTAGACAAAAATTGGGAGGTTCAACAATGACCCATGCTTACAGACATCTAGTAGGGCCTGTAACCCTCAAGTGGGTGTATTGTAGTATAGCCCTTTGGTCAGGGCAGCCAAAAATTGGGAGGTTCAACAATGACCCATGCTTACAGACATGTAGTAGGGCCTGTAACCCTCAAGTGGGTGTATTGTAGTATAGCCCTTTGGTCAGGGCAGACAAAAATTGGGAGGTTCAACAATGACCCATGCTTACAGACATGTAGTAGGGCCTGTAACCCTCAAGTGGGTGTATTGTAGTATAGCCCTTTGGCCAGGGCAGACAAAAATTGGGAGGTTCAACAATGACCCATGTTTACAGACATGTAGTAGGGCCTGTAACCCTCAAGTGGGTGTATTGTAGTATAGCCCTTTGGTCAGGGCAGCCAAAAATTGGGAGGTTCAACAATGACCCATGCTTACAGACATGTAGTAGGGCCTGTAACCCTCAAGTGGGTGTATTGTAGTATAGCCCTTTGGTCAGGGCAGCCAAAAATTGGGAGGTTCAACAATGACCCATGCTTACAGACATGTAGTAGGGCCTGTAACCCTCAAGTGGGTGTATTGTAGTATAGCCCTTTGGCCAGGGCAGACAAAAATTGGGAGGTTCAACAATGACCCATGCTTCCAGACATGTAGTAGGGCCTGTAACCCTCAAGTGGGTGTATTGTAGTATAGCCCTTTGGTGAGGGCAGCCAAAAATTGGGAGGTTCAACAATGACCCATGCTTACAGACATGTAGTAGGGCCTGTAACCCTCAAGTGGGTGTATTGTAGTATAGCCCTTTGGCCAGGGCAGACAAAAATTGGGAGGTTCAACAATGACCCATGCTTACAGACATGTAGTAGGGCCTGTAACCCTCAAGTGGGTGTATTGTAGTATAGCCCTTTGGCCAGGGCAGACAAAAATTGGGAGGTTCAACAATGACCCATGCTTACATACATGTAGTAGGGCCTGTAACCCTCAAGTGGGTGTATTTTAGTATAGCCCTTTGGTGAGGGCAGCCAAAAATTGGGAGGTTCAACAATGACCCATGCTTCCAGACATGTAGTAGGGCCTGTAACCCTCAAGTGGGTGTATTGTAGTATAGCCCTTTGGTGAGGGCAGCCAAAAATTGGGAGGTTCAACAATGACCCATGCTTACAGACATGTAGTAGGGCCTGTAACCCTCAAGTGGGTGTATTGTAGTATAGCCCTTTGGCCAGGGCAGACAAAAATTGGGAGGTTCAACAATGACCCATGCTTACAGACATGTAGTAGGGCCTGTAACCCTCAAGTGGGTGTATTGTAGTATAGCCCTTTGGCCAGGGCAGACAAAAATTGGGAGGTTCAACAATGACCCATGCTTACATACATGTAGTAGGGCCTGTAACCCTCAAGTGGGTGTATTTTAGTATAGCCCTTTGGTGAGGGCAGCCAAAAATTGGGAGGTTCAACAATGACCCATGCTTACAGACATGTAGTAGGGCCTGTAACCCTCAAGTGGGTGTATTGTAGTATAGCCCTTTGGTGAGGGCAGCCAAAAATTGGGAGGTTCAACAATGACCCATGCTTACAGACATGTAGTAGGGCCTGTAACCCTCAAGTGGGTGTATTGTAGTATAGCCCTTTGGCCAGGGCAGACAAAAATTGGGAGGTTCAACAATGACCCATGCTTACAGACATGTAGTAGGGCCTGTAACCCTCAAGTGGGTGTATTGTAGTATAGCCCTTTGGCCAGGGCAGACAAAAATTGGGAGGTTCAACAATGACCCATGCTTACAGACATGTAGTAGGGCCTGTAACCCTCAAGTGGGTGTATTTTAGTATAGCCCTTTGGTGAGGGCAGCCAAAAATTGAGAGGTTCAACAATGACCCATGCTTACAGACTTGTAGTAGGGCCTGTAACCCTCAAGTGGGTGTATTTTAGAATAGCCCTTTGGTCAGGGCAGCCAAAAATTGGGAGGCTCCTCTTTGTCCCTGGATAGAGACGTGCTGGAGGGCCTCAAAACATTTTTCACATAGAAAAGATGCGGGTATCCTGTCTTTGTAATGCCCATTCAAAAAGAATGGGCATAAAAATTTACCACTGTGGGTATACCGGAAACTACAGCCAAACTATTGTAACGGTCATCATGGTGCCACATGAGGAGAAGGAGGAGCAGTCCAGCGATTAGCCAAGGAATAGGAAGACAACGTGGTGGATGATCCAGTAGCTTACCCAACCTGGCAGGAGTATATGCAGAGCGAGGACAGCAGTGCACAGGGGGAGGGAGGCATAGCATCCCAACAGGCAGTACGAAGCAGGGTCGGGTACGCAGGCATAAGGCAGGCAACCGTTCCCCGGAACAACAACACGACACAAGGTGCCTGTGCAAATGTTAGGTCTTCCCGAGTCTAGCAGTATTTTCAGTTGGCTCCAGATGACTCTAAAAAGGCCATTTGCAACACCTGCCATGCCAGCATCAGCAGGGGTACGAAAAGTAGCAGCCTGCCCACCACTAGCATGATCAGGCACATGTCAGCCAAGCACACGACTTTGTGGAAACTACAACAGAGTCGAGAAGCGGTGCTTGCTGATGTCACTGCTACGTCTTTGCCTGTTGTGCGTGCGAGCCAATCCCCTGTCCAAGCTGGCCGCGAACAAGCCTCCGTCCCTGCACCTGAAGTTGCCCACGTCCAAATTACACCACCATCAAGCACGTCCTTTTCCCAGCGCAGTGTTCAATTATCCATTCAGCAAACATTTGAACGCAGGCGCAAATACGCTGCCAACGCCCCACATGCCACAGTCCTGAATGATCACATTTCGCAACTCATTGCGCTACAAATGTTGCCTTTCCGGCTGGTGCAGACGGAAGCATTCCGCGACCTGATGCCGGCTGCTGTCCCACGTTACTCGGTCCCCAGCCGCCACTATTTCTCCAGATGTGCCGTCCCCGCATTGCATAACCACGTGTCCAACAGCATCACACGTGCCCTGAACAACGCTGTTTCAGCCAAAGTCCACCTAATAATAATAATAATAATAATACAGCTTTATTTATATAGCGCCAACATATTACGCAGCGCTTTACAATGTAGGGTTAGAGTACAGAAAATATAATACAGTAAGTAATTACAGTACAGAACAAATACAGTAGAATAATTGGATACAAAACAATAGGCATAGAATCAATGTAAAAAAGAAAATACAAAAAATAAAGCAAGAAATGAAGGTGACCCTGCTCAAAAGAGCTTACAATCTACAACGGGATAGGGGTTGCACAAGGTACAGGGGCTTATTGCACGGATGGTCCAGGCATCTTGAGGAAATGGGGCATAGAACTAAGCTTACATGGATGGTCATTATACAGTCTGTGTAGACCTTTTTGGTTTGGTGGAGTTTGTAGAAGAGTAATGTCCAGAGGGATAGCCCACTATCTACAGTACAAAGGACTTCTATAAGGGAGTATGATAGGCCGCCTTAAAAAGATGCTTTTTTAGGGATCGTCTGAAGCCATGCAAGTTGTGGATAGTCCTGATTTCTTTTGGTAAAGCATTCCAGAGGTTTGGTGCAGCTCTGGAGAAGTCTTGGAGCCGGTACTGGGAGGATCGGATTATTACCGATGTCAGTCGAAGGTCATTTGAGGAACGTAGAGGGCGAGTGGGGTGATAGACAGAGATGAGGGAGGAGAGGTAGAGGGGTGCTGCACTGTGAATAGCTTTGTGGGTGATAAGAAGCAATTTGAATTGGATGCTGTAGTATACGGGCAGCCAGTGCAATGACTGGCACAGAGCAGAGGCATCTGAGTAACGATTGGCCAGATGGGTGATCCTGGCTGCTGCATTAAGGATGGACGGGAGAGGAGAAACTCTGGTGAGGGGGAGGCCGCTTAATAGAGAATTGCAATAGTCAAGGCTGTAATGGATTAGGGCCACGGTGAGGGTTTTTGTTGTTTACAGGGTGAGAAAGGGACGGACTCTGGAGATATTCTTCAAGTGTAAGTGACATGAGCGGACGAGACATTGTGTGTGGGAGGAGGAGAGATCGGTGTCAAACATAACACCCAGACAACGAGCCTGCTGCCTAGGCATTATCGTGGTGCCACAAACTGAGAGAGAGATGTCCGATTTAGGGAGGTTAGTGGATGGGTGGAGCAGAAGAAGTTCAGTTTTGGAAAGGTTTAGTTTCAAATAGAGAGTGGACATGATATTGGAAACTGGAGGTAGACAGTCATTGCTGTTCTTTAATACCGCAGGGGTAAGGTCAGGGGCTGAAGTGTATAACCACAGACACGTGGACAAGTGCTTGTGGGCAAGGCCGCTACATCTCCTTGACAAAACACTGGGTTAATATTGTGGAGGCTCTGACACAGTCTGATCGAGGGACGGAACACGTCCTTCCCACACCAAGGATAGCAGGCCCTACCTCTGTCAGGGTTTCACCGACACTCTACAGCTCCGGAATGTCATGCTCTTCAGCGTCCTCCTCCTCCTCCTGCTCATCCTCATCCACTGTACCCTCCACACCAGTCCCAAGCTGGAAGCACTGCAGCACTGCCTCTGCGAAGCGTCAACAGGCTGTGCTGAAGCTAGTCTGCATAGGTGACAAACCCCACAATGCAGAAGAGGTGTGGACAGCTCTGAAACAGCAGGCAGATCACTGGCTCACACCTCTGATCCTAAAGCCAGGAAAGGTCGTGTGTGACAATGGACGGAACTTGGTGGCAGCTTTGAGGCGAGGCCAGCTGACGCATGTTCCATGCGTGGCCCACGTGCTCAACCTGGTGTTTCAGAGGTTTCTAAAGTCATACCCAGAGCTGTCTGAACTGCTGGTAAAAGTTCGCCGTCTGTCTGCACATTTTCGCAAGTCACCTGCTGCTTCAGCCGACCTTTGCGGATTTCAGCGCCGTTAGCGTCTTACGGCCCACAGACTGGTGTGTGATGTCCCCACGCGTTGGAATTCAACTCTGCACATGTTGGTCAGGATATGTGAGCAGAAGAGGGCAGTTGTTGACTACCTGCATCACCTAAGCCGTCGGGAAAATGGTTCAAACTCCACACATAACACCTGAGGAGTGGAGATGGATGTCGGACCTATGTACCGTCCTCCAAAACTTTTAGGACTCCACCCAGATGGTGAGCTGTGATGACGCCATTATTAGCGTCACCATACCACTACTCTGCCTTCTAAAATGGTCTCTGCTGAAAAACAAAGAGGATGCATTGCAGGCCGAGCGCGATGACTTGGAGCAAGAAACAGTAGTGGGTGTGGGTGAAAACACAGAGTCCAGCCTCATCTCATCACAACGTGCAGTGGAGGACTATGACGGGGAGGAGGAGTATGAAGACATGGAGCAACTCTCTGGCCAAATTGAGGATATGACATGCACACCAGTGATACCCTCGATTCAGCGTGGCTGGGCAGAGGACAGGGGAGATGAGGAGGAGGAGGAGGAGGAGGACAGCATGTTCAGTCATCGTGTTGGTCTGGATACTAAAGTGATGGGTGTTAAGAGTCTGGCGCACATGGCTGACTTTATGGTAAGCTGCCTGCCTCGTGACCCTCGCGTTCAGAACATCTTGGCCGACAATCAGTACTGGTTGGCAACACTGTTAGACCCACGGTACAAGGAGAAATTAATGTCTGTCATTCCTGAGGCGGAGAGGTCAGCCAAAACGCAGTAGTTCCAGAAGGCCATAGTCACGGAAGTAGGCTAATCATTCCCCTCACAAAACGCTAGCGGCATAGGTGAGGAATCGGTGGACAACCAAGGCGTTCGGCCGAGAGGGGCACAAGTCCAATCCGCCAAAGGTAGGGGAACAGTCTTTAGGAGGTGGGACAGTTTTCTTAGCCCCTCACGTACCACAGCCCCTGAGGTGCGGGGTAGTGCCACAAGAAATGCTAAGTTTGGTCAGATGCTGAAGGAGTACCTTGCCGATCGAACAACTGTACTGCGAGATTCCTCTGTGCCTTACAATTATTGGGTCTCCAAGCTGGACACGTGGCATGAATTGGCTCTCTACGCCTTGGAAGTCCTGGCCTGCACTGCCGCTAGCATTTTGTCATAGCGTGTTTTCAGAGCTGCAGGTGGAATCATTACTGATAAACGCAACCGCCTGTCAACTGAAAATGCTGACAGGCTGACTGAGATCAAGATGAACAAGGGTTGGATTGGGCCAGACTTCACCACACCACCAACAAATGACAACTGAATTTAAATTTTGTAATGGGAATTTGCCATGTACCTCCACTGACCCATGGGTACACACTTCTGGACTTCCGAGTGTCCAAGTGTGGGATCAGTAATGTCCGTGGACGTGCACTCAGCCAGTTGGTAGGAAGGAGGATCAGGTTGGGAAATGTGCAGTGCAGTATCACGGCTACTGACAATTGACCGTGTGGAAGACAGGGTGTTTGTGGAGGTGCCAATCAGACTTGAAGCATTATCCGCTATCCAAGTAACAAGCTGTTGACACTAGTGTTGGTTCAAGAGCGTAGTACTGCAGCGGGCCCCAACAATTTGGGACAGGACGTGTGAGCGAGTAGATGTGCCACTTTATTGTTGCGAAATTAGTGCTTGCACACGACCTCGGCCTCTGCCTGCACCACCATCATGTTCACCTCCTTGTTCCTTGCCAACGCCCTTGCGCATTTTGCTTGTATACTGCGACAACAGTCACATGAGAGGATTTTAGTCCCTAACCTGTATCAAGGTATGACGTACACCAGTCTGGTGACTGTTCAGATCACAAGAGATTAGGATTTTAGTTCCCTAACCTGTATCAAGGTAATCAAGGTATGACGTACAACAGTCTGGTGACTTGAATGGTTTTAGGAGAGGATTGTATTCCCTAACCTGTATCAAGGTATGACGTACAACAATCTGCTGACTTGAATGGTTTTAGGAGAGGATTTTAGTCCCTCACCTGTATCAAGGTATGACATAGAACAGTCTGGTGACTGTAATGCTTTCAGGAGAGGATTTTAGTCCCTAACCTGTATCAAGGTATGACGTACAACAGTCTGGTGACTTGAATGGTTTTAGGAGAGGATTTTAGTTCCCTAACCTGTATGAACGTATGACGTACAACAGTGTGGTGACTGTTGAGATGCCAAGAGTTAGGATTTTAGTTCCCTAACCTGAATAAAGGTATGACTTACAACAGTGTGGTGACTGTTGAGATGACAAGAGTTAGGATTTTAGTTCCCTAACCTGTATGAACGTATGACGTACAACAGTGTGGTGACTGTTGAGATGACAAGAGTTAGGATTTTAGTCCCCAACCTGTATTAAGGTAGTACGTACACCTGTCTGGTGACTGTAATGGTTCAAGAGAGGATTTTAGTCCCTAACCTGTATTAAGGTAGTACGTACACCTGTCTGGTGACTGTTTTGATGACAAGAGTTAGGATTTTAGTTCCCTAACCTGTATTAAGGTACTACATACACCTGTCTGATGACTGTAATGGTTTGAAGAGAGGATTTTAGTCCCTAACCTGTATTAAGGTAGTACGTACACCTGTCTGGTGACTGTTTTGATGACAAGAGTTAGGATTTTAGTTCCCTAACCTGTATTAAGGTACTACGTACACCTGTCTGGTGACTGTAATGGTTTGAAGAGAGGATTTTAGTCCCTAACCTGTATTAAGGTAGTACGTACACCTGTCTGGTGACTGTTTTGATGACAAGAGTTAGGATTTTAGTTCCCTAACCTGTATTAAGGTAGTACGTACACCTGTCTGGTGACTGTAATGGTTCAAGAGAGGATTTTAGTCCCTAACCTGTATTAAGGTAGTACGTACACCTGTCTGGTGACTGTGTTGATGACAAGAGTTA